>CM062815.1:140719328-141179252 GCA_031772625.1 Pinus tabuliformis
GTGTATGGAGTGGGTAAGAATTTGACAAATTGTTATTTCCTTCAACTAGTTCATATATATATATATATATATATATATATATATATATATATATATATATATATATATATATATATATATATATATATATATATATATATATATAAATAATATATAATTATATTATAAATTATTATTATTATTATTATTATTTTGTAAGATGTATATTTTGTTGCCATCAAATCATAAATATACATAGATACATATAAGCATGGAGGCTACATGATTTATTTTTCCTATGGAAACCAAATTGACTCTGATAGATATGTAATGAGTCTTTTTATCTATATGGTTCACAAAAAAAAGAATTCCCTCCCCATAGGGAAACCATAGAAGCAGAGAAACTCATCTTAAATTGAGGTTGTTATATGTAGAGGAAAACGAGAAACTTGAAAGTAAAGAAATCAAAGACAAAACGCATAGCATGAAACCTGAAATTATTATTAGAGATGAGTTTCCTTTGCTTTTGGAGCTAAGGATATGTCAATAGGGTTTTATTAAGCCGAATCGGAGTGAAGAACCCCGCCATTCTTCTTTTCCAACTTAGTACAAAGAGTGATAAGAAGGTGGCTCTATTTCTTTCATTTCTCCATTTTTGTGCTCAAGAGAATTTAATTCTTGGGCCAAGATAATAGTAAGCACAAATATTTTAGTATGCCAATACATTTTTAGAGTCCTAAATAATTTAGTATCTCAGTGCAGTTAGTGTCTAGATCCAAGAAAAAATCTTTAACCTTCAAATCGACCTCCTCATCCTTCAGATTTATTCATTCCGTCTTAACATCCACTTATTATTCCCTAAGTTTCTTCTTGATTATAGAGATCTATTAACCTCAAAGTGGGAACAATGTGATCAAAGCTAGTACCAACACCAATTGCTGCAAATTCCACTTTGGTTTTACCAACTGGTAAAATAGAGAAATTTTGTAATAATAATTTTATGTATTTTTCTAAATTAAAAGAAATCAAATTTTAATATTAATTTTATATATTTGTTTAACCCATGGATCATAGAATATATGGTGGCAGGGTGTTCTATTGATGCACTCCATGGTGTAAAGGTCACCAGTTTGAAACTCCATGGGAAAAAATATAACCATGCTAAGGGTTGGTCTGGCCCAGACTGAGTGCAATCCCTGGGTGATTTTGATGGTTTAGATGCCCTAAATTCATGAATACTCAAGCCACATGTTAGTCGTACAGTCATCTCAAGACATTTCAGTTTACATTGTTATACAACATAGAGGTTAGTTCAAAAGAAAAATAGGGAATCCCCCAAAATATACCAATGGAATTTGACCAACAAATTGTTTATTACGTATTAATTTGTCTGTCAAATATTCGTCATTAATTTTTTTTAAATATTAAAAATAATAAATTTAATGAACAATTCTAACCTTGCCAACTTGAAATACATTTTACAGTTTGATCAATATGTAGCACAACCACTACTTTAAAATCCCTAACGATTCTCCATTAACTTTTACCTCGATATATCAAAAAGGACTCTGTGTTGATCAATCAATATCACCAAATAACCCTGTAGTTTGATGCTTGCAAGTCGAGTTAAACCGCAAAACTTGATTATGCCAACCATTATGTAACTATATTCCTTGGTATGTGTTATCTTAGACCATGACATTGATGCAGTAAGGAAGGTCCATTTCCTTTGAAAGTAGTGAAATTAAAGGAAAGAACTTACTTAGACATGCCTATGAAAAAAAATTTTGGCCATACTAAATGTACTTAAAAAATGGCTTCCATAACTATAGGAAGACTCTTCAAAGTTAAAAAATATCATGATATTTTGAATTAGATCAGAAGATCAACAAAAATGGGTTACAAAGATACTAGGTTATGACTTTGAAATTATCTACAGAAAGGGAAAACAAAATATTCTATTAGGTGTACTCTTTAAGAAAGAGGAAAACACAGAGGGTTCATGATGTTTTGTTTCCATTCCATAATTTGATTGGGTCAAATAAGCAAGGATATAATGGAAGAAAGAACAGAAAGTATGCTAAATCATTTATCAACTACAAAAAGACCTTGATGTTGTGGAAAAATTTATGTGGAAGAATGATTTTTTTTTTGTTTCAAGATGTCTTATAATTATGTAATAATTTTCAACTCAAATGGAAGATCCTTTTGGAATTACACACTTCTCCATCGGAAGATATTCAGGATTCTTAAAAGATACCATAGGATCAAGAAATACCTTTTATTGGGAGTTTATTAAAGCAGACGTGCACAAGCTTGTGGTTGAATATGTGGTATGCCAATACAATAAGGAAGAGACAATCAATACCCTAGGGATTATACAACCATTATCCATACTAATCCAATGTTGGTGTAACAAATCCCAATCACCCATTGTGGCATATTACCACCTATACAATCCATGCTCTAAAAATTTCCCTTAATCTTGTTCCGCTTTTAACTTCTATCATGCACCTTGAATGCATTCCATTATGCATGGCACACATGTATCTAACCATAAATTCATAATAATCATATGCACACTAATTATCAATGAGAATATCTATAAATTCATGAAATATGCACTATATAAAACAAATAACATAAGAGGAAAAAACTATATCAAAATATTGCATGTATCGTATCACTAAAAACCGTTGAAAATTACATCATTCAAACTATAATCCTAAAAGTATCTTCCAGATTATATGAAATTATGTAGTAACATCAATTAGATTAAGGTTCATGAGTATATTTATTTGTATGCCCATCTTAATGTATTGATATAATCCAAGTTCCTTTATCTAGTCCTAATCCATTTTTTTATCATTTGTCTGCTATTGTGTCCTTGTCCCTCTATATGTGACACAAAGAGACAACAATGAAAATGTTGTAATTAGAAGATTTACATCTCATATAATAGTTGTAAATTGAAATTCCTTAGTATTATTTCCTTCTACATCTATTAAATAATCAAGAGTGGATCACCAAATATTTGAATTTATGTCACACTAAACTCTTAGGCTAACTTCAAAGCTAATTTGAGAGCCATCAATTCTTAATCTATTCCAACTTTATATAAACCACTTCGATTGGAATATATATATATATATATATATATATATATATATATATATATATATATATATATATCCAATCGAAGTGGTTTATATAAAGTTGGAATAGATTAAGAATTGATGGCTCTCAAATTAGCTTTGAAGTTAGCATAAGAGTTTAGTGTGACATATATATATATATATATATATCGAGAGAGAGAGAGAGAGAGAGAGAGAGAGAGAGATGTGCTTAAAGTTTCTATTGATTATCTAAAAGAGCATACATCAATCTGTTTTCAACCACGATATTCCATTGGGGAGACAAAACAAACAGAGGAAAAATAAGTCTTTTGTCCAAAATATTACATAAACATCATAAAAACTATGGCCTAGCCATGTCTCAACAAAAATATTATGATCACATGCATATATAGATAACTATTCATAACAAAATTGTAGCCATGTTTTCTATATCCTATAATAAATGTAGGCATCATTTTGCAAGTTGGGCCACTGTTGCCAACTGTAGAAGAAACCATAATGACTAAGTTGAGGTGGATACATCAATTAGCATTGTAGGGGTAACTGGAGAGGCTAGTCCTTTTCCCTTAGAGAGCATGGCTTCGATTCTAGCAAGCCTCATCGTCATATCACGATGTTCAAGTGACATTTGCATATTCTCTATGTGAAGGATATTGAGATGGAGAGAAATATTTCTCTTGTTGTCTTCTTTTTCTACTAGCACCTTGCTAAGGAGTGTTTGCATGTGCTAGTAGAGTTATATTATACACATGTATTGATTTGGACAACCACGAGTGTGACCTAGGTCTGGTATCCAATCCACAACATGGGTGAGAATGTCTTCATCTGAATTGGAATATCTTTTTTGCATTGCCTTGCTTTATTGACTATGTGCTAAATATTGTTAGGGTTGGCTTCCTAATATATTTGTGTGGCATTTTGAGCTTGACATTATTCCAGGAGCTTCCCTCTCCCTTGTCACCAGAGCCACACTTGTTGTGCATCCGCTAGCGAGGCATGGTGGGTGGGAGAAGAGGGTATGAAACAAATCCAACAATAGGGAGATAATGGGAAGGGGATTCAGTTCCAGATTAATCAGTATGGAGGATGAGGGGAGGGACCACTAAGAGAGATGCCTCTCTAGCACAACGAAATATAGGCATTGAGCAATTGAAGGAGGTGTGGAGGAGAAAAAAATTTCAAATGACTACAGAAATCGAAACTAGACAGGAAAAAGGCCAACAGATAAAGTGTTCAAGCCAAAGAGACTTCACGTGTGTTACAATCATCGAGTGCAATGTACTGGGGAGAAAAAAGAGATTTGAGTTATGAAAACCCAGTAGAGAAACAATAAATGTAACCTTCCCCAAAATACTAATTAGCAGAGTGACAATAGCCAGACTAAACCATAAACCAAGAAAATGGAGGGGCGCCCTCCTACGACCAAAAGAATTATAAATTCGAATAACAATGAGAATAAATGTATTTCTATTGTACATGACTCCCTTCACCAACATAGAAACTATCATGTAGAGAGAGGGTTGAGTTGGACCCGTAGTTGAGCGATTTCTTGAGTTTGAGCCTAGGGAAGGCCAGTTCATGTGGACTTGGATCTACCCCTTCATTAGAAACAGAAACATCATAGAGCCTTGTAGGTTGGAGAAGCTAGGTGGAAAGTTTCCCCCAATGTAACTTTTCTTCGACGGAGAATGTGCACTGAGGAATGATATCCAATGTGTTAATATTTCTAAACCCCCATTTCCAAGAGCCTTTGATATTCATAATTCTCAATATGTGTTCCAAAGGTTCTAGTGTATTAATGAGTTTCACCAAATGGAGGGAGGTTTGGTCCTGCCTCCCCCATCGAAGGAGTCATGTGATGGCAAAGAGCCTATCTTCCCTCCCCCCCACATGTTTTACATGAATTCCACGCCAATCAAGGATGTGTCTTCTTCATTTCCCTATGGAAAGGGTGGATTGTTCCATGTCTTTGTGCCTAAGGGATTTACATTCAACAACTAATGTGGAGGAGTTATTGAATCCCATGGGGTAGATAGAGAGAGATTAGGATCAACACAACCCAAATTGGCTAAAAAATTTACCACCTTATTTCATGTACATTGAACATGAGTAGGGACAATGACCTGGATACATTCTAGCAACCCTACTATTCTAGTGATGAAATGTTATTGTCTCCATCTAGAGGATAATTTATCTAGTTTAGTGTCACCCTGGATATGTTATACAATTTTGATAACAACACAAGGCTCCCGCTCCACCAACAATGTGTGAAATCCTTTTGATTTTCTCATTTGGAGCCCTCTTTCTAATGCAAAGAACTCCATTCCTTTATTACTATTGATTCCCATTAAGCCAACAATGAAAAAGAGGGGATCCCCCTAGTGTTTGTGAATTATTCCTCTAAAACCTAAGATCCTAGGGTTCCCTTTTGATGCACCATCAAAGTTGTATTTGAGAAAACCCTACAGAGGGGGAGACCAGGAAATAGGGTATGAAGGGCCTACACGATGGGGCGGGTTTAAAGAAATGGAAGAAGCTGTAAAGAGTGAGAAGGAGTGAAGGATGGCAGATTATGATGGAGGGAAAGACCAATCATATTTAGTCCATCTTGCAATAAGAGAAATTTCCCTAATGTTCTTAAGAACGCCTGCCAAACTTCCTCCACTTCCTTATAGGTTCCTCTGAAAATATTGTTGTTTCTTTATTTCCATATAGACCAAAGAATGAAGCCTAGAGCTAGGACCCATGCTCTATTAAGGACATAATATTTTAAAGTTGAGAGTCACCAAGAGGATATATTTTTTGTGATATATGTGTTACTATGTAAATCAAATTATTAGAAAGTTGAGGCCGCATTGGTCCACTACTCCTCTGCAAAAAAACTTCCATTGAAAATGTGATATGTGGTTTCTTGATGGTTTTTCATAGATAGAAATAAGAGGGGTATTCAAAGCCTCTTCATTGTATGCGCTCCCATGTTAATGTTCTCCTTCTTGCCAGCATCCACAAAAAATGTGCCACTCTTAGCCACAAGTTTGATTGCAATATGCGAGACCAAAGTTTCTAGTTTGGGAATTGATTGAATGCAGAGGCTAAAGAGTAAGCTTCCTTGATAAAGAAGTTCCTAGACAAATTGTATCCCCACCTCAACTTATATGCCCCATATAGTATTGTGATCTTCCTTTGGCGCAAGTCTTCTTCTAGAAGGGTCCATTCACCCTGGGGTAGCTTGAAGTCCCAATCCTAAATATTTTTCAACACATGCTAGTTGGATTTTCATTCCTAATTTTTCCAATACTGTGCCATTTGAGTAATTCCCTTAATTTTCATTAGAAAAACTAATTTGGATCACTGTTATAGAGTGTTCAATTTTTGGCAATTGTTGTAAAGGATCGTCTCAAAACTTGGCCATGCCTCCATTTCAAATTTCTTAGAAGAAATGGTGTTCAATCAAAACTTTTTTTTGGTTAGCCAAATTCCAAATTGTAGAGCCCAACATGCTTTGATTGTTGCACAACTTAATATTCATGCTTGTCCCTGGAATGTAATTTCCATTCCATGTGGTTTTCCATTGATCCACACCTCCTTCGATCCACCTACACCAAATTCTGGCACCTAGTACTTTTCTTAGCATCTCGAGTTTCCTTAGACCTAGAATTCCCCTTTGTTTGGGTAAACATATTTTATCCCAAGCGACTAGTGCCCATATTTGTTCTTGGGTGGCTCCACCCAATAAGAATGATCTATATAGGTTACAAGTTGATCGAAGGAATCACTTAGGAGAAGCCAACACATATATTTTATAAATGGGGAGATTCTGTAGGAAAAACTCAAAAAGGACCAAACGACCAACTATATTAAGGGATTTGAAAGTCCAATTATCTAATTTGGATGATATTTTTCTAGTAGATATTTCCAATGAAAAAATTTCAAAGAATTTTCAACAAGAGGCACACCCAAATAGATAACTTGAAGTGAGAAATGGTTGAAGCCTAAGATTCTAGAAAGGTGGCCTTGAATACCTAGGTGGGTGTTAAAGAAGAAGACCTAATACTTGGAAGGATTAATGGTGGTTCTCGAAGAAAGCATACAATATTCCAAAATTATCTTGATAACATGCACTTCTAGAATCGAGGGCACGCCAATTAATATTGTATAATCAAATAATTGCTAATGCATAATAGGGTCTCTATGGTTGTTTAATCTTATTCCTTTTGCTTCACCTTTGTGCATAGTTTCTTGCATGTATCAACCTATACTTTCAGCAAGAAATACAAAGGGGAACGAGGAAAGGGGGTCCCGTTGCTATACACTGCGAGAAGGATTAAAGGTTGATGAGGGTGAGCCATTTATCAAAATGAAAAAAAATGGGGAGAAGAGCAAAGGTTCCACCCATATCGTCCATTATTCATAAAATCCAAAGGCTAACACACGAAATAACTATAACCAATTTAATTTATCGAAAGATTTCTGAGAATTCGAGTTTGACTATCACACCTTCCTCCTTATATTTCTTCCTAGAGTGAATTAGCTCATGGGCGAACACTATGCCATCCAATATTTGTCATCTCTCCACATAGATGGACTACTCTTTCAAAATGAGAGAGGGGAACAGAGGCTTCAATCCATTAGTGATGATTTTAGAGAATATTTTGTGAATGATGTTATCGAGAGAAATTAGCCAAAATCCACTTGGATCAACAACGTGAGTAGTTTATTGAACCAAAGTGAAGAAAGTGGCATTGGGAGCTGGAAATGAATGAGTCCTCCTTGATTCCTATATCAATGCTAGGACTTCTTCACCCAAAAATAACCATCATTCTTAAAAGTAATCAGAGGTGAATCCATTAGGTCCCATAACTTTATTCTTGGGAAATCCCATGACCACTTTGTCCGCCTCCTGAATGGTGATCTTGTGCATCAGAGATGCATTATGATCCTCAATGACTTTACGTGGTGTATGAGCCAATATTTTTCCTATTGTTGGAAGGTTATTGGGAGAAACTCCTTTATCAAATCCTTGTAGAAAGACGTGACTTCTCTTTCGGGGCCTGAGTGGTCTATTAGTTGCTTTCCACCAGAGTTTGCCAGGGAGAAAATTTGTTTGTGGTGGCGATGTTGAAGCATATAATTATGAAAGAAGAAAGCATTTTTCTCTCCTTCCTTGAACCAATTAACGCTAGATTTATGTTTCCATGAAATCTCTTCTTACCTCATTTCTTCCAAATTGGATAAGATTTCTCTTTCCTGGCTTTCTAGTGCTTCAGAGTAAACCTCAATGATTATTTGTTATTGTTTTATCTCCATTTCCACCTTTAGTTGTATTCTATCTTCATAGATATTGTTGAACTCCTCACAATTCCAATTTTTCATTTGTGCTTTAAGGGCTTTGAGCCACTATTTAAAGTTGTACCTGGGTGATATGCTCGACGTTTCAATTTCCTGCCACCATTGATTGGGTTTCTAAACTAAGAGGGATATGAGAGCCAAAATCTTTCAATTCTAAAGGGATAATTTTTGGGGGTTGTTTTGAGGTTGATCTCAAGTAGAATCGACCAATTATTTGAACCAATGTTGGGAATTATGGATGCTTCCATGAAGAGGTCCTTTTCCATCAAGCTTTTAGAGATTAAAAATAAGTCTAAGAAACATGTAATTTGATGCTTACTTCCTCGTTGATTATGATGTATGTAGATGCCATTGATTGTTTCAACAACCATGGTATGCATTTCTTTTATTGTATCCTTTAAAAGGTGTGAGTCTCCATCTAGCCTTCTGATTTAACCCTCTTTCTTCTCCTAGGAGGTGAACATATTGAAGTCCCCACAAATTATGCATATCTCATCCTAGTGAAGCTTTTGGAGTTGGAAATATTGTTGAGGAACAAAGCCTTCTTGGTGGTGATGTAAGGGCCATAAAATACCATTAGATATCCATATTCTTTAGAACCCATCGGTTGAAATCAACTTGCAAGAATTCTTAGGGCCATTATCTAGTCTAAGAAAATAATTTCCTCCAAGTTCCAGATTACTTCCATACCTCCTGCATGTCCATTAGCGTCAAGATATTGAGCTTGACCTCCCTTCTAAAACTTTGGAGTTAGAGAATCCATTTTCTCACTTGAACATTTGGTTTCCTGTAGAATAACTATATTTGGTTCTTACTTTTAATGGGATCTTTTAGGAGCCTTTTCTTACCATGTCTATTCAATCCCCTTAGGTTCCAGGACATGATATTCATTTAGGAGGGGGAGGGATGTGGGAATAAACATCTGATATCAAGTGAACCTTTCCAGAATTGGCTAGAAATTCTTCTCCCCTTTAGAACAATTCTTGTATGGTTTTCCTCCCTTGCCTCTTCTCTTCTCGAGATGGCTTGGTAGAAAGCCAGAGCCCGAAAGAGTGTGCTTTGGAATCTTGCTTCTTTGCAGGGAATTCTCGGTCATCTACAGATATTTTAAATTTGAGAAAGAATTGATGAAGTAGATCGATTTGTGGGTTTGGAACTATTCGAGGATCTTGATTTTGAAGCTCCTCCAACATTGCTTATAGAACCTGCATATCCACTTCCATTTCTTCATATTCTACCATATTTTCCAGGTTTTTATATTCAATGTTGTTCTCTTGATTTTCCTACACCACATTAGGCATCTCCACTACCTGATCTACAAGGTTCACAATAAGGTTTTCTAGATTTATCCTCCTTCTGACCTCATTATCTTGTTTAGGGTTCTATTTCCACCCTATGGTCTCTTGGGGAGTCTCTGATAATTCTTGAATATTTCTATCATTTGCAACAATTTCATGCCTATTGTTGGACTGAAGGGGTTCCTTGTTGTTTCTCACAGTCTTATGATTATGCGACGATTGTTCAACTTCTAAAATCCATCTTTGTCTACCACTATTGGTTATGTGACTTGAGGCTAAGGATTTACTAGTTGGTGGTCTTTGAATAAATGGTTGTATTCATGACAGTGATGACATCTTAAGGGCATGTGATCATAATCAATAGGTTGCAAAATGTCTTCCTCTTCTAAGGAAATTTCTGTGGATTCTAACAAAGGTTGGGATATATTCATACAAAAGTAGATCTTGACATGTTTTATGTATCTTTTGTTGTTTGTAACCTCAAAAATTTTGGCAAAGAAGTCAATGGTATTTCCAATGCCTTCCAGGATCTCTTCGTACCAATATTTAATGGGTAAAGCATATAGTTGGATCTAGACTGGTGTTCCCAGGAATTTCTCCTTGCTAGGGTTGTATTTGGGGTCTGGAACATAATAAAGAGACCTTCAATATGGAGAAAGTACAATCCATTTTCAAAGACTCTCATGCGATCCTCCATATTTTTAAACATTAGTATAAAGTAGCCCTTGGCTCCTAGTTGAAGCTCCATGTATCCATTTGGCTACTATTTGTTCTTGATCCAAGAGATCAAGTCCTTTTCTATAGGTCATATTCCAATAAATTTGTAGATCAATGTGTGATCTTGCATAATTTGGATGTAGTGCATGATTTTATTTGATCTACCCAGATACCTCAGGTTTTGAACTGCCTTGGGGAGGCAATGATTTTTCCTCCTATTTTTCCAAGCTATGCCTAGAATGGAAGTATTCACCTAGCTTCCTTGTTGAGTGCTTCCTAGGGCTGATTGACGATGTGTTCTATTAGGTCCCCTATGGCTAGCATTGGCTTCTCTTGCTAAAATATTGCAATAGAAGGGTGCGACCCCCTCTCAAAGAATATGTCATTAGTGATTCAATACCAAGTTTTGAACAAAAAAATCAAGTGGTGTAACAATGAGATGATTTCCTATAACACTATATAGAATATTTACTAGCACAACAACATTAACAAATGTGGTTGATATACACCGTAGGTGTCAACTTGATATATGCTATATTATAAATCTAATATGCTAAATTAATATATTAATATTAATATTACACAATTAAAATTAAAATTAAAATTAAAATTAATATTAATATTATAAATCTAATATGCTAAATTAATATATTAATATTTAATTAATATATTAAATATTGTTATTAATATTGTTAAGTATATTTATTAATATAAATATTGTTAAATTTATTTAGATAATAAATATTCATTTAATTATTAAATAGTTAATTCGTTCATTATTATTAATTAAATATAAATAAAGAATTTATTAATTATTAAAATTAAACAGTAAAATATTCATGATTGGCCATGATTGATATTATAAACCCAAGTGATTGTTATTATAAACTCAAGGGAATAATAAATCCAACAGATTGGACCCTAGTTGACATGATTGATGATGTTTCACGATGGTTGATTTTCATATTGAGACAATCTGTGTCAGAATGTGACGTTGGACCAAGTTTGACCATGGTTGTCACAATGTGACATTAGACCTTGAGACAATCTTTGACACAATGTCACCATGGTTATTGGCCATGGTTTATTTTCATATTGAGACAATCTTTGTCGAAATGCAACATTTGATCATGATTGATGATGGTTGACCATGGTTGGCTACGATTGACCATGGTTGACCATGATAGATATTATAAACCAAAGGGAATAATAAACCCGAGGGATTGATATTATAAATTGAATGGAATAATAAATCCAAGGGGCTAATATTATAAACCCAAGGTATATAAACACTAAGATAAATATTGTAAACACTAAAATAAACATGGTTAACCATGATTCACCATGGTTGGTTATGATTTACCATGGTTGAATGTGATTGATATTATAAACCCAAGGGATTGTTATTATGAATCTAACGGAATAATAAACCCAAGGAATTAATACTAAAAAGCCAAGGGACTAATATTGTAAACCCAAGATATATAAACCCTAAGATAAATATTGTAAACACTAAAATAAACATGGTTGACCATGGTTGATTTTCATATAGAAACAATCCTTGTGACAATGCGACGTTGGACCATGGTTGACCATGCTTAACCATGGTTGATTTTCATATCAAGACAATTATTGTCACAATGTGATGTTCAACCATGGTTGAGCATGATTGACCATGGATGACCATGTTTCACTTTATAAAACATGGTTAACCATGCTTGACCAATGTTGACCATGATAGACCATCGTTGACCATGATTATCGTTTTGAGACAATATTGTTCATAATGCGACATTGGACCATGGTTGATACAATAATTGATTTTCATATTGAAACAATTTTTATCACAATGCGGCATTAGCCAATGGATGACCCTGGTTAACCATGATTGACCACAATTGATTTTATAAAACATGGTTGACCTTCATTGAATAATATTAAACCAAAGGGACTAATATTATAAAACTAAGGTATATAAACCCTAAGATAAATATTATAAACACTAAAATAAATATGGTTGACAATGGTTGATTTTCATATTGAGACAATCCTTGTCACAATGTGACATTGGACCATGTTTGACCATGCTTGACCATGATTGATTTTCAAATCGAGATAATCTTTCTCACAATGTGACATTGGACCTTGGTTGACCATGATTGACAATGGTTCACGATGGTTGATTTTCATATTGAGACAATCTGTGTCAGAATGCGACGTTGGACCAAGGTTGACCATGGTTGTCATAATGTGACGTTGGACCATAGCGACTAATATTATAAACCCGAGGTATATAAACCCTACGATAAATCTTGTAAACAGTAAAATAAACATGGTTGACCATGTTTGACCATGGTTGGATATGATTAACCATGGTTGACCACGATTGATATTATGAACCCAAGAGATTTTTATTATAAACCCAAGGGAATAATAAACCCAAGCAATTAATACTAAAACCCCAAGGGATTATTAACCCAAGGGAATATTATTAAACCTAAGGGACTAATGTTATAAACCCAAGGTATATAAACCCTAAGATAAATATTGTAAACACTAAAATAAACATGATTGACCATGGTTGATTTTTAGAGGAAACCCTTGTCACAATACGACACTGGACCACGGTTGACCATGCTTAACCATGGTTGATTTTCATATTAAGACATTTTTTATCACAATGCAACGTTTGACCATGGTTGAGCATGATTGACCATGGATGACCATGTTTGACTTTATAAAACATGCTTAACCATGATTGACATCGCTAGCAATAATTATCATATTGAGGCAACCTTTGTCATAATGCGACATTGGACCATGGTTGAGACAATGTTTGATTTTCACATTGAATCAATCATTGTCACAATGCGACGTTGGCCAATGGTTGACCACAATTGATTTTATAAAACATGGTTAACCTTCGTTGAATAATATTAAACCAAAGGGAATAAATTTATAAAGCCAAGGTATATAAACGCTAAGATAAATATTATAAACATTAAAATAAACATGGTTGATATTCATATTGATGTTGGGTTGTGTTATATTCTTTCCATGATAGTGCCCCTGTACGTTGTGCCAGGGGGTCACAAGCGGGGTGGCTACTGCCCCTGTCTAGGGGTAAGCAAGGGGGCGATAGCCCCCCTACACGAGGCCTGGGGCAGCACCCCAGGATTTTTTTTTGGACCCTATATTAGGTGGGCAGACCTACCTATGGTTTTGTGCATGGATTTCGCACATGGTTTTGGGCGTGATGGATTTCAGTCCATGGTATTTTATAGATCTGGTCAAGGGAACTACCATTATTTTGTAATCCAGGGTTAATGGATTGGGGTTTATGGATGCTTCAACATGTATATATATGTATTGTAACATTGAAAGGAGCATAATGAAAAATCGATATGGTAGTCTCGGTTTTGGGATCTAGGGGAAAATCTCTGTGTATATTTGTTTTATGTGCTATGCTCTCGCCATTGTTTATTTTATGTTTTTAGAATTCGTATGCAGGTAATTTATGTACGCGGTTAAAACCTACATTTGGTATCAGAGTTGTTTTGGCTTCAAGGGGATGCCTTTGCTATTGAGGGGTTTTGCTCGGGCTTGTGGTAGACCCTGTTCAGTGGGAGATCTGCGGGATCGATTCTTGTGGTGAAAGAAGATGGTGAGCAGTGGAAAGATAAAGATCGAGAAATTTAATGGTCAGATTTTTGAGTCGTGGAAACTCAAGATGGCAGATCTGCTGGTGGATAAAGATCAGTAGATCGCAATAGATCCAGGTACTAAACAAATGGTAGTGTCCAATGAGGAATGAAAGAAGTTGGATCAGAAGGAAAAAAGCACAATATGATTATGTGTCTCAAATTCAATATTTCTTAACATATCAGGGGAAGCTACAATGAAGGCTTTGTGGGACAAGTTAGGGAATTTGTAATAATTTAAGTCTCTGGTGAATAAATTGTCCCTATGGAAAAAGCTGTATAACCTGAGGATGAAAGATGGAGACTCGAAGACAAAGCATCTAAACATATTTAATACTATGGTAAGCCAGTTATTATATGTTGATATTCAAATTTCAAATGAAGATAAGTGCATCAATTTGTTGTGTTCTCTACCAAATTCGTGGGATAGTCTTGTTGTTGCAATAGGTAGCAATGCAACTACCTTGCAATTTGATGAAATAGTCTCATTCTTACTAACGAAGAAGATGAGACAGAAAATATGGAGGGCCAGAATGGTGATGCCTTGTCTGTATGAGGACGGTCCCAGAACAGAAACAAAAGTAAGTCCTCGAGTGGGAGATCTAAATCTAGAGGGAGATATAAATATCCAGGAAAACCTATAAAGGTGTGCTGGAAATGCAGAAAGGAAGGGCACTACAAAAGGGACTGTAAATCTAAAGCTCTTGAGAAAGGAAAGGGATCCGATGATACTCCTTTTGCAGAGACGAAAACCACTTCAGATGAAGGTGGGGATGTGTACTTGGATTCTTATTCAAGTACACATGTAGATCATGAGGCATGGTTGATTGACTCAGGTGAATCCTTTCACTTCAATCCCCATAGAGACTGGTTCTGCGAGTATGAGAAATATGATGGTGGTGATGTATTCTTAGGGGATGACATGAAGGCTAGAATCACTGGTTGTGGAAAAGTCAAGTTGAGGTTGCAAGGTGGAAGGATTAGAACACTTCTAGGTGTTCTGCATATTCCTGCATTAGACAAAAATCAGATTTATGTAAGCAAGTTGGATGATGCAGGTGTAAAAATAATGTTTGAGAAAGATACCTGCAAGATGGTTCGAGGAGCACTGGTATTGATGCAGGGAGTTTGGATTGGAACTCTATACAAGTTGCAAGGTACCACTGTTATTGATGGGTGCAACAGTTATGTGGTTCCTAAAAGTGGAGCAGAAAATCTAGTGGTCTGTGGAGAAAAGACCATGCTATGGCATCAAAGGCTTTGAGATATTGGAGGGAAGGGCCTTCGAATACTTCATGGTAAATTTATGGTAGAAGGTATGTCTAAGAGCTCTTTGGATATTGATTTCTGTGAAAATTGTATATATGGGAAGCAGAATCGGGTGAGTTTCCCCTCTGGTGGTAAGAGGGCGAAACAAATATTAGAGCTTGTGCACAGTGATGTGTTTGGACCTGTGTCAGTTCCATCACTAGGTAAGTCTGTGTACTATGTATCATTTATAGATGACTTCTCAAGGAATACATGGATATATTTCCTTAAGAAGAAATCTGAGGTCTTTAACAGGTTTAAAGAATTAAGACTTTAGTGGAAAACTAGACAGAGAAGAAGATAAAGGTGTTGAGGATAGATAACGGTGGAGAGTTTTGCAAGAAGGAATTTGAAGAGTTCTGTAATAAGTGTGGTATAGCAAAACAGAAGACTACTCCATACACACCTGAGCAAAATGGAGTTGCAGAAAGCATGAACAAGACGTTGATGGAAAGGGCAAGAAGCATGCTCAGTGGTGTTGATTAGGACAGGAATTCTGGGCAGAGGCGGTGGAGACTGCATGTTACCTAGTCAAAGGATCACCTTCATCAGCATTAAAGGATAAGACTCCACAAGAGGTATGGACTGGTAAGAAACCTTCTCTTTCACATCTGAGGGTATTTGGATGTGATGCATATGTACATGTTCAAAGGAAAAAATAACAAAGTTGGATAATAAATATGAAAATTTCATCTTTAATGGGTATAAGGATGGTTTAAAAGGTTATAAGCTTTGGAACCCATTAACAAGGAAGTTTGTGTACAACCGAGATGCGGTTTTTAGAGAGGTGAAAGATGTTATTAAACATGAAGTCCTACAAAAGGAACCTGAGAAGATAGAGTTTGAGTTAAAGGAGGAAGAATCAGACTCTACAATAGAAGAGGAATCAGAAGATGAAGAGCCACAAACTTCGATTGTGAGAAGGTCAGTTCGAGAAAGAAGGAAATCAGAAAGCTATAGTCCATCTGCTTTCTGTTCAAATTTTTCTTTATTTATTACTGATGATGATCCCAGAACTGTGAAGGAAGCAGTAGATTCAGAGGATGGCAAACTATGGAAAGAGGCCATGGTTGATGAAATGACATCTTTGCACAAAATGAGGCTTGCGATCTGGTAGAGTTGTCGACTGGAAGAAAACCCATTGGCAGCGAATGGGTGTTCAAAAAGAAGATGAATGCAAAAGGAAAGGTGGAGAAATACAAAGCTCGATTCGTAGCAAAAGGTTATTCCTAGTTGCCGGGAATTGATTTTGGTGATATTTTTTCTCATGTTGCCAAGGTAGCTTCTATTAGATTACTTTTATCTATTATTGTTGCTTTTGATTTTGAGGTAGAACAGATGAATGTAAAGACAACATTTCTTCACGAGGATCTGGAAGAAGAGATCTACATGAAGCAACCTAAAGGCTTTGTAGTGAAGGGTAAGAAAGAACTGGTATGCAAGTTAAAAAAGTCTTTGTATCAGTTAAAACAGTCACCAAGGATGTGGTATCAAAAATTTGATACATTTATACGGGGACTTGGCTTCACCAGAAGCAAAGCAGATCATTGTGTGTATTTTAAATTAATTGGTGACTGTGTTATTTATCTGGTCTTATATGTGGATGATATTTTGCTGGTTGGAAATGACAAAGAAATTATCCAAGATTTGAAGACCAAATTTTCCTCCAAATTCGATATGAAATATCTTGGTGCTGCAAACTATATTTTGGGCATGGAAATTAAACGATATCGGGCAAAGAGGAAGCTCTGGTTAAACCAGAGGAAGTATGTCAAGACAATACTACATAGGTTTAATATGAAAGATAGTAAACCAGTGAAGGTTCCTATTCCTTTAGGTGTAAATTTATTTGTTGAACAGTGTACCAAGACACAAGAAGAGGAAGAGGACATGTCTCGTGCTCCATATGCAAGTGCAGTCCGTAGCTTGATGTAGGCGATGGTCTATACAAGACCAGACATTGCACATGCAATGAGAGTATGGAACAGGTTTATGTCAAAACAAGGGAAGGAGCATTGGACAACAGTGAAGTGGGTTTTCAGGTATTTGTGTGGCACTAGTGATTATGGTTTGTGCTACCAAGGAAGACCAGGATTGGACAGAGTTTTGGAAATTCATGGCTTTGTTGATGAAGATTGGGTTGGAGATCTGGATTAGAGAAGATCTACAAGTGGATATGTGTTTAACCTATTTGTAGGTGCAGTCAGTTGGATGAGTAAGAGATAATCTGTAGTGGCACTTTCAACTATAGAGACAGAATACATGACAGCCACTCATGCAAGCAAGGAATTAGTTTGGCTTCAGAGACTATGTTCAAGTATGGGGTTAATACATCGAGCTATAAGGATAGACTGTGACAGCCAAAGTGAAATTTTATTGGCAAAGAACCCTGCTTATCACTCAAAGACAAAGCACATTGATGTTCAGTATCACTTTGTGAGGGATATGGTAGAAGACAAAAAGGTGTTGTTGGTAAAGGTCGACACTTTGAAGAATACTGTAGATGCATTGACAAAGTTTGTGAGCACTGAGAAGTTCTCTTGGTGTAGAGAAACAATGGGCTTTGCAGGGTTGGACCAATGACTAAGCTCTCTTGTGGCCCCCTGTGGTAAGAAAACAACAAGTGGGAGAATGTTGGGTTGTGTTATATTCTTTCCACGATAGTTGTCCCTGTACGTTGCGTCGGGCACTACCGGGGGGTCATTCTAGGGTCTACCCCAAGAATAACATAGTCAAAGAGATTGAATTATTTTGATTACTTATCTAATATTATCAATGAGTAGCTAAATAATTTCATAGTTGGAAATATTTCAAATTCTATCTTACTTAATTTATCTTCTTGTATACTATTAGTTAGGATATTTCTCTCATTTTATACCAAGTAGGATAGATCAACAAGAAAGGATTTTCTTGAGTTCAAGGAAAATTATATTGGAATAATGGTCATTTGTCATATATACACTTAAATATTATTAGTTTCATTATGTCTCGAAAGTTTAATTTGAGATAGAGAAAATATGGTTGAGAGAAATGTAGGTTGTTGAGAGATTACAGATAATGATTTATTCGAGCATTTGCTCTTGGACATGTATAAATATCAATCTTCTCAATGAAAATTATTTGAGATGGCAATTATATTATATTGTTGATATTTTCTCCATTATTTGGTGGTGTAATAATTCTTCATTTGGTATTTGAGCATTGGATTTCATTGCTCATTTTTACCATGCTATCCTAGTTACTTAAATGCTAGTTTGTAGTTTGGTTCTTCATTATTCCTTCCATGAAAATGATTTGAGCTAGGGATTGCATTTTATTGTTCATATTTGCTCCATTATTTTCTCATGTATTAATTATTCATTTGATATCTTAACATTAGCTTTCATAACTCATTGTTTCCACACTACCCTGGTTACTTGAATTCTAATTTGTAATATGGTTCTTAATTATTATTTCCACGACATGACATAGATTTGATTCATCCTATAATACTTAATTTGAGTTGCGTTCAATAAAAAAGGAAAATAAAAGAACATTCATGCGAGAAGTCCATTTTTCTGCTTAAGGATCTTCATGATAAGGTAAGAAAGTATAAGAAATGAGCCCAAGCCAAAATCAAAGATAAAAAATACCTACGACACACAGAGCTAGAGGCATGTGTGCATGGAGTAGCATGGAACACAGAGCAAAGGCATGGACCAACCTACATGTATGAAACCTATTGTCTATGGAAAAACTGGTATGAAACCTATTGTCTAGACCGGCAAGGAGTTGAGGCTTGTTTTTAAAGAAGCTTGGTGTTGACGTGTCTATAGGAAATGTAGGCTTACTCATTACCAAATCCGTTGGAGAACAAAACACCTTCAAACTATAGCAATCTCCAGAAAGCATATGGTATCTTTCTCAAATGTTTCATTCTTTAATACATAAACATAAGCTTTGTTGAAATAATTAAAAGGAATTCGACTTGATACTGAATAGTGAAAAGTTTTTATTTTTCATTTTTTTAAATAAAAATGGTATTATTCTCAGAATTGAGAAGGATGAGAGATAATTAGTGCTTGAAAGGACGTGATTTTGAGTTTGCATATGAGACCAATTGTAAAAGAGATTATATTCGCTCTCATTTTTTATTGAAATATTTTTGGGCACAAATATTTTATAAAAGGGTTTATTGCTTTTGTAATTGCGTTGTTGCACATTTGTTTGTACTTTCAAATTTAATAAAAGATTTGATGTAGTGGTGATTGAGTCTCAATTTTTGGTACAATATTTTTTGTCTCAAGTTGAAGTAGGTCATGTGTGTTTTTCCTTGATTTTTGGTGTCTTGTTCATTTTCTTCAAATGGTAATAAACAATATTGTGCTTCCAAAATTCACAAGAATTAATTATTTTTATTAGAGCAAAATAATGCGACCCGTGTTTATCAACAAATATTATGGGAACTAGTAATTTATGGTTATGTTGTGCCTTTTTATGATGAGCACAAAGCATTGGATATTATTGGAAAATAAAATTTAAAGGAGCTTATAGAAAAAGATAATGAAGCACTTGCTTTAGTTGGTAGTGTTGTTGATGAATTTGACTTTCCAAGAGTCAACACAAACTTCTAAACAAGCATGGACAAGTTAAAAAAACACATATGAAGGAGAAGCATTCACTAAATTACAAACATTAAGGAGTGAGCTTGAAAATTCTAAGATGAAAAGTGATGAATCTATGAATGATTATATTACAAAAATTTTAGGATCTCGTTAATCAAATGAGTACATTGTGTAAAGAAATTACAGAAAGAATGATGATTGAAAATATTTTAAGGAGCCTTATACCAAAGTTTGAAATGGTTGCCACGAGTATCATGGTTTCTAAATAACTCAATGTAATGAGAATTGATGAATTAAGTGGTTATTTATTAGTTGTTGAAGAGAGTTCTTCAAGTGAACACATGGAAAATGGTTTCTCCACAAGGTATCAATCATGAGGAAGAAATACAGAGCAATTTCTTAATCTAGGTTTTCAAAATTAGAATAGATATCAATAAAATTCACAAGGAAGTACATTCACCTAGAGAGGCAAAGGAATAAGTCCAAGTCAGTTCATAGGAATAAATAAAGAAGCATCCCATGAAAGAGGTAGAGGATGGGATGAATCTTGAGAAGACAAGGAAAATGATACAATTTTATTATTGTCATAAATTTGGCATCTTCAGAAATATTGTTATGCAAAAATGTGTGATAATGAATGTAAAGATGCCAATACAATTCTTGAAGAAACAAAAAATGATAAGTACGAAACCAAAAATTCTTGCATGCATCACCCGTGATGCATACAAAGAGGCGTATACAGAGGAAGAGGAATTTATGGAGGTGTATTAATAGTTGTACGGCCATAATCATGTGGAAAATGGTGACAAAACATATGAAAATTGATCCATATTGGATTATAATATTAATCCATGTTGATGCTTTCAAAGTGGAAAATTGGAGGAATCATCTTACAAGACCATTTTTAATGGCAAGTCTCAGTTTGGCGAATTGAGGTTGTAAACCTTTCAAATGAAGTTTGAGGCATTTCTTAAAGTTTTTTGGGGTCCAAAAATTCTCACTTGTGCCACCCCCTCATGTTTCTCTACACTCGAATACATTTTCAATGACACAAAATAGACCTCAAACGGAGTCCATATGCAAAATTTATGCCACCTAAAAGTTGACCTTCTTGTTTTGACAACCATAATTCAAGAGGATGCCAAGTCAAGCCCATTACTCATGGAAAAGGGGCTAGCCACGTGAAAATAATGAAGAAGAATCTAGAAGGATCAATATTTTAAATATAGTTGAGAGTTGAAGGGAGTCGCACATAACAACTAGTAAGCTATCACACTGTGTTATAAGTAGGTCACTAGGAGGAAAAGAGGTTCCATTCTATTCGGTCGCATTATGTTCCATATATTATCAAAGTAGCTAAGATTGGATAGATAGAGAAAACAAAAAGGGTTTCTATTCTAGAAGATCCCATGGGCCACTCCTTTGTATTTGCACCACTTCCCTTCAAAGGAAGAGAGAGTAGAGTGGTCTCACCTTTGATCTGAGTTGACTCAACTCCTGGATTTAACCAAGATATTTTTCTTTCATGATGTGATTAGAATTGCATTTAAAATAGCATAAAGGAACATATATGCATGTTGTAAAGAAAAAGGAACATGACAAGAATCAACAACATAAAACACAAGACGTTGATAACAGAGTTCGTCTAGGAGGGACTACGTCTCCAGGCCCCTGTGTCAAGATGGTGTAGGCCACTACATTAAGTGTTGGAAAGTGATGATGTACATGCATGTGTTTTCTCTAACATACAAGCAATGTGCCCTCACACAGGAGTGGCTCCAAGAGATGTTTCGCTGCAGGAACTCTCATTCAAAAAGGACTCCTATCAGCATGACATAATTTTCATGTATGTTAATAACGAGCATCCTGCCAACATGGCATCAAAAGGATCTCATTTCAAACATACATGGTGACACATGAGTATCTCGTCAACATGGCAACAAAGGGATCTCAATCAAAACATGACAATAAGCACATCTCACATCAATAACAAAACAAGATCCCACATCAAACATCAAATAGGGATCTATATAGCAAAATGCATCTCAAGCAAAGAGATAAAGAAGTACATGATAACACTGCATATACCTCACATCAAAGAGTTATCTGAAGAAGAGGATGATAAACTACTGGATTTGGTTGTACCATCAATATCGTGGCAACGAATCTCATGGAAATGAGTGCTCACACATGAATGCTAACACCTGCACTCCACTTTGAAAAGTGGCCAAAAAATAAAATGATCAAATGGAAAATTTGATTGCACCATCAAATTCATGGCGTCGAATAGTGTAAAATCGACTGTCAAATTTCTGAATTCTGACAAAGTGAAGGTCTGGGGCTACAGGAATCTTTAGATTCACCATAGATTCCTTAAAGATTCCCTCCTTTGGGTCATCTGAAGATCTACTACTCAGATCAAAATTTTGTCTATGCCATCAGGTTCCTTGCGAAATTCTGAGAAAAATGAGTATGAAGTAGGCTGCATTCTGACTCTAGCGAATTCCAGCCTCCAAGGAATTTGGAAGATTCCCTCAAGATTCTCAAAGATTCTCCTCCACTGGGAATCTGAAAATCTGTTGCTCAAAAAGTGAATCTGACCTCACCATAGCGTTCCCTGTGAAAATCTGAGAAAATTGACTGTAAAATTTGTTACATTCTCATAAAAAGAAGTTTTACCTCACGGGGAATCTTAAGATTCCTTAAAGAATCTGCATCAGAATATTCCAAGAATCTGCCTCGATTTCCATGCCCAGGGCGGACCCTCTCTGCACTGCCACGCCTCCGTTTCGTCGCTCTCCCATTCATTGTTCCGTCCTCCTTCGCTGTCGCACTACGTAGAAATGTCATTTTATATATTTCCATCGCGGAGTTAACAACGACATTGTTGTGGCACATTGGTAGTGGACGCATTTAGGAGGGCGGAGGTTGTGGGATCAAACCTTGCCCCTCTTAACTTGCTATGCGACTAACATTTTTAATTGCGTGTATAACCATTTACATTTTTTAAATGGGGTGCGGTTGCACATTTTACGTGATGTGGGCGGAGTTTTTGTGAGGTGTGACCTTTTGAGTGGATTGGTTACATGGGGCCGACCCACGTGGGTCGAGCCAGTTTAATCCCTGCCAGCTCCACTTTAAACACATTTTTTGTATTAACATTTGTCATATGTTAATCTTTGGGGTCGTTTAATAACCATGGGATATATGGTTAGAACAACCATACACAAAAAGGCTTTTAATACAACCATATTGGCTTTAACTTTTTGTTAAGTTATTTGGTTTGATTAATATGGAATCATATTAATCATATTATATACATGACTTTTGTTATATGGTTATTAATAACCATTTTTTCATATTTAAAATGATTTTGTTATTTTTTTATGATACTTTTTTTTGTCTTTTTCAGGATTAAAGAGGCCAATGAGGAAATGACATGTGTCAGTGGTTGGTGGGCTGCTATGTGGGTCCCACTTGCTCACTGGGATGCCATGTGGCACATTGTGGGTCCCCCCTTTTCCCTTGTCATGTCAATATTTAAAGAGCTCTATCTCCCTCATGCGAGCTCAGATTTGAGTGTCGTTCATACCATTAGAATTAGGGTGACGAGCACTTCAATATGGTGTTGGGTTGGGAGCAATCTGACCACTTTGAATTTTGACCCTTTTTGAGTCCTCTTGGACTTATGCCTGTGTCTGGAGCCACCTGGATCAATCCTCCCCACTGAGGAGCTTTTGGTCCTCCAAAAGCATGAAAAATAATCTGCAACTTCTCTATACCTTGTCTGCACTTACAAATGTCTGATAAATCACCCTTCCTTCTCTGTCACCTTTGTCCTTCAGAGCCATAAGCAATGAGCCGACACCTGCAACCTCTGCAAACCTATAGTACATTGTTTTTCAAATTACATGCTTGATTTACAAGACCAAATAATGACCCAAGCATCCCATACTTTCCACGAGTTTATAACACACACTCGGTGGTCAAGTTTACACCAAGATGGAATCAATACCCCAACTATGAAAACAAGGCCAACATATCATTGTTGCTTCAACAAGCGATGGAAAACACATCATCACTGCAATGCATGATTTACAAAAATAAGGCCAAACACTATTTTTGTTTTGACAAATGATGGAAAGACAACATCACTTTCACAGTGTAAAATGTAACACAAAATAAGACTAGACATCATTGTCGCTTAACAAGTGATGGAAAACACATCATCACTTTTACATTTTAAAATGCAACAAATGATTTACAAAAGTGTGACCATGACAAGCTAACATATCTAGAAACCATTTTTCGCCTATCGATGTGAATGGGTCATCTCCCTGTGGTGGTTTTGCTTGTTGAACAATTGTTTCACCTGGTTCATGCACTGACGCTTTGTCTTTAAGGCGTTGCTCTGGATGGAGCCTCCAACAAGTGGCTCTTTGAAGGCCACCTCTGTTGCAATGACTGCAATACATTTTCTTCCTCCAGATCTGCTTAACATGTTTCTTTACCTGTTGTTGAGAGGGTCTTTCATGTTGCCTCCTTTTGTGTGTTGTTATTCTTTTCCAACACTTAGAAAATGTATGGTTATGTAATCCACAAAAGGTACATGTTTCTCGATTCCATGATTTACATTCATCTTTAACAACATGATGATAATCGAAATGAACATTTGAATATAGAGACTAGCTATACCTTTCCTTGCTGCCTCTGGTGTCATTATGGCGATGAGAGCTTGCCTCAGCTCCTTCCCTACAATGGGTACTGCCATGGGATGATGGGGATGTGTTCCCATCATGCTCTTTCCTCGACGATTTCGAAGATGTCTAGGAAGAATCTGACACCTTCGAGCATTCTCTCTAGGTGTATCCCAAGCCTACAATCTAAGTCTCTGCACAACCTCCAATGGTTGAGTTATGCCTTGGTTATTAACACCAAGTTCTTCTTGTTACACTAAAATTTGTCACCATGACTATTTGCAGTTAGTATGGCTCCATCAACCGTCATACTATCCTCCTTGGCAAGTCTCATACCTCTGCTCTCCATGTCAAACTCCAAGAAAGAGAGAAAGTCTTTAAAAATATATATATCTCTGGGTACGCAGTTTCTCTTAGCCTTATCTGCGTGTACGCACCTCAAGTTCACAATACCTGCGTACTTGTACACTCTGTCTGTAAAGGGCTGGGTGCGTACTCCTATAAAGGTCAAAAGGCGCAAGTTTCACTCCAAAAAAGTTACTTGTGGTCATTTCTAGAGCATTCTAGAAGCTTGTTTGACGTGTATGGAGCGCCTCCAGATGGTTCATGTATCCCTATGAAAGAGGAACTTATCCCATCAAGAGGGGAGCTATCCCATCCAAAGAAGGGCTTATCCCATTGATGGTGGACCTGATTAACTTCCTCTAGAACACTATAAATACAGGCATTGGGCCAGAGGGAGGAGAGGTTGAAAGCTGAACATTCCTAAGGGTAGATGCTGCTGGAATTAGGACTCCCTTGTAAATCTTGAGAGGAGATATTCCCATCCTTTCCTAGCCTTATTTGGAAGTGGGTGAGCTGATCAAAGTAAAGGAAAACTCTTGCTGGACCCTAGGAGGGACCTGCACAACACCAAGGCTCAGGTTGCAATGGTTTCTTTTGTTTCCACTTAATACAAATGAACTCATTTTTCTCAACAGATTGTTATTCATGATTTGTTTCATATACTCCTTGGTCTGTATGATGTATATGTGTTATTTTATAAGTTTATCAGGTGCTATTTAATCTTTTGGCTTGTTAGTGAATGCAGGTTTCGAAGAGAAGGAGGAGCTCATCCGGATCGGCGAGGCTGGACTACTACAAAGCGTTGGACTAAAGGTATGTTATAATCACCTGATTACTTGTATTCTAAATGCATGTTTAGAGAGAGGTAGTGTTTATTTGTCTTGTTTGTCACTAGAAAGCCTTTGCTTCTAGGGAGGTCGGTTTTGTCCGCAAAATCGACTCTTTCCGCATGACAAAATGGCGACCATACTAGGGAATCCATTGATGTGAATGATTTTTCCTTTGTGTGAAACTTTGGTCTGAGAAAAGTCGTTTGTTTTCTGGTTTTTGGTTGTCTGACTGTGTATTTGGGTGGGCTAGCTTAGGGTTAAATTAGATTTTAGTTTTTCTTAGTTTTGCTAGAAGTACGCAGCCTCTGAGTTGAGCACAGTGCGTACCTGTACGCACTGCAGCTTTGTGCACAGAGCGTACACGCACCTGTGCAAACAGGTTCCCTGCGTACCCTGTCAAAATTGAGAAAATTTCAATTTTCTCCTTTTTTGCCTTTTAGATTTTGTTTTTAATTTGTTTTTGCTGCCCAAATCCACTGGTTATCTGCCATAAATCTTCACCTAAGCTTTTTTCGTCAGTGTCAAGAGTTTTAGTGAAATTCATAGAGATTTTGCCCTAGGGTTTGATTTTTGCACTGGTCCTGTAGTGACTTTGACTTTAGAAGTTGTCAAACCTTGGATCTCCCTGGTTTTGTTCAGTCTTCTTAGGAATCGGGCCTTTCATAGAATCCACCCTTGTGAGAAACCTACCTTTGTGTCCTCTCTTTGCCGAATCTCAAAAAAGTTTGTTGATCGAACTTTGAATTTTATTCTTAAGAAAAAGAAAAAAAGACTTTGATTTTTGTTTTTGACTGGTTTTTGATTCTGCATTAACTAGTCCTTAGTTAAATTTTGACTGAGTAAAACATCCTGGAATCATACTTGGTAGGCTTTTGCCTCATTAGATTTACTTTTAAATGCATTTCTCTTAGATTTGCTTTTGTGTGAAATTGAGTTGATTTGATTGCCATAGGTTTTTTAACTTTGATTTCTGTTAAAATAGTTTTACCTGCTTTATTAATATAGGGAAAAATACAAAAAAAAAAACACTCTTTTGAAGGAAAGTTTGCTTTGGTAGCATTTGAGTCTTTGAAAGGAAAAGGAATTTTCGTGAAGTAATTAGTGGTCATGTGTTGTATGTTTTGGAAAAGATAAAGAGTTTGTTTCTTTGATTTTCATTGCCAAGAAAGTTGTTTTTATATCAATTTTGCATTCTCCAACTCTCTTAGCTAGGGAATTCATTGAAAAAGAAAATTAGTGTAAATCATCCTAAGTGCATCTTTTTAGTGGATTTCGGTCGAGTCTACACACCATCAGTTTCATCTCCACTACCTTTTGTCCTAAGAAAAGCCATAAAAATTAACGCTTAAAGTAAAATCAACTTAGTAACTTTTTATTTACTAGAGCTCTAAAACACCAATATAGATCAGGCTAGTGTCTTGGAGTAGGAGAGTAATTAACTCTCCAAGACAGTAAAACCAAACAAGTAGCTCATCTTGTGGTAGGATAAATCCAACTGTTTCATTTGTACTCTGGGAAAGCTCCTCTTAAAGGAGAAGCACGAGACCGTGTCCGAACCAGTGAGGGGATCAATCCTCCTTCATTGGGAAAGACGCCAGATACACACATACTACAAACGGTAAACCTCAGATTATTGTCGAGGAGCCTGGGGTCACTTGTCGGTAAACCTTGGATTATTGTCAAGGAGCCGGCAAGGGGATTGAGCTTGTTACTCTGCCCTTGCGTGCTATCGGGTCGTAGACTGTTCCCCCAGGTATATTTGTTGTTGTTGGTAACCTTAGTGACCATTATCTTTAGGATTCTACCGAGGTGACGGTGGAGGGAAGATCCCACTGTACCTGGAGCAGACGTCGGCTAGACTCACTTGGATTTTCCGGGGGGTTCACTTCACTCAAGACGGTTAAAGTGGAGGAATTTGTGCCGGTCTATTCATTAAGTAGGTTGCCGGGGTAACTGTTCCACCCACCACTTCTGTACTGAATTCGGCGATGTTGGGTTTCATCTCCAACTAGTGTTTTCAGTCCGGAAGGCTACTGTTTGTGTATGGTTTGACGCCCTAGATTCTTTAGGCGTGTGATTCGAATTTGTTTGGTTCTTTAGAGACTTAGGTGGTTTGCTTTGAGATTTTACTTTGTTTGCGTGTGCAGTAGTTAAAAGTTTTTAACTGTGGCTGAATTACCGAGACAGTCCCGTAGACTTCGGGGCAAGTCTCCTGAGATTGTTACCGTGGCCGATTTGTTGAGAAAGTCCTGTAGAATTCGGGGCGAACCTCCTAAAGACGTCTCGGGTCATTACGAAGGTTTGAAAGTCCTTGTAACTCCTAGTGGCAGTAAAGTAGGTTCACCTGAAGAAGGAGAGTCGTCATTGGTAGTCCATCCAGATTACCAAGGTCTAGAAACAGGTTATAATCCCGAAGCTGTTGTAGTTTCCGAGCTTGCTGGTAGTTTTTCATCTACTAGTGATATAGGTGAAGAACCTGAAATATCTGAACCTGTTACTCCAACTTCTAGTGCTCTTGATTCACCTAGGGTAGAAAGAGTCATCACCGAAAATCTTCCTGTTGGTTTGATAGCTATTGAAGAACTTGCTCCAGAGGAAGAATTTGGTGTCTCTATCCTTGAAGATCAACTTACTATTGATCTAAGGGAGCGTGAATCCATATTTTACAGTCCTCCTAGAAGTACTACTTGGTACCTTTCGTTAACCAATTATTTAGACAACTCAGGGTTAAGTTTTTCTCCACCTCATACTCCTTATCCACCTGGAGGTATTTATACTCCTGTAAATATGTCTGGTCAGTCGTCCGTGTTCACTCAATCTCTTGAATCTTTCTTGTACGACGGTCCTTCTGTTCCCTCTGGGTATCAGTCACTTTCTGGTACTTTTGCGGGAGCATCTCCTCAACCCATTGAACATGGGTTATTAGCTAGAAACAATGGTAATAAACCGTTGGGTGTAGGAGACATTTACATGATGTCAGGTTCAGTTCCCGGTTCTCAACCTCAAGGTGGCCAGTTACCGCCTGGGGGGCAGCCTCAATTAACGCCTGGGGGGCAACCTCAAGGACAGTATGTACCCATAGTACAATACATTCCTCAAGGTCAACCCCAGCCTCAATATGTACCCCAAGGTCAACCTCAGTATCAATTCATAGCTCAAGGTCAACCCCAGTATCAGTATTTACCTCAAGGGTATCTACCTCAAGGTCAATACTCGAGTCAAGGTTATCAACCACCCCAAGGTCAATCTTATGTTCAAGGTACGGGAAATGTACCTTTCAATTATCAATCCTACCCTCAATCCGGTTATGGATCTCAATATCCTCAACCTGTCATGGGTCAATACCCCGGAATGAACATAGTGTGGGATCCATTGCAAGTTCAACAGGTATTGCATCCAAGTGTACAGTTGTCATCTCAAGCTGGACAACCCTTAGTTTCTGGTTCACCCCAGCAACCGGTCCAGTCTAATGTTCAAACTTCTGTACCTTCGGTAGTTACTCAGTCGCCCATTGCACCTAGTACTCCATCTCAAACGACTACTGCAACTACCGCAACATCTATTCCTTCCACCACACTTACTTCTGGAGTATCGACAGCTCCGGTTTCTACTGTCTCTGCAACTACTCCTCAAACATCTTTACCATTGTCTGGATCTACGATTCAAACTACGGTTCAGATGCCTGTAGGACAACCTGGTTTAAGTACGGTTGTCACTAGTCAACCACAATTCGTTTATCAACCGTACCAGGGACAGTACCAATACGGGCCTGCTGTCCAACAGCCAGTTTACCAGTATCAACCGTATCCTGGGTACACTTATCAACAACCTCAGCAACCCCAGTATGGTCCGGTTAATCCTGGTTTTCCAGGAGGATACAATATCCCGAATGCGATACCTATTCCAAGTTATCCTGGATATCCTCCTCCTGGGACTGGTCTTGTGACCCAGAGTTTTAGGGATCCTAATCGGCAATTACCGTTTATCGCAACTTTGGATTTACCAGACTTGTCGCGCCTAACGAACGATCCAATAAATTATCTTCCGTTTTGGCCGCCAATGCCAAATAAGTTGCCCAGTGATATTCCCAAGTTTGAGGGTAAGTCTTGAGAGGATCTGTCAAATCATGTGATGACTTACCACCTCTGGTGTGCTTCAAATTCCATCTCGGATGATTCGATCCGCTTACATCTTTTTCAGCGTACGCTCATTGGTCTCGCGGCCAAGTGGTACATTGAGTTACCACGGGCCTCTTTTTACAATTTTAGTCAGTTAGCTACCTCGTTCCTAACTCATTTTCAGTTGCTGGTCAGATATGATAATGGCACGGAGCTACTAACTTCATTAAAACAGTCGACGTCCACTTATATTTCCGATCATATACATGAATGGAGACGTCGAAGGCGATTAGTGAAAGTTTTTATCCCGGACCAAATCTTAGCTGAATGGTTTGTTAAAACATTGTTACCGAAGATTACTGAATACGTAGCTAAGGCCGGAGTAGTTACTGAGGAGCAAGTGATTGCTCAAGCGCAGTACCTTGAATTAGTTTACACTCAGTCAGGAACGTTACACGAAAAGATCCCAGATCTTCCAAAGTCAAATCAAATCGCTGCTGCTCCTTCGGGATCTCATGCTGCTGATGGCATGATTGGTACGGTAAATACTAAAAGCAAGAAGAAGAGTTCAAAGAAATCTTCGCCCATTATAACCTTACCAGATTCCCCGACAGGAGAATCTTCTCCTGAAGTTTCCGCTGATATTCACGCTGTAGAGTCATCTACGGCTAAATCAAAAAACGGTGGGAAGAAGAAAGGTAAGAAGAAGAGTAAAGCAGACAAGACTCCAAAGGAGAAAACAGAAAAGTCAGAAACCAATGACGAAAAGCGCAAACCTCGATATCCTTGTCTTATTTGTGAAGAGGATCATTTTACAAGAGATTGCCCTCATTGGGCCGAGGTTGTGAAAATTGTCAAGGGTTCCCCAACTCCTGCTGTTTTGAACGATCCATTTCCAAAGCAGGAGAGTAAGATGATAGGTTCTTCCTCGAATGCCAATGAAGAACCCATATTGATGATGTCTCATGTAAGGATTGCGACTCGATCACAAGATTATGGTAGTAAAAGTCCTGTTGATGAATCGAAAGAAGCGGAATCTTCTCATTTAAATCCATCAACCTCAGCTCCCGGTTCCGATCCACTACAGATCGAGAAACCTAACCCTGACTTAGTAATCAAACCGCCCGCCAAGGGTGTACTTCGAAGGTCTGCTTTCAATCCACATGCGAGAGCGGCCCAGAATTACAACATTGTTGAGGATTTAGCTGTTTCACCCTCAGCAATGTCGGCTTTAGAAGTGTTGCAATCATGCCCAGCACAGAGAAAGTTACTTTTGTCGGCTATAGGAGCTGTTGATGTTCAGGACCCGAACCTAATAATCTTTGATCTAGAAAATAGTACACCGCGTTTGCCTCATCAGATGGCTTTCCAGATCCCAGTGATAGTCAAAAACAGGCCTATTCATCAGATTGTAATTGATGAGGGAGCTTCCACGTGTATTATGTCGATACAGTGTTGGAGATCGCTTGGTTCTCCTTCACTAAATCAATCCCCGACAATTCTTAAGGCCCTTGATGGCCGTGGGTTCCATCCGTTTGGCATTCTACAGGATTTGCCTATAGGGGTTGAAGGAAAAACCGTTAGTCTAGATGTGGAGGTGGTTGATGCCCCTCTAGACTACAACCTTCTCTTGGGTCGTAGTTGGTCTTACGCTATGACAGCGGTCGTTTCATCGGTCTTCTGAGTAATAAAATTTCCATATAATGGCAAGATCGTAACCATAGACCAGCTGGCTTATTTTTCATCCGACCCAGCCTCTTCAGAGAGTATCCAGCATGTCAGTAAAACGACTATCCCTTACATGGATGTTGGCGTAGGATTAGTTAAAGATGCCGGTTTACTGGGAACTTTTCCTTTTCCTCCAATCAACGTCGTGTCTTCGTTTGCATCTATTCATATGATTACTTCGGACACCATTATTTATGATGATCCTTGGATCATTCCTTCTGAATCTGAGATAGACTCATTTGGTGATGCAATGCCTTTGAGTCCATATGAAATTTCCTATGAAGCCGTGCAGTATTTTTCCGACCCAAGTTCAACCAAAATCGACCAAATGAATGTGGTCCGTGAGGAATCCCTTTTCGCGTCAACCTCGGAGTTAATAACGTTTCCCGAAGTTGTGTCATCTGACGAACAACTTTGTGAAGTCCTGTGCGTAGACGATTTACCATGGGAAGATCTCCATCACAGATCTTCGTTTTTAGTTGAGGATGATCGTTTTGAAAACGATTTCTCATCAATCTTTACAGCTGAATATGTCAAAGAAGCTCAGAGTCCAATGAAACATCCTGATTCAGAGCTGAATTTGGGAAACATTTCTCGTACTATTCCCATTGACATTTCAGTCAAGCCCGGAATTTTTGAACACATTCATATAGGTGCCTCATGTTCAGATGACGAAATTCAAACATACAAGGCCCTATTTCAAGAATTCCGCGACGTGTTTGCCTGGTCTTACGAGGAAATGCCAGGAATTGATCTCGCCATTGTTGTCCATGAAATCAAGACTTACCCGGACGCTAAACCCGTCCGGCAACGTTTGCGTCAGATTCACCCATGAAAAGCGGCTGCGATTAAAGCAAAAGTTGAGAAGCTGTTGAAAGCAGGTCTCATTTATCCGATCCCGTTAACGGACTGGGTATCGAATATTGTTTCGGTTAACAAAAAACAAGGAACAATAAGAATATGTATCGACTATAGGGATATCAATCGTGCTTGTCCTAAGGACAACTATCCAACACCCTATATCGATCAAATAATTGATGATTGTGCCGGCAGTGAAATATTTTCCTTTATGGACGGTTTTTCCGGTTACAACCAAATCAATATTCTACCTGCCGATCAACCAAAAACGGCTTTCATTTGTCCATGGGGGACATTTGCTTATTGCAAATTACCTTTTGGGCTTAAGAATGCCGGAGCCACTTTTCAAAGGGCGATGTATTATGCATTTCATGACATCAAACACATTGTGCAACCGTATCTCGATGATTTTCCCGCTCACTCCTTACATCGAGCTGATCACCTTGTCCACTTACGAGCAATTTTTATGAGGTGTAGGCATTATCGTATACGGTTGAACCCACACAAATGTGTCTTCTGCATAGAAGTGGGACGATTGCTGGGATTTGTAGTTTCAAAAGCCAGCATTTGTGTCGATCCCTCGAAGGTAGAAGCTATCATCAAATTGCCTCCTCCTTCGAGTCTTCGTCAACTCCAAAGTTTGCAAGGGAAAGCAAACTTTTTACGCTGATTCATTCCTAACTACGCCGAGATTACCAAGGGTTTTACCCGGTTGTTGAAACAAAATGCTCAATTCTCTTGGGATGAGATAGCTCAGAAATCTTTTGATGCACTCAAGCACGCGTTGACCCATGCACCGTTGCTGCATCCTCCCAACTACAACCAGGATTACTTTTTGTACCTCGCCGCCGCTCATTCCACTATTGGAATGGTCTTAGTCCAGGAAGACGAATTCAGAACGGAACATGTGATCTATTACCTTAGTTGGACGTTAAATCCCACTGAGCTCAAATATTCACATGTGGAGAAATTGGCCTTGGCAGCCGTTAAAGCTGTCCAACGTTTTCATCACTACATTCTACTCCGTAAAACTACAGTCATTTCGGATTGCAACCCTATGATCTACATTTTAAGTAAACAATTGCTATGGGGCAAGTACTCTAAATGGATCGTTATCCTGCAGGAGTTCGACTTGGAATTTGAAAAGTCTAAGTCTAAGAAATCTTTAGTTTTTGCAGAGTTGATGTGTGATTTCCCGCGTGCTGACACAGAAACTGTGGCAGAGGAACCCATTGCGGACGAATCTTTGTTTCTCATCAGCACTTTAGATCCGTGGTATGGGGATATAATTTTCTATCTCCAAACCCAATCCTTTCGGCCCGAAATTTCAAAGTCAGAACGTCGAAAAATTCGATTCCAGTCCCAACAGTACAAAATTATTGGAGATACTCTTTATCGCCGTGGGGCGGACTTGGTTTTTCGTCGTTGCTTAACTCATGAGGAAGCTGAAAGGGTTTTGAATGACTGTCACTCTGGAGTGTGTGGCGGTCATATGTCTGGGTATGCCACAGCCCAAAAGATACTGCGCGCTGGCTATTTCTGGCCCTCCTTGTTTAAAGACTGTATTATTGCGGTCCGGAAATGCCACAACTGTCAAGTGTTTGATCGCAAGATGCGCGCACCACCTGCTCCTCTCCACCCTATAATTGCCGTTGGTCCTTTTGCTAAATGGGGTATCGATTTTATTACATGTAACCCTCACTCGGCTGGGGGGCATGCGTATATCATCCTTGCGATTGATTATTTTACTAAGTGGGCCGAGGCAATGCCTACATTCGAGGCAGACGGCAAGACAGCTGCAATTTTCGTATTCAATCACATTATTGCTAGGTTTGGTGTCCCACAAGCGATAATCACTGACCATGGGCACCATTTTCGAAACGTTATGATGACAGAACTTACAGGCCAGCTTGGTTTGCGTCACGATAGCTCAACTCCTTATTATCCACAAGCCAACGGTCTGGTTGAATCTATCAACAAAGTTTTAGTTATCATGATTCGACGAATCATTGGTATTCATCGGTCGAATTGGCACAACATGTTATTTTCCGCGCTTTGGGCATACCGAACCTCAGTGAAAACATCAACAGGGTTCACTCCTTTCCAACTAGTTTATGGTTTGGAAGCAGTGCTGCCCATTGAATGCGAAATCTCGTCACTTCAAATGGCTGTCGAATTACTTCCAGCTACTTCCGAGGAGGAGAAGCGTCTATTATACTTAGCTCAATTAGATGAGACTCGACGTGACGCTGCATTGGCAATCAAGACTCACGCAAAACGGATGAAAGCTCAGTATGATCGCAACGTGACCCCTCGAAATTTTTCGGAAGGAGACCTAGTGCTATTATATGATCAAGCTAACGATAAATTAGGCGCTGGAAAATTCGTCCCTATGTGGCATGGACCCTACATTGTCAAGCGAAAGCTAGCAAAAGGGGCCTATGAGCTGGTAGATTTTGATGGGGACTCTTTGGGTAAACCCAGAAATGGACTTTACCTAAAGAGGTATTATGCTTAAATGATGGGTATGGAGATTTAGTTAGGTTAGATTTTTCTTTCTAGCTGGTGTGTTTGTTAGTATAGACAGTGTGCTTAGCTTAGAGAGTGTGTTTTTTGTCGTTATTCTGGCTTATCTTGGTTTTACTCTTGATATTGCAGATGTCGACGCCTCTCCAAACGTACATTGGATTCTCTGATGGTGCTTGTCATAGTACACGGAATATCTCTTCTGCAGCCTGGGTTATTTATTCACCCTCTGACGAGTTAGTTTCTATGCATGGGGTGAGCCTCGGTCAAACAACAAACAACATTGCAGAATACAGTGCAGTGATTGAGTTATTGTCTGAATCTATTTCGTTTGGGATTCGGAGTTTGATCGTGAGGTTAGATTCTGAACTCGTTGTATTACAGCTTAATAGAGTATATGCCATTAGAAATCCAGTGTTATTAAGGTTATTTTTTAGAGTGCGCCTCTTGGAACGTGAATTTGATTACATTGAATATCAGCATATTCTAAGGTCTTTAAATACATTAGCAGATGCAATTGCTTCTCGAATGTTAGACAGACATTTGCGATAATCATACATGTAAATTTAAAAACATTTCATCACACATGTTTAACAAGATAAGCCGGTAATAATGATATATATAGATAGGAGTGTGTCAAAAAATACATCGTCTTCGATCATAGGTTGAAAAACACCTTATGATCGGCAAAAATGATAAGTACAAAAACCAAAATGTCACATGTGTCTACAAAAGTGACCAGCCAATCACTGGTGGTGCTCTCTATACGACACCACTGCACGCGCTACCCTACACAAGAACCTCCTAAAAGGTCCTGGGACTGCAACCACATAGCGCTGAAGTCTGATAGGAATGTCATCTATAGTCGTCTCTGGTATGTCTGCCGTAAGACGCTCTAGGTCCTGTTCCAACTCAACTAAGGTCTCTGCGGCCGCATCCTGTGGGGCCGGTGCTGGTGCAACTGGTACTCTCCTCTCGAAAGGCTGGAGATTGGCCGGACGTTGTGGGCCTACATCTGCATTTTGAAAATTGTCACTGTCAGTTTTGAGACGATATAAAAACAAAAAAAGTAAATAATTTAAAAACTTGTGAAAAATGAAGTACCTGTGTCATCCCATTGTTCTCCCGGTGGAAGAACCATGTCCGGATCTCCGCAAAAATCAACTCCGGCATACGGAAAATCCTGTATCGAGAAGACCTGGTTCTCTAACCAGTGAAAATACTCCGGTCTAAATCGGACAACCTCCGTGCCCTCGTCAGGATGACGGGCCATCACCGCAACCCATCGCATCAACTTAGGCTCTCGGGGAGGCCTAACCTCAACAGTAAGCTGCTGTGGGATCAGCATCGGAACCCTCTCTAGGGAAAAACTCACAACTAAAGGCCCATAACCAAAAGTCTTCAGCTGTCCGTTTTTGGTCCTAGTCAGTTGGCCCTTTAAGTTGGCCAACACAGCATCGCACCAGTTGAAAATGGTGCCCTGATAGCAATCAATCGCCATCCGCATCTGGGATCCAGTGGCAATGTGCAAAGCGGCAACCCCGCAAAGTCTGGTAACTGTAAAGGCAATTACCATAAGTTCAGGTCGGGATATATTTTTGATTTCTATCCCCTTATCCTGGTTTTGGTTATTACACCACTCTAGCCGGAGGCTAGCAATGGACTGGCCACCCGGCCTAGTCCCGGACAGAGTCAATTGTTCGCCCCTCTTGGGAAAACCAGTGAGAAAGTAAATATCAGAGGGCTCTATCTCAAGCTGGTGCCCTCCAATGTAAAAGCACTGATCCTGAACGTTCCACCTTTCAACCAGCCACTCTAGAAAGCGCACCTGGGCCCTCATGCCAGGTATGGCCCAGTATTTGTAAAGACCGCACGCCTTCAAAGCATCAATGGAAGGTTGGTGATTAATCGCGGCCAAATCAACATCTTCGTGTTCTCTTTCGCGCCAATCAAGCATGGTGGGCAATCTACACACCATAAAACATCTGTTAGAGTCCATAAAATTGAAAGTTTTTGGTTCATTTTGGAGAAGTTGGAGTTTAAAAATCCACTCCGCGGTGTACGCAGCCCGCCTTTAGAGACAGGGCGTATGTATGCAGGTTCTCTTAAGGCAAGCTGCGTACGCCCGGCATTTTCCCAACTGAGAAAATGTCGGGGTACGCAGGTCACCCATGGGACACCTGCGTACCCCGAAAAGCGGATCTTGAAACCCCCAAGGCCTCCAAAAAATAAAACTAAAGCTTAAAAACAAATTCTAAACAGATGGAAATGCAAGGGAGGATGTTGTAGAATACCTGATGAGACGGCGTTCGGTTTCGACGGTCGGATTCTCCGCAATGTCCACGGGAAGTTTCTTGCCAAAAGCCCTTTTTCTCTCCTCAACAGTAAAATGGTAAAAATGAAATGGTAAAAGCCCTTTTTATAGGTTTTTTGAGTAAATGAATGTCAAATTTGTTTATTTTCCACCATGAAAAGGTATTTTTCAAAGTATTTTTATCTATCTTTAAACAGGTATGAGTAATGTGTTGGTTTTTGCGCAGGATAAAAGGATTTTCAAGGAAAATGTCATTTTTCACAAACAAAAATATCAGAGTCATCTTTTAAGCCCTTTTCTGACTCCTAAAACATGAAAAGATTGCCGAGCGTTTCTTTTACACTCGTTAAAACGGCATTAAAAGACGGTCCCCTTATAGCCCTTTTCTGATCGTAAAAACAGGAAAAGATCGCCGGATTTTTGTCGTTTCAAATTCGAGACTGGAAATAAAACGACGTGTCCTTGATCGCTTTTTACTTTTCAGGTCAAAGACACTAATCATGAAAGTACTCCTTGGTTGCAAGATCAAGCGGTTCTCTCAAGTATTATTTTATACTTTTTCGGGCTTGGGAGACACAAATTTACGAAAAAGTTCAACCTGGAGTCTTCTTAAGTTTTTTCAGACTCTCTAAAATTGAAAAACGTCGAGTTTCTCCTATACTGGACTCGTTAAAATTTCACAGTAAAGGACCTGTTCGATTACAAACAGGAACGGACCACTCCTTCTTAGGGTTCGAATCAAAACTAAGTTGGACTCATCCGAAGGATGAGCTTATAATCAAGCATATGTTATCCTCCTCAAGCTTGTAAAAAATAAAGAGGTACTTGCCAGAAATGGTGGGGGAAAAGAGAGAAAAATGAGCCTATTTGTTATCCTTTGTCTCAGAAGAAGCCTTATCACCACTCTTGAACACGACACTTTTCATTCACCTGGGTTGGGAAATCCTTTGCCTCACAGTTGATCAAACCACATTGAAAGTCTTCAGCCGGGTATTAACTTTGGGTCAAATGTCACCAAGCCATCTGTTGTGTCGTTATGTGTTCAAGAGGTCACTGCATATAAACCATTCATCTGCAAAATACCCGTCATCCATCTTGACCATCCCTGAGTCAGTCCTTACAGCTACATTTCTTCAACTTGATCTATGATTTCGTGTTGTGGGCTTCCCTGCAACGGGTCACTTTCTATCGACATCAGCACATTATCTAGAAAGATGACCTAGAAATCGTCAGTACCTTGAAATCTGCATGCATCAATGGTAGGTTTCTTGCCTTTGACGACGGTTTATATCATTGACTTTCGATCGAAGGATTCCGTGAAATGTTCGACATCAACTCATTCATTCACATCTCATGGATTGTACTGGGTACTTTGAGAACCATTGACATCACTGGTGGTCTCTCTCACGCTTGTTAACAGTTTACATCATTGACTGGTAATCAAGTGGTTTCTACCATGTTCGACATCAACTCATTTATTCGCATGGATAGAATCGTACCTGTTTGGGAAGTAGAAATGAAGACCCTGGATCTAGTTTCCACCATCCAGGCTGCGAGGAGTTTTGTATTCATTATACAGTAGACTAATCATAAACAGATGGCTGCGCCCATACTGTGTCTACAAAGTCTATGGTTATGATGTACTGCGAAATCATTCCTGTATCAGAGCAGTAGTTAGTTTCATAGTTAAAGTTTTTGATCTGAGTATGGGAATGCCTACCTCAGCGATGATATGATCTTATATATGTATTTTGTGTTGAATACTTGCAGGTTTCGACTGGGATCTCCATAAGATAATCCTTGAAATGATAAAGTACTTCACCCTTCCTAGATGATATGAAACCCTTATCTACTACAGGCTTCGCACTTTAGGGGGCAATCTGTTACACTAAAATTTGTCACCATGACTATTTGCAGTTAGTATGGCTCCATCCACCATCATACTATCCTCCTTGGCAAGTCTCATACCTCTGCTCTCCATGTCAAACTCCAAGAAAGAGAGAAAGTCTTTAAAAATCTATATATTCTGGGTACGCAGTTTCTCTTAGCCTTACCTGCGTGTACGCACCTCAAGTTCACAATACCTGCGTACTTGTACGCTCTGTCTGTAAAGGGTTGGGTGCGTACTCATGTAAAGGTCAAAAGGCGCAAGTTTCACTCCAAAAAAGTTACTTGTGGCCATTTCTAGAGCATTCTAGAAGCTTGTTTGACGTGTATGGAGCGCCTCCAGATGGTTCATGTATCCCTATGAAAGAGGAACTTATCCCATCAAGAGGGGAGCTATCCCATCCAAAGAGGGGCTTATCCCATTGATGGTGGACCTGATTAACTTCCTCTAGAACACTATAAATACAGGCATTGGGCCAGAGGGAGGAGAGGTTGAAAGCTGAACATTCCTAAGGGTAGATGCTGCTGGAATTAGGACTCCCTTGTAAAGCTTGAGAGGAGAGATTCCCATCCTTTCCTAGCCTTATTTGGAAGTGGGTGAGTTGATCAAAGTAAAGGAAAACTCTTGCTAGACCCTAGGAGGGACCTGCACAACACCAAGGCTCAGGTTGTAATGGTTTCTTTTGTTTCCACTTAATACAAATGAACTCATTTTTCTCAACAGATTGTTATTCATGATTTGTTTCATATACTCCTTGGTCTGTATGATGGATATGTGTTATTTTATAATTTTATCAGGTGCTATTTAATCTTTTGGCTTGTTAGTGAATGCAGGTTTCGAAGAGAAGGAGGAGCTCATCCGGATCGGCGAGGCTGGACTACTACAAAGCGTTGGACTAAAGGTATGTTATAATCACCTGATTACTTGTATTCTAAATGCATGTTTAGAGAAAGGTAGTGTTTATTTGTCTTGTTTGTCACTAGAAAGCCTTTGCTTCTAGGGAGGCCGGTTTTGTCCACAAAATCGACTCTTTCCGCATGACACTTCTCCTTCCTTGTACCTCATCCTGGTAAGGAGCCTCATGTTTTTCCTTGCAATTGGGATCTCCAAATCTCCAACAGAAATCATACTATGTGAAGACAAAACTAAAGGGAAATCAACATCTTTTACCTCCATTGTCGAGTTGGAAAGCACTGATGAGGGCCTCCCATGATCTGTTGTTGGTGGTTCGCTCGTTGTCTTCATAGATTCCCCAACTTCTTTCCTGACATACCCAAGTCCTGCCTGATGGGGTAATTCTTCTACTTTGATGGGATTGATAATGCCTTGGCCATTAATGTCCAAGCCTTTTCCTACATACCCCATTCTCTTCAACAATTTCGATCCAATTCCTATGGTATGATTTTCAAAAACAGCGAAATCATCATCATCATGAATTCAGAGAATTTCTTTTTACCTCACATGGGTCACACTGCATCTTTTCCAAGGCCTCGTCCTTAGCTTGCAGTTGTTGTAGCAAACTCTGTTTCTCCTATTTCTCTTCATGTAGAGGCATCTTCAACTCAACGTACTCTGTTTGAAGATTTTGGTTGTTGTGCTTAAGTTCGTGTCTGATCAATTTAGTGTGTTCTAAATTGCTATTTAAAATGTCAATCTGGGGTTCGTAAACTGACGAAGTGAAGTGTACTATATGTACTAGATAACCATTTCCTTAGTCTTTTGTCGTTTTTGAGTTCTTTTTGGTTGTTTATGGATTTATCTTTCCCTAATGTATGATGGCGAAAATGAAAGTTAAGTATGAAATATGGATGGATGGTGATGGTGATTTCCACAGTGATTTTTCAAAACTTAAAAAGTGCTCAAAAAGAAAGCCTTAAAACAACTGTAATGAAATCAATTCTTAAGAAAAACAATGAATTAATGACAATGGCCCAGTATCCTTGCTGCTGAATGAAAAGAAAGTAAAAACTGAACTTAAAGCAACTCAAAGCAAAGCAACTAATTCACACTACTTTAACTCTTCTGATCCTTTACCCTTCAGCTCAATCTACCTTGTGGGAAGCAATCATGAACAAGTCAAGCAATATGATATCTGAATGGCAAGAAAGTAAATTGCATAAAAGAAACTAGTCACACTACTTCAACTCTTCTGATCCTTTACCCTTCAGCTCAATCTACCTTGTGGGAAGCAATCATGAATAAGTTTAAGCAATATGATAACTAAATTGCAAGAAATTAAATTGCAGAAAGGAAACTAATCACACTACTTTAACTCTTCTGATCCTTTACCCTTTAGCTCAATCTACCTTGTGGGAAGCAATCATGAATAAGTTTAAGCAATATGATAACTAAATCACACTACAATAAGTAATATTCTGATTTCTTACTAATAGAGTCACTTGACTATAGAAAGAAACCATAAACTGATGAGTAGTATGATGTCTAAATAACAGAAAAATAAATAAGCAAATCACAACTTGAAAAAGGACAGTGCTGGAATTAAACTTCAGAAAATGAAAGTTAGCAAGAAGGACAAGATGATCTCATATGCCAATAGTTATCAAAAAGATGAAAATTTGCTCGGGCTGCCTAAGAAAACCTGCAAAAAAACATTGATCACCTGACAGCTACAAGAAAGCAGAAGTGAAAATATAAATAGCAGTGAATTAAGAAGCATCAAAACAGCGTGTTATGTACAGACTAATGATTATGAAAACAGAAACGTAAGAAAATCAAATAACAACTATACAGGGCTTTAGTGTGCAGGGGCCCTCTGCCACCTCAGCCAATCAATGAACAGTCACAAGAACGAGCTCAGCAAAGTATTCTTCTCATGTATTAAAGTAGCAACATATATAAAGCAAAGTACAGTGGGGTGATAACAACAACAGTTCAGAAATTACATATCAAAAAGCTTCTACACAGCGTTCATCAACGCGTTATTTATAATGAAAAAGTGCTGAAACTAACTAACTGAATCCTACGCTATTGACTGTGTTGCCAAAGACACGTAGATCTCCTCAGCCAAGATCTAGCGTAACTGTCATCATGTCTATTAAATCTTCGAAGTGGTAGCTGTTGGATTCAGGTTACGGGGATGATCTCCAGGTGTGCCGGTGTCTTCGTGGGCTGAGGACTGTGCCACATAAACGTTCACGTGCTCAAAACAGAGACGTGCCACCGCTGAATTCCTTGGTTGGCTTTGCCTTTGACCCTTGTTGACCGTGACCTTCCATGGATGATTTGGCTGATTTGAAGGGACACGTTCCATGTACCCGTCACCTGTAGCTTGCCCATGTGGCTCGTTTCTTCATAGGACACCTGTAGCACAGCTTTTAACAAAATAGCTGCGGAATCCTGTGCTGGCTGCGGAAACTGACAAGTTTCCGCAGCTGCATGAACAAAAACTAAACCAAACAACAGTCATAAGCATAGTCAGAAAACCATGTAAAAAGCTCTTTTTAGACTATAATGCAATGATTTAACAGCTGGGTGGATGAAGTAAGTGGAAAAAGAAGGCTGAGAGGGTGTATAGGAAGGTGCAGGTTTGAGGCTCAACATACCCCCACTGTGAAGGTGTTGCATGTCCTCATGCAACCAAAATTGAGTTATCTCCCTCTAATCCACATGTTCTGAGGCTTCCGCAAGGACATCTAGCCCTCTTTTCTTCTTCTTTGATGCTAACATCATCATCCTTGGTTTCCTGACTAGACATTTGAACTTGAGGTTAATCAATGCTCTGTTTAACTTTTTGCACTTCTTCTTCAGTTTTCTGTTTTTCTTTTGCCACAGTCCTAAATGAAGCATAGTGTTATCATGGACAATCTTGTCTACCTTACTCTGCTCTTTGAGTGCTTCATTTTCCTGTTTGATATGCCTATTTAGGACTTCTAACTCAAATACCTCCTGTTTCAAAGACTGAACTTGTGCATCAAGTGGCAGAGTGGTACTCGGTCCTGCAGCTGATTGTTCTAAGGATTCCAAGTAGTTATATGCCTCTTGCTGATTAGGATCTACCTCAGGTGTTTTTCTCAGACTAGGCTCAAAATCTGGTGGAGGAGGAAGACTGCTCTCTCTTTCCGGCCGAAAAGGGCTTTCCTCACGTGGAGGACTTGATTCAATGCTTGGCTGAGCTGGAGATTTCTCAAGTGTCTCTTCACCTAAATCAATAAAGTGAGACTGTTTTTCTTTGGTTTTATTCCCCTTCCCTTTTAGCCTAGTGCTCCTCCTTAAGTATGGACTAGTACTCTTCTCTTGTGCACTCTGTTTTCCTTTTTGCTTTTTCTTGGCTATAGCAGCAGCCTGAAGGTGTACTAATCTTTCTGACAGAGGTTGATAATCCTCTTCTATGGATTGCTCAGGGGATGGATAGACTTCTTGAATGGTTCTCTTGCCTTTTTATTTCTTTTGTTTCTTATTTTTAGCTCTATCTTCTTCTTCTTTTTGGACAGTTTCTTGAATTTCTATTGTAGGGGAGTCTTGGACTGTAATGTTCTTTTCTTTCCTCCTACTTTTCCTTGGAATCTTTGGTGGACTGCTTCCAGAGGCCTCTGACGGCTCTTGGAAGTAGTTCTTTGTCAAGAATTGCTCCCAAGTATCCTTAGTTTTCTTTAACTGGTCCTCAATAAGAAATTTTATGAATCCATGATGGTAGAGATGAGGCTCAATGTTGCCTACATGTTTTTGAACTGTAAAACTCATCTTTTTCAAACTTAATAGCAGAAAATGAGGCAAATTAAGAGTGTGACCTTCTATGAAATTCATCATCAGTCTGGCATGATACATATACATAGAACCAAAACGACCTTCACACGTGATAAATTTCTGGATGACTAACAGTAGACTAGACCATTCCTCTTTTAGTGCATGAACAGGGATGCCTTTTGTAAATACGGTGGTATCCATACCTTGGTTTTGTAGCATGATTCTCCATATTTGATCGTCCACACTTCTATTTTTAAACCACCTTTCACCTTCTTGAGGTAGGCCCGTGGCAGCTGCTATTGTGGCCTCAGTCACTGTAAACTTTAAGTCTCCAATCTCCACTGTTTGTCCATCAAAAGACCGCGCAAAAGCTTTGGTCACCTCCTTGTTATGGCCTTTAAACTTTTGGATAAATCGTAGCCACCTGGCTTTCTTCAGCAATTCCTTAGTTTGAGGATAACCCTCCAAGTATTTCGGTCCTTCAGGCTCGACTCTCAGTAATTTTCCCATCCTCTGTTTTAAATTCTAACTGAGAGTTCTTCTGCGTGTGAGGGTTCAGGAAAAATGGCTCCGTTACAGGGTTTAGGATGACTGTAGTGACTGCAGTCGGGGTTTGGATGACTGGAGTGACTGCAGTCGGGGTTTGGATGACTGGAGTGACTGCAGTCGGAAATGGAGAACAAGGAATGGAAGTACCCAATTTACTGGAGGAACAGAGGGTGAGCGGCAGTAAACAGGTTCAAAACACAATGCGGATGCATGCGAGGAGTATGGTATTAGTGGAGTGGTAAACGAGTGAAATAACGGTGGGATTCTTTCGAATCGGATGACTGTGTATGAAAAAAAAAATTTACACGTCTCAACAGACGGCTGCGGAAATTACGGCTAAGAAGAGCCGTAACACAATAGGTCACGTCTCAAGAGTACGGGTAATAAATGGAAGTGCAGTCAATCTTGAGTTTAAACTCGGAATGATCATGAGACCGTTAGAGAAATGAATGCGAGGTGTGTGGAGTGATATCGTGGAATAGGAGTGGTAGTGGGGCTATCGTATCAAATCATTGCACATAGTAGAACTTGTTATGGTTTAATAACTATGCGTAATTATGACTTGAATTGTTATTTGATAAAGATTTTTGATCATACCTTTGTCATTTCTTGCTCAAGGCTTCTAACCAATTGCTCTTCTTTGTTGTCTTGGAGATGCCCCATGTCTTTAGCTCAATTACATCTGCATTTCATGATTATGGCACTAACAGTTGATTGTAAATTTTGAAAACAGAGTGATGCTGGCTGTGGAAATCGTTTCTGGCTGCGGAAATTGTTTCTAGCTGCGGAAACGGTCTCCAGCTGCGGAAACTGAGACAACACCCCCTTAACTGCACAAAGATAGTTAGAGGAAAACCAACTGAATGAAAATAGTCCTGAAGGGGACTTTTATTGATGGAGTGAAATGGAATGAGTGGAGTGAAATGAAAGTGAAGTGGAGTGAAGTGAAATGGAAATGAGAATGAGATGGAGGTGAAGTGAAATGGTAAGTGAGATGAAGTGAAGATGGAAAGAGAAGGAGAGGAGATTTTTTTTTTTTTTTTGGAAAATATAGAGTGTCAGGTGTCCCTGATTTTCACTCTATATTTTCTGTATAAGACCGCCAATCTAGGATTGGTTTTCAGGCTTATACACATTTTTTTTTTTTCAAAAACTGAAAGAAACAAAGATTAGGCTGGTGGGGGAGAGGGATTCTTCTCCACCAGCCTGATTGCAGAATTCTCTTGGAACATTTTGACAAACTCCTCTTTTGAAAGTGGCTTATGATAAATTTTCAATCGGTGGCCATTCACAATAAGAGGAGTCTGAAATTCATCAATGGTCTTGATTCTTACCGCTCCATTGTTAAAGACTTTGTCAATCTCATATGGCCCAAGCCAATGAGTCTGAAATTTTCCTTTGAAGTCTTTAAACTTGGAATCAAACAGTAAAGCCCAATCTCCCTCTTGAAACTTTCTCTCTTTGATATATCTGTCATGCCACTTAGCTCTTTGATGTTGAACTAGATCAGTCCTTAAAATTGCATCTTGTCTAATCTCATCTAGCTCATTCAGCTGCTCCATTCTGTGCTTTTGGGCTTATGATAGATTCATCCCCAACTGAACTGCCATCTTGAAAGTTTTGACTTGAAACTCAATGGGGAGCAGGACTTCTTTCCCATAAACAAGTTCATAGGGAGAATGTCCTGTTGTGTTCCTCCATGTAGTTCTGTAGGCCCATAAGGCTTCAGGAAGCCTTTCTGCCCAATCTCTTCTGTGTAGATGAACAGTTTTGGTGATGATGTTCTCAAGAACTTTGTTTGTAGATTCTACTTGGCCATTTTCTTGCGGATGGTAAGGAGTAGATTTTCTGTGCTTGATTTTGTATTCTTCCATCAGCTTCTCCATCAAATTAGATGTAAATTGACTTCCCTGATCTGTCACAATTTCTCTTGGGACACCAAAACGAGTAAAAATATCTTCAAAAAGAAATTGAACAACTGAATTTTCAGTGGCAGAAGGCAATGCTTTGGCTTCTACCCATTTAGTGACATAATCAGTGCAAACCAATATATATTTCTTTTGTCTAGATGGTGGATTAATGGGTCCAATGAAATCTAAAGCCCATTTTTCAAAGGGTTCGATGAGTACCTGTGACTGTAATGGCATTTCATTTGAAAGAGTCGGTCTCCCAACTCTCTGGCAGCTGTCACACCTTCTGACATATTGTTTTGCATCTTTGAAGAGAGAAGGCCAATAATATCCTAAAGAAAGGATTTTATAGGCCGTCCTCTTGTCAGCAAGTGTCCACCGCATGGTTCATCATGACATTCCTTGAGGATGTCAGGCATTTCATCTTCCCGAACACATCTTCTGATCACACAATCTAGCCCTATTTTAAACAGTTCATTAGAAATCCATGAATAACTTGAACTCTCCTGAATAATTTTTCTCTTTTCATTAGGAAATAAATGTGGAGGTCGCTTCCCTGTAACCAAATAGTTAGCAATATCTACATACCAAGGAGTCTTAGTAGTTACTGCAAACAAATATTCATCCGGAAACTTATCCTCTACAGGAGAATCTTTGTTAGTATTTTGGATTCTAGACAAGAAATCAGCTACTGTATTTTGTTTCCCTTGCCTATCCAACACAGTAATATTGAATTCTTGTAAAAGTAAAAGCCATCTTGTAACTCTGCCATTAGTAACAGGTTTGTTCATGAGATATCTAATCGCAGAATGATCAGTATGGACAAAAGTTTCATAGCCTATTATATAATGTCTAAACTTGTTGATTGCATGAACAACAGCTAAGAACTCTTTCTCAGTCATAGTACAGTTTAACTCAGTGGGAGTCAAATTTTTACTGGTGTAGTAAATGGCATAAGGAACTAAATCCTTTTGACCCAACACAGCTCCTAGAGCTGTATCTGAAGCATCTGTAGAAATATGGAAAGGAAGTTTCCAATTTGGCCCTCTCAAAATGGGTGCTTTAGATATTCTTGTTTTCAAAGTTTCAAATGCAGATTGACAATCAGGATCCCATTTGAATTCACAATCTTTTGTAAGTAATTTGAAGAGTGGAGATGCTATTTTGGTGAAGTTTTCAATAAATCTTCTATAGTATCCAGTAGATCCAAGAAAATTTCTAACATCTTTTTGACAATTTGGAATAGGCAACTTGGAGATGACTTCAACTTTTGATCTATCAACTTTAATCCCATCTCCTGAAATATGATTTCCTAAAACAATCCCTTCAGTAAACGTCATAAAGCATTTTTCATGACTTAATGATAGGTTTGTTTCTTTACATCTAATAAGGACTTTTTCCAAATTCTCTAATGCCTCTTCAAACGAATTACCATAAACTGTAAAATCATCCATATAAACCTCTACACAATCATGGATTAGATCGGAAAAGATTCCTAGTACTGCCCTTTGAAATGTTGCAGGTGCATTATATAATCCAAAAGGAAGTACTCAGTAAGCAAAAGTTCCCCATGGACAAGTAAATGTGGTCTTGTCCTGATCTTCAGGTGCTATCTGAATCTGATTGTAACCACTAAAACCATCCAAAAATGAAAAATACTTTTTGCCTGCTAAAGTATCTAATACCTGATCGATAAAGGGTAAAGGAAAGTGATCCTTCAAAGTTGCTTTGTTCAATTCCCTATAATCAATGCAAACCCTCCATTTGCCATTCTTTTTGGGTACTATAACCAAAGGAGAAACCCATCGGCTATCTGAAATTGGATAAATAAAGTTCACATTAAGTAACTTTTGGAGCTCTTCTTTCACTATCTCCCTAAGGTTTGGATTCATCCTTCTCTGAGGTTGTCTGATTGGTCTGCTGTTTTCCTCAATGTAAATGTGATGAATGCAAGTCTTAGGGTCAATACCTTTCATATCAGTATACTCCCATGCAAATGTAGTAGAATGTTTTTGCAAGATTTTGGTTATTTCTTCCTGTTGTGATCTTTCCAAATTTTTGTTGATATTCAATGTTTTTCCTGGAAAGATCTCAATGGCAGAACTACCAAATTCTTCCATAGAGAAAAGAGACATTTGTCTAGATGATAGATACTTAATGTCAGAATCTAACTGAAATTGTGTGTGCTCATATTCCGAAGATGTTTCAAAATTTTCTAATGTGTTCAGAATTTGACTATCTTCACTAACTTCAGAAATGGTAAAGACAGGTTGTATAGTATCTTCATCATCAATCCACTCATTATCTCCTATTTCTGTAATTGCTTTTGTTGGAGGATACAGATTGAATTTCTTTGTCGAATTACCATCAGAAATATACATATCCCCAGACCTACAACTGATGAAAGCATCGGCTGTGGCTAGCCAAGGTCTTCCTAAAATGAGAGGATGTCCTCCTAAATTACTCTTAGGAGTTAAAATCATGAAATCCATTGGATACTCACAAGAGTCTAAGGAGACTGAAATATCTTCTAATACACCATCTGGTTTAATAATTGATCGATCTGCAAGTTGCAGTAAGGTAGGTGTAAAGAGAAGATTAGGAAGTTTCAGTTGTTCCATAGTCTGTCTACTCATAATGTTGATAGCAGCCCCTAAATCAATCAAAGTATTTGAAATTTCAACCCCATTGATATGTATTTTGACAATTGGACTACCGGGATCTACATACTTCTGCATAGTAATTTTTCCCATCATGATGTCTGCAATTTTCCCTACCAGGTGGATTCTTCTTGTGTCTCTAGGTTTCCTTCCTGGTCTTTTAAAACTCAACTCATTTATTGTTTTTTCTAGAATAGGAATCTCTTTAATGGCTTGTAACAAGGGAATCTTGATACAGACATTCTTCAATTCATCCAGAAAATCATAGTCAGGCAACAAGATTTGTTTTTCTACCCCTTTGCCAATTTGTAATCTTTCAGGAAAAGGAGGTGTGGATGAAGATGCAGGTTGCTCAACTATATGAGTTGTGGGGGTTACTTCTTTTTCTTTTTCTTTCTGAGTGTTTGGGTTTTGAAGAGATGCTTCAGAACCCTTACTGGCTTCAAGAGATTCTTCCTCAGAAATGCTTTGATTTTGGACATCTATAGAAGGTTTATCTAAAACTCTACCAGATCTGAGTTGTACATCATTGAGAGGAACAATCATATAGGCAGGAAATTGTTGACCTTCTATCATGTAAGCATTTTGAGGGTTTTTATTATTGGGGTTTGGCAATGGCTGAGAAGGAAGTTGATTTGACTTCTGTTGGAATGGGAGCAAGAGTTGAGAATTTGGATTTTGTTGAGAAGGTTGTTGTTGTTGTGGAAATGGCAATGATAATTGTGGATTTTGATTTGGAAGTTGTGGAGCTTGTTGATTTTGAAAAGATGGAGGATATTGATAAAATTGAGCAAATCTCCCATAAGGATTTTGCATACCTTGTACCCATGATTGAAAAGGATTTTGAGGTTGGGACCAAGGTTGTTGCCAAGGATTCCAATTTGGTGGGGGTTGAAAATTCATAGAGTTGTTAAACCCTTGATTTTGCTGCCCCTTCCAAGGTCTCCTTGCAACAAAACAGAGAGACTCAATTGTATTTGGATCTTCTTGAAAGACAGCTTTGAGCCCAGGAATTGAAGGACAATCCTTGGTCTCATGATTCTCTGAACAAATTACACATGTTTCTACAACTTTTGCATCCAAGGGACATTCCCTTAGAGCATGTTTCTTTCTACACTTTGGGCAAAAGATGGCCAAAGCCTCAGCTTCTGCTTTCTGTTTGTTGTGTATCTTAAGAGTGTCTAGTTGCTCACTAAGACTCCCTAAGATATTAGTTTTGAATTCATCAAGCATGTTGCCAATCTCAGCCCTACTTACTGATCCAGTTGCAGATTTGTTTGCTCTGATGAGAGAAGGATCTCTAGGCCCTTTTTGAGTTTTAGATTTCCCCCTTGAGAGATGGACACACATTTCTGCTATATCATGAAGTGGAAGTTGAGATATGTCTCTTTTTCCCATCATGTTCAAAATATTTATCCATTCATCTCTAATGGCTTTTAATAAAAGGGCTTTCAAGGTTTCCTCATCTACGTTACTCATTTTTGCTCTTTTCAGATTGTATTGAAATCTTTCAAGTAAATCCTCCAAGTTTTCATCTTCTTTTTGTACCATTTTGAATACCTCATCCTTGTGATTGGTGGGCATACAATAGTCCAGATACCTATCCAAAAATGTTTGTTTCATATCATTCCAAGTCCTAATGGATTGAGTGAGTAATCCCATGAACCATTTCAAAGCTACTCCTTTCAATGTTGAAGGAAACAGTTTGAGTTTTTGAGAGTCTTCCAGATAATCATAGGTTCGACACACGACCTCAAACTCAAATAGAAATGTTTCAGGATCCTCATTTCTTAACCCATGAAAGTTTGGGAGGACAGATGGTGAAATATTTTTCATTGTTGCTCGAGAATCCTCATCGACTATAGGAAATCCAAATGAGTTATCTCCATCCCTATTTCCCCCATTGTTACTTCTACCTCCTCCATTATTTCCTCCTCCTCCTCTACCTCTACCTCTACCAAATCCGTTTACTCCCTCTTCTGTCATGGTAGTTTCCCTAGAGACTTCAGAGTCCTTTGGTTCCTCTATTAAGGGCGAACGAGGAGGAATTTCTCCCTCTTCTTCCTCAGGTGATTCTACTTCTTCAATTACAATTTGTCTCCCTGTAGAAGGAAAGAAAGGATCTATTCCTAATTTAGATTCGGTGGATGGTGTGGGAGAGTCAACTACTGCTTCTTGAATTCCAGGAATCCTAGGGCTAGGAGTGTAGGTTGGAGATGATGGAGGTGTCTCTTGTCTATTCCTTGAAGTAGATGGAGTTGTAAAAATCGAACTCTTGGCTCTAGCTAAAAACCTTCCCCTAGAATCTCTTGCTCTATGCATGTCATTTTTTTTTATTTTTCTTCAAGTCGGGCTAATAATTCTCTTTCTGATCTTCCAGGTCACTCTAGGTGCAAGAAGAGAGCATACTCAAGAAACTATTAAACCAATAACTTTCTCTTTTCTGATCCTCTAGATCACACTAAGTGCAAGAGGAGAGCATACTTTGAGAGGTTATCAATTTCCCTTCCTTGAAATTTTCTTGTTTTTTTTTTTAAGAAATTGGCTACCTAATTTCACTTCCCCGGCAACGACGCCAAAATGTCTGGTCAATTTAGTGTGTTCTAAATTTCTATTTAAAATGTCAATCAGGGGTTCGTAAACTGACGAAGTGAAGTGTACTATATGTACTAGATAACCATTTCCTTAGTCTTTTGTCATTTTTGAGTTCTTTTTGGTTGTTTATGGATTTATCTTTCCCTAATGTGTGATGGAGAAAATGAAAGTTAAGTATGAAATATGGATGGATGGTGATGGTGATTTCTACAGTGATTTTTCAAAACTTAAAAAGTGCTCAAAAAGAAAGCTTTAAAACAACTGTAATGAAATCAATTCTTAAGAAAAACAGTGAACTAATGACAATGGCCCAGTATCCTTGCTGCTGAATGAAAAGAAAGTAAAAACTGAACTTAAAGCAACTCAAAGCAAAGCAACTAATTCACACTACTTTAACTCTTCTGATCCTTTACCCTTCAGCTCAATCTACCTTGTGGGAAGCAATCATGAACAAGTCAAGCAATATGATATCTGAATGGCAAGAAAGTAAATTGCATAAAAGAAACTAGTCACACTACTTCAACTCTTCTGATCCTTTACCCTTCAGCTCAATCTACCTTGTGGGAAGCAATCATGAATAAGTTTAAGCAATATGATAACTAAATTGCAAGAAATTAAATTGCAGAAAGGAAACTAATCACACTACTTTAACTCTTCTGATCCTTTACCCTTCAGCTCAATCTACCTTATGGGAAGCAATCATGAATAAGTTTAAGCAATATGATAACTAAATCACACTACAATAAGTAATATTCTGATTTCTTACTAATAGAGTCACTTGACTATAGAAAGAAACCATAAACTGATGAGTAGTATGATGTCTAAATAACAGAAAAATAAATAAGCAAATCACAACTTGAAAAAGGACAGTGCTGGAATTAAACTTCAGAAAATGAAAGTTAGCAGGAAAGACAAGATGATCTCATATGCCAATAGTTATCAAAAAGATGAAAATTTGCCCGAGCTGCCTAAGAAAACTTGCAAAAAAACATTGATCAGCTGACAGCTACAAGAAAGCAGAAGTGAAAATATAAATAACAGTGAATTAAGAAGCATCAAAACAGCGTGTTATGTACAGACTAATGATTATGAAAACAGAAACGTAAGGAAATCAAATAACAACTATACAGGGCTTTAGTGCATAGGGGCCCTCTGCCACCTCAGCCAGTCAATTAACAGTCACAAGAACGAGCTCAGCAAAGTAGTCTTCTCATGTATTAAAGCAGCAACATATATAAAGCAAAGTACAGTGGGGTGATAACAACAACAGTTCAGAAATTACATATCAAAAAGCTTCTACACAACGTTCATCAACGCGTTATTTATAATGAAAAAGTGTTGAAACTAACTAACTGAATCCTACGCTATTGCCTGTGTTGCCAAAGACACGTAGATCTCCTCAGCCGAGATCTAGCGTAACTGTCATCATGTCTATTAAATCTTCGAAGTGGTAGCTATTGGATTTAGGTTACGGGGATGATCTCCAGGTGTGTCGGTGTCTTCGTGGGCTGAGGACTGTGCCACGTAAACGTTCACGTGCTCAAAACAGAGACGTGCCACCGCTGAATTCCTTGGTTTGCTTTGCCTTTGACCCTTGTTGACCGTGACCTTCCATGGATGATTTGGTTGATTTGAAGGGACACGTTCCATGTACCCGTCACCTATAGCTTGCCCATGTGGCTCATTTCTTCATAGGACACCTGTAGCATAGCTTTTAACAAAATAGCTGCGGAATTCTGTGCTGACTGCGGAAACCTCTGCTGGCTGCGGAAACTGACAAGTTTCCGCAGCTGCATGAACAAAAACTAAACCAAACAACAGTCATAAGCATAGTCAGAAAACCATGTAAAAAGCTCTTTTTAGACTATAATGCAATGATTTAACAGCTGGGTGGATGAAGTAAGTGGAAAAAGAAGGCCGAGAGGGTGTATAGGAAGGTGCAGGTTTGAGCCTCAACAGTTCGTCTAGGGCCTCTTCCATGGCTTGCAACTGACACTGTAATCGCTCCTTTTCCTTTGTCTCTTTTTGTAGAGCTTCATTAATTATTTCCACCTTTTTGGAAATTCTGAGCATGGTCTCGTACATCGCTTTGTCATCCTCCATCGTTGCACGCTCCATTGTCCATGCTCGCAACTCACATCCATGCAAAGACCACTCTGATACCAAACTTGATCCGAGTTGACTCAACTCTCAGATTTAACCAAGATATTTTTCTTTCGTGATGTGATTAGAATTGCATTTAAAATAGTATAAAGGAACATATATGCATGCTGTAAAAAAAAGGAACATGACAAGGATCAATAACATAAAACACAAGACATTGATAACGGAGTTCGTCCAGGAGGGACTACGTCTCCAGGACCTAGTGTCAAGATGGTGTAGGCCGCTGCATTAAGTGCTGGAAAGTGTGATGATGTACATGCATGTGTTTTCTCTATCATACAAGGAATATGCCCTCATGCAGGAGTGGCTCCAAGATATGTTCCATTGTAAAAACTCTCATTCAAAAAGGAATCATATTAGCATGAGATATTTTTCACGTATGTTAATAATGATCATTCCGCCAACATGGCATCAAAGAGATCTCAATTCAAACATACATGGTGACACATGAGTATCTCGTCAAAATGGCGACAAAGGGATCTCAATCAAAACATGACAATAAGTACATCTCACATCAAGAAAAAAACAAGATCCCACATCAAACATCAAACAGGGATCTATACAGCACAATGCATCTCAAGCAAAGAGATAAAGAAGTACATGATCACAGTGCATATACCTCACATCAAAGAGTTATCTGAAGAAGATGACGATAAACTACTGGATCTGGTTGTACCATCAATATCATGGCGTCGAATCTCATGGAAATGAGTTCTCACACATGAATGTTGACACCTACACTCCACCTTGAAAAGTGGCCAAAAAATAGAATGATCAAATGGAAAATCTGATTGCACCATCAGATTCGTGGCGTCGAATAGTGTAAAATTGACTATCAAAGTTCTGAATTCTGACAAAGTGAAAATCTGGGGCTACAGGAATCTTTAGATTCCCCCTAGATTCCTCAAAGCTTCCCTCCTCCAGGTCATCTGAAGATCTGCTGCTCAAATCAAAATTCTATCTACACCATCAGGTTCCTTGCAAAATTCTAAGAAAAATGAGTATGAAGTAGGCTGCATTCTGACTCTGGCGAATTCTAGCCTCCAAGGAATCTAGAAGATTCCCTCAAGATTCTCGAAGATTCTCCTCTACTGGGAATATGAAAATCCGCTGCTCAAAAGGAAAATTCGACCTCGGCATAGCATTCCCTGTGAAAATCTGAGAAAATTGACTATACACTTGGTTACATTCTGATAAAAAGAATTTTTACCTCATAGGGAATCTTAAGATTCCTTAAAGAATCTACATGAAAATATTCCCTGGAATATTCTGAGAATCTGCCTCGATTTTTTTGCCCAGGGTGGATCCCCTCTGTGCTGCCACGCCTCCGTTCCGTTTCTCTCTCGTTCACTGTTCCATCCTCCTTCATTGGCACACTATGTAGAAATGTCATTTTATATATTTCCACGGCGGAGTTAACAATGACACCGTTGTGGCACGTTAGTGGCGGATGCATTTAGGAGGGCAAAGGTTGCGGGATTAAACCCCGCCCCTCCCAACTTGCTATGCGACTAACATTTTTAATGGCGCGTATAATCGTTTACATCTTTTAAATGGGGTGTGGTTGCACCGTTTACGTGGTGTGGGTGGAGTTTGTGTGAGGTGTGACCGTTTGAGTGGATTGGTTACATGGGGCCGCCCAGTGGGGGCCAGCCCACATGGGTCGGGTGGGTTCAATCCCCGAAGGCTCCACTTTAAATGCATTTGTTGTATTAATGTTTGTCGTATGTTAATCTTTCGGGTCATTTAATAACCATGGGATATATGGTTATAACAACCATACACAAAAAGGCTTTTAATACAACCATATTCGCTTTAACTTTTTGTTAAGTTATTTGATTTGATTAATATGGAATCATATTAATCATATTATATACATGACTTTTGTTATGTGATTATTAATAACCATTTTTTCATATTTAAAATGATTTTGTTATTTTTTTATGATATGTTTTTTTTGCATTTTTCAAGATTAAAGAGGTCAATGAGGAAATGACATGTGTCAGTGGTTGGTGGGCTACTATGTGGGTCCCACTTGTTCACTGGGATGCCATGTGGCACATAGTGGCCCCCTCTTTTCCCCTGTCATATCAATCTTTAAAGAGCTCTATCTCCCTCATGCGAGCTCGTATTTGAGTGACATTCACATTGTTGGAATCAGGGTGACGAGCACTTCAATCTAGTGCTGGGTTGGAAGCAATCTGACCACTTTGAATTTTGACCCTTTCTGAGTCCTCTTGGACTTCTGCCTGTGTCTGGAACCACCTGGATCAACCATCTAGCTAGGCTTTCTTCAAAAAGGATTTCCTGGGGCATATATTGTGTTATTGTGGTTTTGTGTGTGATTGATCTGTTTGTTCTCTATTTTTATGCATTTTAATATTTACATGCATACGTAGGAAACAATAATTTAATAATTCTAAAAATCTAAGGGAAAATTAACCCTCATTGTATAGATTTCATATTTTAAATATATTTTACCAAATCCGTTGTGATGAATTGTCCAATGGATTATCCACAAAAGTTCATGGGTCAACTATCATCTCCAAAATGGTTTACTGTACAAGTTGAACAAGCTTTATGTTCCTAGAGGTGAGTGATTGTAGTTGATTAGAGAGACTCACACCTCCAAGTTTGCAAGGCATTTTGGTGTAAGGAAGATAATGGCCAACTTATAGAGGTATGTGTGCTAGCCTAGAAGGCAAGAAGATGTAGCTAAGTTCATAAGAGGATTTATGCTTTGATGTACCAACAAGCCTAGGAACAAGAAGCAATGTTTACTCCATCCCTTACTTGTACCCACTTGTCCTTGGGAAATAATTTCCATGGAATTTGTAGGAGGTTTACCAACTACCAAGAAGAGACATGACTACCTTTTTGTTTTATTTGACATGTTCAACAAGATGTGCATTCTCATGCCCCGAGAAAAGACTATCAGGGGATAAGAAGCAACAAATTTGTTCTTTGAGCAAGTATAAGTGCACTTTGGACACCATATTTCTCAGTAGTTTTTAGACATGTTGTGGGAGAAGTTGGACACGAAATTCAAAAGGTCTACAAGATTCCATCCATAAATAGATATGCAATAAAAATTAATCAACAAGACTTTGGTGTTGCTTTTAAGGGGTTATAATCAGAAACATTCGAAGACCTGGGATGAAAATCTAGTCTACATACAACATTCCTACAACAAAGTAGTCCACATTGCAACTAATAAGTCACCATTTTAGACTTGTTTTGAATATTTTCCACCTTCATCATTAGATGTTGTATCTGGGAAGCAAGGAGTGAGGGAGGATGTCATAGGAGATGCTTTAATAGTAGAAAAAATGTTGAGAATATCAATCAAAACCATTTACAAGTATAAGAGGCGTTAAAGAAGTCACATGAAAAATATGAGGCTAGGCATGATCAACACAGGACAGAGAGGTCATTTAGCATAGGAGACAAAGTATGGTTAGAATTGAACAATGAGAGGTTATAGGGTCTTACTAAGAAAATCAAGTATTTGTGATGTGTTCCTTTTGAGATACTAGAAAAGGTGGGAGATAATGCCTACAGACTCAATTTTCCCCCATATAGGTGCATGTATTCAATGGTGAATGTGGAAAATCTAAAACTTTGTGAGCTTCCATGTTGGATCAAGAAGAGGCACAGGTCCTACCTTCCATAGAGGATTTAGCACTAGATGCTCATGCAAAGCTGATATAAGATACAATTTCACCATAGAGGTCTAAAACTACAAGACGACAGTAGCACGACCTTTGGAAAATTGGGTTGAAAGGACAACTTCTAGGCAAGGCTAAATGGTACTCGAAATATAAGGTAGAGAAAAAATTTCCTCTCCTCATTCAATAAAAGATTTTGGGGACCAAAATCCTCTCAAAATGGGAAGGTATGATCTGGATTAGATCATTATATTATTTTTCATCCATCTTAATGATTTCAAAATAGAAAAATAGGAGGAATCGACTTGCAGGGTGATTTTTACTAGTAATTCCAATTTGGAAACTTGGGGGTGAAAATTTTCAAGAGCCATTATGAGGCCTTTAATGACCACTTTTTGTGGTCTTGAACTTACTAAGGACCTAGATTCCATAATTCACACACTAATGCCTTTCCAACAGCATGAGAATCGCCTCAATTGAAGCTCATACGAAAAAGTTATGCCTCCCGAAAGTTGACATATAATGATTGACTACCATAATTTGAGAGGACACCACATCATCCATCATCACAATGGAAAATTAGAGAAATTTTGAGGTCAAAAATGGGCCTCAAAACAAAAATGTACAACAAAAATCAACTTTAAAAGAACCAATAATATTCAATATGATGATGTCAACCATGGAAGACGATTCACCATTTTTGGAGTAAAAAAAAGAAAAAACTAGTATTTTCAACTTATCTCCCTACGATTTTACTCAAATTTCAAGCGGGAGCACTCATTGGATGCGTAATTTAATTTGGATCCAAGAAGTACCTATGTTGCATACTTTCGGGACATTGTATAGAAGTTGTTAGCAGCAATGAGAGGACATTTAGAGCACCAAAGACCGAGTGATCGAAAGTTTTGAGGGACTTCATTAATCAGTTCCCTAAACCGGTAAGATGTCTCCTTCATTCTATTTGCTTTCAAACGATCAGAACTTAGAGAAAGGTAGCAGTTATTGTGTGTTTGTTACTAGAGTTCTTTGAAGTCTAGGGAGATCACTCTTTTCCAAAAGAGGGATTTGTCCACATAACAAATTGGCCACTCCACTGGGCAATTGTTTCAATCTCTGTCTTTTTCCTTGTTTGATCTTTTCAACCTGTTGTACAAGCCTTATTTGTCTCAAAAGTTTAGAAATTTGGAAATAATACTGAGAGGGGGGGGGTGAATCAGTATTAGCAAATCAACAACTTTTTCATTTCATACTCTGATTCTTATACGCTACTTCAATTAAGGGAACTCGCGTGTACACGCAACTGTGTTTAATGCAACTAGCGTATATCCAATAAACTTGTGATTCATCATATGTTGATATTTAATCAGTGCATCAGAACTTCATTAACCATATAAATAGTAAAGAGGTGCAGTAAAACAGAACAGATCATCACACATACGAAACACACATGAACACCATGATATAAGGTGGAAACCCAATGCGAGACAAAAACCACCAGGGAAAATTTTAAGAACCACCATAAATTTATATGTATAATAAATGGGTGAATCCCCATGATACATAGGAAAAATGGGAGGTGATTTTATCACTAATATAATATGTATATATATATATATATATATATATATATATATATATATATATATATATATATATTTGGCGAATCTCTCACCAGATTATATTATCTTGTAAAGTCATGGCGAATCTTTCTCTGAATTATAAAATCTTGTAAGATCTTCGAAAATCTTTCACTGAATAATAAAACATTGTGAAGTCTTGGCAAATGTTTTGTTAAAGTATGAAAACATATATGATAATAATAAAACATATTCATTAAACTGTAATATACTAACATATATGTTTGGAAAAAAGAAACATAATTTTCACTTCCTACAAACAATGTTGCAAGTTTTAGTGGCCATGTTCATCATGGTAGGAGAGATTAATGTTTTCTTTACCACTTTTGTCAAGCTACCACTTTTGCCAAGCTATCAAATTTCCTTCTTATTCCATAGACTCGAACTGCGAGATAAAAAAAAAAAACACATCAAGTTTGTTTACCCCAACATGCCAACAAGTCGCAGGCCCCAAGTATATAATATAATGAAGTAGTAGGTATCCCAAAGGCCTAAAGGGGATCTAATGGAAAGAAGTGAGCATTGTCAGAAGCCTTCCAATCAATATATAAATATATAAATGTAGATTTATTATTATTTTAATTGGAAATCTTCAATTAAATAATAAAATTTAATTACGTCTCTCCCAATCTAAATTTCTTATTAGCATAATTCACTACCTTCATACCATTTTTAACAACGTTGTAACATGTGGATTAATTTCCTTTTTGGTGCACAATCTCTGCCTTTTAGGACAATATGGTGCAGTGACCCAACCCCTACAGATCATTATGACAAAATAAGAATAGCAGAGAAGATGAAAGGTTGTACAAACCAACATATTTTTCAAACAACTAATCCAAGATCACTACCTTAACTTTTTCATGAAGATATCATATTGAGAATGTTTGAAAAATGGTGGGAAATCTGGGTAGTGACTATCTCTCTTCTGCGAGGGTGATGCGGAAAGAGTTAAGATATCATTGTTTTGAATTTTTTTTGTTAAATCAGAAAAGCCAATATTAATGGAGATATCGGTATTTTTTACTAAATTTTGTGATGTGACTAAATGTAGCTTTGACCATTCACCTTAAGATTTTTTTTACAATATAACTAAGTCTATTTAATATCTTCATTATCATAAAAATCAACCTATATCAATCTTAACTCCACATCTACCACTCTTAGAGGGATGAAATCTTTTTATCCCTCCCAGCACTTGGTAGACCTAGAATTAAGATGGATCTAAGCTGATATAATTTCCCCTTTAAATAGTCTATGCTCACATGAATACCATGGTATTACCATGGGTCAATACCATGGGTTAGAGCTTAAAAACTACTATTAGTAATTTATAAAAATAAATAAAATTAATAATTGATTTATATTATATTTTTTATTTTAACAAGTTAAAATGTTTAAGTGACATTAAATTACAAGATCCATTTTTACTCTTGATCTACCAAGCCCCGAGAGGGGTCAAATATTTTTTCACTTTATGTTAGTTTGCATATCACAATATTTGATTAAAGATGGATCTATGCTAGTTTAATTCCCCCCTTTAAATAGGGGGCATTCCATGTGAATACCATGGGTCAATACCATGTGCCATCTTTACTTTTATTAATACTAATATTAGGGTTAATAAATTTTTTTGCATGGTATTAATAATAATTTGGTCCATGGTATTTGGCCCATAGGATTCAATTAAATAAAACCTTTTTTTGAGCCTTCTTAGATAGAAAGAGGGTTATGGACTAAATATAAAACGAGGTTTTTTTTATTTACCATACCTATAGTTTATTTATATTTTTATTTATTTACCATACTTTTGAAGTATAAAAAGAGGTTTTCTTTATTTACCATAGCTCCACTTTATTTATATTTTTATTTATTTACATGCTTGCGTGTTGATAAATATAAGGTGACATATGGAGTAAATATAAAAAATGTTTTATTTATTTACCATACCTCTCTTTTATTTATATTTTTATTAATTTACTATACCTCTTTTATAAATATGGTATTTGGCCCATAGGATTCACTTAAATGAAACCTCGTTTTTGAGCCTTCTTAAATAGAAAGAGGGTTATGGACTAAATATAAAAAGAGGTTTTATTTATTTACCATACCTCTAGTTTATTTGTATTTTTATTTATTTACCATACCTTTGGAGTAAGTATAAAAAGAGATTTTATTTATTTACCATACCTCCACTGTATTTATATTTTTATTTATAACTATCATAAATACATTTTCTTGAAAATGAGGGCGAATGAAAGATTGTAACTCCTAATTTCAAGGGCTAAATTTACTTTTTTTACCCTCTCCCTTAAAATAAGGTGGGCTAACCTCCATACCTAATTTTTTTATAAAATAAATTTGAGGCGATTTGTAACAATGTACTATGATACAAAATATTTGCCCAATAAAAATATAAAACCCCTTAATTTAGCCCAAGGGCGAAAATTCGCCCCTAAAATTTTCCATGAAAACCACCTACTGTCGCCTTCCTTTAATATAAGAAAAACCTGTTTACAATCTTGTACTGGTGCAGACTCATACCAGTACGCATGCACCCACCTGCCGAAGGCTACAACCTTCTCTCGTTTTCCAGCTACTACTGGAAGGGAGCTACAATCCCCTAGCTCTTGTACTAGCCGATATATTTACTAGTATGTAGGCGCCGGTTTACAGAAGGCTACAACCCTCTCTAGTTTTCTAGCTGCTACTGGAAGGGAGCTCCAACCCCCTGGCTCTTGTATTGGCTGGTATATTTACCAATACGTAGGCGCCGACCTACTGAAGGCTCCAACCTTTACTCTTCCTCCAGGGACCACGTTTCATAAATTTTCAGACTGGATACACCTGGATCACAACACCATAATATGAAGGCCATGTTTCATCCAATTTTTATACTGGACCCATCAACAACATTGAAGCTCAAACTAAATCACCATTGAACATTCATAATACTTTCATCAAAACACAGAGCAGAACCCAGAACTCTGCAACAACAACCAGATCCAACTGCAACTTCAAATATCATACTTCATATTGTATACGTGACTCTGATGAACCGAACCAGCATGTATATGTGCTTTAACCAAAGAGAACCCACATACATATCTGCAAATATTAACTCATAACTTCGCAGCTATTCGGCACATCAATCATACCCAGATCATAACATTTATAGATTAAACATGCATCAGTAATTCAGATCTAGTCTATCCATGATCAAACCACATAATGATAATACATTCCAAGCCTCAAGATCCCGATCCATCATCCATCATCATCCACATAGGTGCATCTTTAGTTTAGATCAAGCAAAGCATCATGAACCCATAACCTGCATACTGGATCTCTCACTTTATCTAATATTCAATCCTTGCACACCTTTGGCCTAATGATCTTCTCCTCCTTTTATAGTGTTAGGCCTTTCTCAATATCATGGTCCAAAACCACTTAGGACCAATACCTTGGACCAAATCCCTGGGGTCAATACCTCGGACCAGATACCTTGGACCAATACCATGGATCAAAATACCATGGACCAAATACCTTGGACCAAAACTTAGTTTTCCAAGATATACACGCTTTTCTTTCTGTGAAAGTGTGTGTGTATGTTATACGCTCCTTTTGGTCTGTTAACCTGTGGTATACACTCCTTTGTCAAGGTGAACCTGCGTATACCTCTCTTTATTCATTCTTTGTAGTCTGATCATTATTTCTTTGATATTGACCTGTTGCACTGTGATCTATCATCTGAGTGAGTTGCAATCAAGGACAACACCTGTATCATAATGCCAACAATCTCCCCCTTTGGAATTGATCGAAACAACCACACCAAATCACTCTTGCCCTTTGACATCAAGGGCAAAGGGCGAACCAATATATTCTCTCCCTTTGATATACATTATGTTGTCCATACTCCCCCTGAGTACATGCTGAAATCTTTGATTGAGCTCCCCCTTTGTACATGCTAAGATGTACCAATCCGTCCATGCTCCCCCTGAGCACATGCAGAGTCTGCAAAAACATATTTTTCAAAAGAATAACATGAATCTACAACTCAACTAAGTGAGTGTGACCTTCCTATCACAACGACTCATACATACATCAATCTCCCAACCAAGTGGGGATACACCATTTTTTATTCATCCAGCCAACCAAGTGGGGATATACCAACTGTTTATACATGACTGGAATAGAAATTATTACATCATCCTTCCCATGCAAAGTGCAGTTACAAATTAGGTCTTTACATGACCTTTACATCAAATGATATACATGACTTTTATAACAATGACCAGCAATATAAACAAGACCATGATAGTCAACAGCAACTATCATACACCATATATGATCTGCACCATAAGAATATGTCAGCAACCTGTAACCTGCAATACCATTCTCTTGACCAACCAACAATAAGTAGCAAGATGTATCATTTAGCCACATAAGCATCATCACCAAAGACTTCTAACCATAATGCCAACAATGCATTGTTCGAAGCATATGCTCCCCCTGAACCTGTTCCATCTGTTCACTGTCAGATCTGTGATGAGCCTCATAAATGGGTAATTATATGGACTCATTTTACCTCCTAAACTAGTCAAATCAACCATTCTCTTAGCTTATTGTATGATTTTCTGATTATATTTATGCTTATAGAGTGAGTTGACTTAGTTATGATGCCATGTGGTCTAACATGTATTTAATGCAGATTATTGATGGATTTTGAGGTCAAATTCAAGGATCCAGTGGTCAAATGGCAGCAATAACTCGAAGTAGACAGATGAGAAGACTTATAGGAGGGAATCCCCCTCATTTATTACTCCTCACTTCGAATTCCCCTTCATTCAGCTTGGAGTACAAGCAACTGAATCATGCACTAGAAGGCAATCGAGCAAGTGGAGGATGACTGATAGTTATCTCGAGTTTTGGAAGCCAATCCTCCCTAATTTTAAGGAAGATGTTGGTAGCTTCAGATGTATAAGTAGAGAGGCCTAGGGCCTCACTAGGGTCGAGGATTTTTTTGCTTATGTAAACTCTGCTCAAATTTCGAGTTTATTATTCTGTGACAGTTTTATGTAATCTTGCTATTTCTTTTGATAATAAAGATGGAATCCTTTTTGAGCTAGCACTGAGTTACCTTAGAGGGCTGAATCTCTTGGGTTAGGGCCCAATCCAAGCAGCCAAGCTCCTCTTTACTTGTATTTGTATGCTTTGCTTCAGTTGTAGATTAGTTTGTTGTTAGATGTATTTCTTTTATGGTTAAGAATAGGTTTCTTTTGATGATTTAGTAGTTTGCTTCCATTTGTGCTTTCTGTAGTAGGTTAAGTAGCGATCAAGAGAAGATTTAAAAGGCTAGCAATAGTGCCTTGGCCTCTCTTCCTCCCTCTGGGACCATGTTTTGAGGCAAAGACTCTCTTGTTGCCCCAAAAACACAGATTTTCCTCATTCATAGGACTTCTAGTGTTTGCAGCTCTTTAGTAGGTTAATGGTCCAGTTTTGCTTTACTTTAAATATCCTTTATCATGTTCGCTCCTTGAGTTGTAGTAGTCCTCTTTCACGCTTTCCTTTCTTGCAGCATTTCTCAACATTTCCTTTCATATATCATAGTTTAGACCATTTTTATGCAAAACTATGTTTTTCCTAGAATGCATTCATTTCAATAGTTGCTTGATTTTCTTGGGTTCTATGCAGCAGATCTCTTCCAATAGTAGGCTAGCTTACCAGCAATCACACCCTCCATCTGATCCATGCCCTATAAGTCTCCCAAACTTCACCTCAATTCTACCCTAGTTTCCTTTGTTTTCCATAGAACTTCTTCCTCTCTCCTTGAGCAAACCCAATCATCTCTCTCTCTCCTGGTTATTCATGGTAGACCCCAGGTGCCCTAACACCTCATTCCAAACTTCATCCACCTTTTCCACCCACTCTCATACCCTCAAAACAGTGAAAATTTCTCTCGGCCTCCTCCTGTAGTTACCCTGTTTTCCTCCTTTAGTTTTCCTGTGTCCTCCTGTAGTTTTTCCTGTAGGCTTTCCTTTGAAGGCAAAGTGTGGGAATATCCTCCGGAAGGCCACCTAAGACCTCCTAAGACCCATCCACACCATCCTACATCATCCCAAGCTCCAAAACCGCCCTCTAATGCCATCTGTTCACCACACACAATAAATTAGATGTATGTTAAATTCACATAAAAACACATAAAAATCCAAAAATATGTTTTTTGCTTATTTACTTCCAGAAATAGCATGGTTAGATGTTGTTTACTTCCTTGAGTAGGTAATGGCATTTCTTTCATGGTTTTCATAGTGTTTTTTGCAAAAGTAGAATTCGCTTGTTAATTAGGGTTTACTAGGTTTTGCTTTGCATTCCAGTCTTTTTCCTTTCTGCAAGTAGAATAGCTTCTGTAGAGTAATCTTTCTTTTCTTTCATCATACATAGAGCTTCTTCTGAATTCTATAGAAGTTGGCTTGACCTCCTAGTGATCTTGCGCCGGCTGACCAAGTGACAACCTGCAGTAAGAACTAGTACTTGTGCATATAGCACCGACGCTTCCAAGTTTGTTACGAACTACCGGATTGATAAAAGTAAAGTTGGCAGCCCAGGAGTTGTAGCATTCTTGTTGCAATACTGGTGCTCACCACTTTTTGGCACCATTTCCGGGGAAGTGTTAGAGTATTCTGTGATTACTGCTTTCTTCTATTTCTTCTTGCAACATTCTGCTAATAGTTTATTTCAGCAAAAGTAGACTAGTCATTTCTTTTCTTTCAAGTTCTGCACTTCCTTGCTTTCCTTTTCAATTCTTCAAATTTCATTTCCGCAAAAGTAGGCTAGTCATTTCTTTTCTTTCAAGTTCTGCACTTCCTTGCTTTCCTTTCAATTCTGCAAATCTCCATTTGGCAAGTTCATTTCAGCTAGTTGCAATTTGTTTTATCAATTTCAGCTTCTGCAAGTACTATTCGTTTGGGGAAAAAGAAACAAAAAACCAACCAAAAAGATTTCCTTTCATGCCTCGTAGGAATAGAGATAACTCAAGAAAATTTTTGCCCAACACCCCCACTGCTTCACACAGCCAACCTTCTCTCTTCTTCGGTGGCTGCGATCAAGAAGAACCCTTAGGTGAACATCCAAAAATATTTGAAGAACCTATAGAGGAAGAAGAAGAAGAAAACATTCCTCCTGAGCCAATGGCTGAAAATAGAAATGCTAGGGGAAATGGAGAGAGAATAGAGGGTACCTTTCCCATTTGGGAGACCAATGGGGACACCAAAATGAAGAATATAAGTCCTTCAGCCCTACCTCATTTCCATGGTCTGACTACAGAAGATCCTGACACCTTCTTGTTTGAGTTTGCTGTCATCTGTCGAACTTATGACTATGCAAAAGACAAGCAAAAGTTGAAATTGTTCCCTTCTACTCTCAAGGATGCAACACTGCGTTGGTTCATGGGATTACCTAGCAATAGCATCACAACTTGGGCTCAGATGCAGTAGGCCTTTAACAACAAGTATCGAGACTATTGTAGGACAAAAGATACTAAAGAATAAATCTTCCGAATGACCATGGGAAGTGATGAGTCTCTAGAAGACTATGAAGAGAGGTTCCAGCTTAATTACAAAAGGGCCAGGTGTACACTTGACCCTAAGTCTCTGAAGTTGGTCCTGCTAAGGGGAATTAGGGAAGACCTCCTAGACACCCTCCATCTACTGGCTAGGGGAGACATCTACCAACTATATTATGAGGACATAAAGACTGTTTTTAGAAACCATTATAGAGCAGCCAGAAAGAAAGTTAGGGGGAGTCAACCCATAGCCAGTGCCTCTTCCTCCAATTCATCCATTAAAGGTGAAATTTGGAACATGTTGTAAGACTTCAAGAGTGAGATGCTGCAGACTCTTGCCATGCAAATGGATACCTTACACATCAAAAGAAAACAAGAGGAAGCAGAGAGGGCTTTGGCCATTTTTTTCCCTAGATGCACTAGGAGGCATCCTAGGAATGAATGCCCACTGAACTCTATAGAGGGTTGTTTGTTCAGTCTGCGAAGAAGATCATTCTACAAATAAGTGCCCTTCCTTTCCCGGACTTAAAGCTGTATACCAAGGGGCCGAAGGAGTCACTAAACAGATCTATTACATAAACCAAAGGAGGCTGCATGGACCTAGACCATACCAGCAAGGGATGCAAGGGACATCTCAGGCATACTACAACCCCAACCAAGTCACCTCCATACCTTCTTGGGGCCCCCTGCTCATCCTTCCTGGTCCACGCCTCCTCCTTGGTCTTTTCCATCTCATTATCATGCCCAACCAGCCACCCATTCATTTCAATCCTATGCTCAGCCGCAACCTCAATGGAATGCATCTCATCAGGGGTGGAGGCCCCAATACAACTCTCTTCCTGCTCTTTTGCCTCCACCACCTTCCCAACCACAATCGTTACCTTCTGCTCCACCGAGGCAACCTCAAATGCCTGCCCAGCCAAATCCGAACCTGAACAACAGACGGTCTTAGCAAGTGTATAATGGGGAACCATCAGGCCCAACTTATGCTATGGAGATTCAAGAAATTAACTTGATATCTGGGAAAGTTCTCCCAGATAGCCAACCTCCACCCAAGGAGGTTGAGGAAGATAAAGAGGAAAGCGAACCTAAAGTAAATCCACCCTTTCCTGAGAGACTATCCATGACAATCCAACCCACCCCAGAAGAGACTGAACTCCTGGGAGAATTGAAACATTTACGTGTGAAGATACCACTTCTCCAAGCCATAAAAGATGTGCCTATCTATAATAGGGTGATCAAAGAGAAGTGCTTTAGGCATCTAAGAAGGCGCAAGAGAGATGCCCCAACCATCAATGTCATAGGACAATTGTCCGACTTGATGTTGGGGGAGATAATCTGTCCAAAATATCTGGACCCTAGAAGCCTAGTAGTTGATGTCCACATCAATGGCACAATGATCGCACATACCTTGATTGATCTGGGAGCGGATATTAATGTGATGACAAAGGACACAATGCTCAAACTTAACCTCCAGGGCTCCTTAAGGAAGACCACGACAATGCTGCAGCTAGCAGACTGCTCCACAGCGACCCCTGAGGGGATTTTGGAGGATGTGATGGTCTCCATTGATTCTTGGGAGTACCCTGCTGATTTCTTAGTTCTCAAACCAAAGGCAAAGCTCATTAGGTATCCTCTCACTCTGGGAAGACCCTGGTTGGCTACCGCAGATGCTTACATCAGCTGCCGAGCTGGGAACATGACCATAAAGAATGGGCACATGTCCAAGCAGTTAACCCTATATCCTCCTGCCCAACCCTTGCTAGAACATGATCTACCTCTCTGGTTGGAGGAGGAAGACGAGGATGAAGTTTATTCTGCACCACTTTGTGCATTAGAACTCGCCATGGGGGGAAAACCGCAAGATGAGGATGATATGATTGAAAATTTGATTCATAGTCCGCCCCCCAATGTATCACCATTAGAAGACATAGTAAGAGAAACCCAAAACAACCCCTCAACTGATCTCTATGTGGCCGACCCTACTTCTCTCCGTGTCAAAAATATAGAGTTCAGCCCAGAAAGAACATTGAAAATCAATCCATCCCTATCTACTTCCCAGGAGAAGGAGCTATGCAGCCTGCTGAGAAAACATCTAGATGCCTTCGCCTGGAGTTATAAGGAGATGAAGGGAGTGCACCCTTCAGTATGCACTCATCATATATACATCAAGGAAGATTGCAAACCAATCAGGCAGCCTCAAAGGAGGATGAACCCAACACTTAAAGATATTGTTAAGGAAGAACTGCAGAAATTGCTTGATGCAGGATTCATCTATCCCATTTCTGACAGTGAATGGGTCTCTCCTTTGGTGCTAGTGCCAAAGAAAAATGGTAAGTGGAGAATCTGTGTCGACTACCGGAAATTGAACAAAGCCACTAAAAAGGACCATTTTCCTTTACTTTTCATAGATCAAGTGTTAGACGGCCTGGCAGGGGAAAAAAATTTCTCTTTCCTAGATGGGTTTAGCAGGTACAATCAGATTCAAATCAGCCCAGAAGACCAAGATAATACCACTTTCACTTGTCCTTGGGGTACCTTTCCATACCGGGTCCTTCCTTTTGGTTTGTGCAATGCTCCAGCCACTTTCTAAAGAGCAGTGTTGAGTATATTTTCTGAATTGGTTCATGATGCAGTAGAAATATACATGGATGATTTTACTCCTTATGGATCTGACTTTCAGGAAGCTTTATCTAACCTAGTAAAAGTTCTAGATAAGTGTATTGAGATGAACCTATCCCTCAGTCCGGAAAAATGTGAATTTTTTATGACTGAAGGGCTGTGCTAGGTCATGCAATATCTCAACAAGGACTGCAGATGGACCCCAACAAAATTTCCATCATCCAAAGGGTCCCACCTCCTCAAAAGGTGAGAGATGTCAGACGCTTCCTAGGCTTAGCTCGATATTATAGGAGATTCATTAAAGACTTCAGCAAGATAGCCTCTCCTTTGTTTGGCCTCCTAGGCAAATATGTTGAGTTGATATGGTCGGAAAACTGTTAAGAAGCCCTAGATACTTGAAGAACAAGCTAGTGACTACCCCAATTCTAGAGGCCCAAACTAGGCCCTACCCTTTCACATTCACACAGATGCCTCGAACAAAGTAATAGGAGTAGCCTTAGGCAAAATTGATGAAAATTTACCTTATGCCATATACTTTATAAGCAAAAACTTTTCAAAGGCAGAGTTAAACTATACAGTGACCGAGAAGGAACTCCTAGTTGTCGTGCATTCCTTAAACAAATTCAGACATTAGATCACAGGCTATCAAACCTTTGTGCACACTGATCACGCTGCAATTAGATATTTAATGAACAAACCAGATGTAAATGCTCGCATTATTAAATGGTTGCTTTTACTACAGCAGTTTGATTTGACCATTATTGATAAGCCTGGTAAAGAGAATGTTGTTGCTGACTTTTTGTCTAGAGTAAATTTGCCTGCAGGTGAAGAAGGAATGGTGGATGACCAAGTGCCAGATGAACATCTGTTTTCTATATCAGTACTATCTCCATGGTTTGCTGATATAGCAAACTAATTGGTTTTAGCACAGTTCCCACCAGACCTATCCTTAAAAGAGAAGAGCAAGATAGTAAGGAAAAGCACCCATTTCACCTGGATTGGAGACAATCTCTTCAAACTTGGCCCAGATCAGATATTGAGAAGATGTGTCAGGGAGGAGGAACTCTTTGACATCCTCCTGACCTGTCATGATGGGCCTTGTGGAGGTCATTTTTCAACAAAAAGAACCACCTTCAAGATATTGCAAGCAGGTTACTACTGGCCCACTCTTCATCAGGATGTGAGGAGATATACAAGCTAGTGCGATCGGTGCCAAAGGATGGGGAAACCCACTCCAAAGGATGAAATTCCCATGCAACCTCAAGTGACCTTTGAGCCATTTGAGAAGTGGGGCATGGATTTTGTGGGGCCTATGAACCCCCATTCAAAGCAGAATCCATACATCATTGTGTGCACCGACTATCTGACCAAGTGAGCAGAGATAAAAGCAATCAAAGCAGCAACAGAAGAAAAAGTAGCTGATTTTTTGAGAGAAAACATATTCTATAAGTTCGTGTATCCGAGAGAGTTGGTCACAGACCAAGGCAGTCAGTTCACTTCCAGCCTGATTCAAGACCTGCTCACACATCATAAGATCAAGCACAAGACTTCCACCCCTTACCATCCACAAGCCAATGGGCAAGTGGATGTTACTAACAGAGCATTGGAAGGGATCCTAACCAAGGTAGTGAGTAGCAGCAGAAAAGAATGAGCAGACATATTGGTTGAGGCCACTTGGGCCTACAACACACCATGGAAGACCACCACCGGGTTCACACCCTATGAACTGGTCTATGGGAAGAAGGCTTTGCTATCAATAGAATTTGAATTCAATACCATAAGGATGTGTTGAGGGCCCCGAAATCAGGTCAACAACAAGGGGGATACCCACCCGGTCCGGAACCTGGTTGGCGGCTCCTTGCCCGTTTGGAGTAGCGGGTCCGACTGGGGGTAATGGGACCAGTTTCCCAATGTGAGGGGTGTGTGTGTGTGTAGAGTTTGATGGTATTGATCTAGGGGTATTTTAAGCTAATTTAATTCTAACTTCTAAACTAACTCTATGCTATTGTAATCTAATGAAAAACAATACATCTAATCTACGCTAACCCGGGGTATTTTTCTTCTATTATGCGATCTAAAAAGATTTCGAACAATAGCTGGTAATAAAGATCATTCAGCTATCATAAGAATAGAAATCCATTAAGATAAACCATTCTGCATAAAAAGTTAGGCAAAATAGTTGTGAACAGCATATCGCATAATTAGTTATTCATATGTCAAGCACAAATAAATGACTCCACCATACAGAAGTGCCAAATGGTAATACACACATTCATACATTAACATATAAAGAACTCAGCTGCATATCACTTTAGGAATATAAGCAGAAATTAGTCAAGAGATAAAAGTACCATTTATGACTGATTTCACTAATAAACTTCAAGCAATAACGATTTATTTCTACTTTTTCTAATATCTGCTAAGAGTACAGAAGTGCAACATCAGTAACAGACATTAAAATGCAAACATAAATAAATCTCGATCCATCCATTCATCAAAAACCCCCTCCGAGGGTGCAAAAGTGCATGTTCTGAGGACAAGTTTTTTGACAGATTTCCGGACCCTTCTCCAAATTCCATGAGAAGGGTTAAATACTACTAACTGATTAATCTTAATTACACAAATTTAGGGAACGGCTTCAAATGAACGCCCTTTTACTAAAAGCAAATTTATTTCTAAAAATCAAATCTAATTTCTAACCATTTATGTATCTGCTCCTTAGTGCTGTAAGTAATGCGCTGTTCGCCGTGAAAGAGTCGGCTGGTTGTCCTTTCCTTTTGTTCGAGCTTGAAAATTAGAAATGACAAGAGCTGGCACCTCTTTCTGACAGACTAGAAGATATTTTCGAAAACCTTTCTCTAGCTGGGTGTATTCGCTGTGCGTACACTTAGTACAACCCAGGTTCCTTTCGAACTGATTTTGTTGTTGCTATTTCGGTTTCTGGTCGTGCGAATGACTCAATGAGTTAGGAGTCGCGTTGTATGGACAATCCCCTGTATCGAGAATTGCTTCCGTTCTTTGTTCCAGGCTTTTCTGGAGCGTCCTCCTTCTTTTGTGTTTCTCTTTTTGCTTTACCCAGTCTGAGCTTCAGGATCTTTTGCAAACACACTGCTTTTGTGCGCCTTTGACTCTGAGTCTTAGATAGTCTATTTTCATCAGCGCCTGTTGGGTGACACTCTGGAATCCGCGGTCCTACTACATGCGGCATCCATTTGCGGAGGCATCTTCTCTCTGTTACCCCATTGGCGCTTTCCTCTTTTCCTTAGATGTTTCCTGCATATAGATTTATATCAGTTACGTGTCTTGCAGTTTATGCAAAGAAGAAGAGAAATGACGAAAAGATTGACATGAAAGCATTAAGTTCTAATGAATGCGTAATTCTGACACTCATCATGATTTGACTCTTCGAAAAACGCGACACAATCATTCTTGGATACTGAAGCATGCGATCATTAATTTCCCTTAAGGTGCGCGCTCAATTTTGGGTTTACTGTTTATGTCAGAGAATTCTTGCGATGAGTCCTTTCTGCGATTGGAATCGCAGTATCGAGGGCTGCGACGTCATTAATGTAGGAATTTACAGGGTAAGTTCCTCAGAAAGAATACCAAAAGGACACCGCTCACAACCAGATCACAGATCAATACATCAGTATTTTTGACGTGGTTAAAACCCTCAAAGAGGGAAACAGTCCACGGCCTGTCCCAACGTGGGTACTACATGCAATTTATTAATCAAAGAATGAAAATTTACATAAGCTTCTCTCATGCACGGATTACCCGAACAATGACCCTCCATGTGCTTTAAATAGAACTCATGGACCAATCGGGTGTCAAGCCACGGATCAAGTGTCGGTAATACCGAGGAGAGAATGAACCGTCGGATCACTACATATCGTGACCGTCGGATTGTAAGTTACAATATGTACAACGGTAAAGAAACACACTTTACCTAACTCTATACCTAACTCTAAACTAGACCAAGTTGTACTTAACTATTTCCTATGTGTCGGAATATCCTAACATCCCCCCTTAAGAACAACTTGGGATAGGATTGAAGGATTTACAAATATGACACAATAGGAGAAGGAAGGAGGCACTAGAGCCTATCCCCCCTTAGTGACAACTTCCTGAACTCCAAGCATATATCGAAGTTTAGTGAACTTCGCCTCTGTGAGAGCCTTTGTGAAGATGTCTGCAACCTGATCATCTGTTGAACAATATTGCACTTCAAGAACATGGTCATGAATGAGCTTTCTGATGAAGTGCATGTGTAGTTCAATGTGTTTACTGTGCTGATGCTGGACTGGATCTTTGCATAGCTGAATGGCACTTTGATTATCACACCAAAGTGTGGTTGGATGCTGCTGCTCAAAGCCAAACTCTGATAGGATCTGACGAAGCCACAAGGCTTCCTTACTAGCTTCCACAGCACCACGATACTCTGCTTCTGCTGACGAAAGAGAAATGGCAGCCTGTTTCTTGCAATCCCATGTGATAGGTCCTGAACCAAGAGTGAAGACATAACCGGCAGTAGACTTTCGATCATCAGGGTCACCAGCCCAATCAGAATCAGTGAAACCAACTAACAGAGGAGCTGCTTTGGCACTGTAATGAATCCCAAACTGTACTGTACCTCGAACATAACGAAGTATTCTTTTGGCTACTTTCCAATGACTTTCACGGGGGTTTTGCATAAAACGAGCAACAAGGCCAACAACAAAGGAAAGATCAGGACGAGTATGGGTTAAATACAAGAGTTTTTCTACAAGTTGACGGTATAAGGTAGCATCAACTTCAGGAGAAGTACAAGAGACTGAAAGTTTGACTCCAGACTGAAAGGGAGAAGGGGCTGGCTTACAGTCTTCCATGTGAAAATGACAAAGAATATCACAAGCATACTTGGACTGGGAAAGGGAAATACCCTCCTTGGATTGCAAGACTTGAAGTCCGAGAAAATAGTGTAAGTGTCCTAACTCTGTCATTTCAAATTTCCTTTTGAGGCTAGACTTCACATGGTTTATAAGGTTGGGATCACTACCAGTAAGGATAAGATCATCAACATAAAGAACAAGGATGATAAGAGAGTTGCCCACTTTCTTGGTGTAGACAGTATTGTCAGAATGACACCTAGAAAAGCCAGATTCTAAAAGAAAGCTATCCATTTTGGCATACCAAGCCCGAGGAGCTTGCTTGAGGCCATAAAGGGATTTCTTAAGTCGACAAACAAGGCTGGAGTCTGTTTGTATGAAGCCAATGGGTTGTTCCATATAGATTTCTTCCTGCAAGTCCCCATGCAAGAAGGCAGATTTAACATCCATCTGATGGACTTCCCATTTTAAAGAGGCAGCAAGGGAAAGAACAAGGCGGATAGAGTTCATTTTGGCAACAGGGGAGAAGGTTTCAGTGTAGTCAATGCCTTCAACCTGTGAAAAACCCTTAGCAACAAGACGAGCTTTATGTTTATCAACTTTCCCATCTGGTCCATACTTGGTTCTGTAAACCCATTTACATCTAACAAGTTTGCGTCCCTTTGGTAGAGGAACAAGATCCCATGTATCATTTGTCATCAATGAATGATATTCTTCATTCATAGCTGCTTCCCAATGTGGATGGCCTGAAGCTTCTGCAAAAGTGTCAGGATCATGATTTACTGGAGCTTGAGCTAGTAAAGAAGAGGCTCTTTCAAACTGAGAACGTGTACGTCGCTAATCTGTAGGATCACCGGCAAGATCACCTGCTGCATCCCGAGTAGCACGGACCCATCTTGGAAGTTGAGGATCCTGAGAAGGTGGGGGAGGATTATCATCCTCACTTTCATCATCTGAAGAAGAAATGTTTTCAAAAGTAGAAGAGATAGGAAGAGGTGGCACATCCGCCGGACTAGGCTCGCAGGCCGATTTATTTTCATCAAATTTTACATCTCTTCTAATGATAACATTTTTGGACTTAAATGGAATAAGTCTATAACCTTTTACATCTTCAGAATATCCAACAAAAGTACATTTCTCACTCTTAGGTTCTAAAGCTTTATGCTTTTCATCTGGAATATGGGCCCATGCTTCACTTCCAAAGACACGAAAGTGACTTACATCTGGTTTAATGGAACTCCAAGCTTCTTCTGGAGTGATATTCTCTAGAACCTTAGTAGGAGTGCGATTGATTATATAATTTGCACAATTAATTGCTTCGGCCCAAAAACTAAGACTGAGTCCTTTAGATTGCAGCATACAATTAGCCATTTCCTTTAAGGTGCGATTTTTTCTTTCAGCTACACCATTTTGTTGTGGAGTGTATGGAACAGTATGTTGCATTTGAATTCCATTTTCGGTGCAAAAGTTGATGAATGTGTTTTTAACATATTCTCCACCATTATCAGTTCTTAGCTTAAGAATTTGATGTCCAGATTGCTTTTCAACAAAGGCTTTGAAGGCCAAAAATGTGTTAAATACTTCGCTCTTGAGTTTTAAGAAGTATACCCAAGTGCGTCTGGAGAAATCATCAATGAAAGTTAAGAAATACTTGCAGCCAGAGAATGAAGCAACAGGAAGAGGACCACATAAATCACTGTGCACAAGCTGTAAAGGGGCTGAGGCGTGCCAAGAGGCACGTTTGTCAAAACTGTCCCGATGATGTTTTCCAAGTACACATCCGGAACAAACACCATCTCTGCAAGATACCATAGGAAGACCTGTCACCATATTTTCTTTAAATAGAGGCTGAAGGGAGCGATAGTTTAAGTGACCAAATCGCTCATGCCAAAGTTTGCTCACTTCATCATTATGAGCAACAAATACTGAGGGAAGATTTGATGACCCAAAGTTGTGAAACTTATACAACCTTGTGGAATCATCAGCAATACCAGTAGCTAGAATCTGTTTAGGATCTCTTAGATCCTTGATTACAACATCATGAGGTGAAAATTCAACAATTTTACCTTCACCTGAATGAGTTATCTGATATACAGATAGAAGGTTGCAGGATAAGGTTGGAACACATAATACATCATTAAACTGACCATTGTCTAGATGAACAGTTCCAGTCCCGACAACATTAAGAGATCTATCATCACCAACATATATATTTTTGGTGTTACAATCATTTAAAGAAGAAAACATGGCTTGGTTTTTGGCCATGTGATAAGAGGCTCCAGAATCAATGAGCCACTCATGAGAAGGAGAGGAAGAAGATACATTTAATGCATAACCAGACTCAGATGATTGACAACGACATGCAGAAAGTGCCATTCCGGAAGTTGAAGTTGAAGTAGGCTCCACATGGATGTTATGTTTCTTCATTGCGGCTTCCAAGGCTTCCATCTTCTTAAAGCATTTAGATTCTAAGTGGCCATCTCGATTACAAAAGTTACAATGTCTATCAGTCTTCTTCCATTTGTTTTTATTGATCTTATCATTTTGCTGAAATGATCTTTCATTTTGAGGCTGAGTTGGTTTAGGACCATTCTTTTGAGGATATGACTTCTTAGGATTCTTTGAATTTGGTTGCTGCTGGGTGGCTAACGCTTTCGTGGAAGAGTTTCCAAGATTAAGAAGACCAAGGTGTAAGAGTTTTTCTTGTTCTCTTATTAAGGAATCACAAAAGGAGTCAAAGGAAGGGGCCTTGTAGTCTTTTCCTTGACAAATGAAAGCTTCCCTTGTAGAATGGAAAGTGGAAACAAATACAGAGTAGGCTGGTCCCAACTTAGTAAGGATGGAATAAATAAGGTTACCATCTTCTTTCTTAACTTTAACACCTTCCAAGAGATATCTAAGGGTCTTGAATTTGGACAGGAAATCTTCAATGCAAGAAAAATTATTAGGATCCAAAGTAAGCAACTCATTTTCAAGTTGATGGGCTCTAATTTCATTTTTAATCCCAAAAACTTTAGCGAGTTTTTCTAATGCTTCATGAGGAGTCTCAAGTTCTGCAATGTGGAATCTAAGATCAGGAGAAATAGACATCCCTATCAAACCACGTGCTTGATCTTGTCTATTTTCCCATTTTGCAGCCTTGTCTTCATCTTTTGGTTTCTTCTCTTGGTCTGTGGCTATTCTGAAGAGACCTTTACTTCTAAGTAAATCTTCCATGTAGGCTACCCATTGGAAGTAGTTAGTGCTGTCAAGAATGACTTGGCATGGACTTTCCATTTTTTTTTTAAAAACACTGAAGCTGAAGATGCTGAAAGTAAGTGTTCCACTGGATAGATCTCGAAAAAATAGGCGGTTTTAAAAAAAACGGCTCTGAAAAAGGCTTCCGGATGAAGAAGTTATGGCTTTTTGAAAAAAAATTGTTGACGTTGCTGGCAAAGTGCGCGAATGTGCGGGAATGAAAAAATCCGCCCCCACAAAATGGAGACTTGAACCCAAGACCTCTACTCTCTTAAAATAGCTTTGAACCAATTGATCTATACAAAAAATTTGAGAGAGAGAGAGAGAGAGAGAGGGGGGGGGGGCCTTGGTTTGCGTGCTTGCCTTGAGAAAGCTCTTTTTCCCTACAAAACACAAAACACAAAACCCAACACGAATATGCAAAGAAAAACGAACCTTGCAGCTCGAAGTTAGCTTTAGCCAAAAAACTAGAAATTTTTAAAAAAAATCTCAAAGTTAGCTTTAGCCGAAAAAATAAATATTTTTCTCAATGTTTCTGATTTTCCGAGATCACACTAAGGTGCAGGGAAAAGAGCATACGCATGAGAAAAATCTTTCCTTTCTGTTTCTGATTTGCCCAGATCGCACAGAGTCGCAGGGAAAAGAGCATACGCAGAAATGAAAGGTATAGATCCGGTTAAAAAAAAAGGGTAAATAAACCGAAACCGAAATAAGCAGAGAGAAAATAACAGTAAACTGCAAAAACACTGTATACCTCCCGATCTGAAAAATGACGCAACTAGGGCTACCGGAAACCTTTTCGCGTGAAACGAAAGGGGTTCCTCACTGGAACAGATGCTCCGAACGCAACAGAGCAGTCCTCTCGACCCGAAAGTAGTCAGAAACATCAGATCTAGGACACGACAGTTGCATGCAGTTCTACCGGCTTCAGATTTGGATCACCAACGGACGCGGCCCTCAAATAGCTCTGATACCATGTAGGAATTTACAGGGTAAGTTCCTCAGAAAGAATACCAAAAGGACACCGCTCACAACCAGATCACAGATCAATACACCAGTATTTTTGACGTGGTTAAAACCCTCAAAGAGGGAAACAGTCCACGGCCTGTCCCAACGTGGGTACTACAGGCAATTTATTAATCAAAGAATGAAAATTTACATAAGCTTCTCTCATGCACGGATTACCCGAACAATGACCCTCCATGCGCTTTAAATAGAACTCATGGACCAATCGGGTGTCAAGCCACGGATCAAGTGTCGGTAATACCGAGGAGAGAATGAACCGTCGGATCACTACATATCGTGACCGTCAGATTGTAAGTTACAATATGTACAACGGTAAAGAAACACACTTTACCTAACTCTAAACTAGACCAAGTTGTACTTAACTATTTCCTATGTGTCGGAATATCCTAACAATTAAGTGTTATCGCAAATTGCCAATATCGCAGATCGCAGTTTTGTATGATCGCAGATCGCAGATCGTAGATCGCAAGATCGCAAGATCGCAAGGTTTTCGCTTTATCACTCTGTGCTGCTTATGCGACATTGCAACGTGCGACGTCGCATATCGGCCGTCGGCGATTCCTTAGGTTTTCCCTTTTTGAGCGCTTTTAATGCACGCGATGCGATGGGTTCTCGTGTCGCTCTTTTTCAGTGTATTTATGCGCTTTGGAAAAACACTTCTCTCTACCTTTGCGACGCGATATAGCTCTTAGGGAGTTAATACAAAAGATTTTTTAAACAAAATATTTTTTGGATTTTGGTTAAGGGTCCCCCTTTGCTTGATGTTATTACTAATATCAAACAAAGAGGGGGGTTGTTGGTGACCACAACAATGGCGATTCACTGTGAAGAACCAGTTATCTCTGCTTTTCTATTGACCGTTCACTTCCGAAACAGAAAAATTTTTATATGTCTAAATTTTGTTATAGACAGATAGAGTAGATTACCCCTCACCTTGTCAACGATACTTTGTCTCAACCTTTTTTATATCCCAATTGCTTGCTTCCTTGGGCTTTTTCTTGCATTCGCACCAGACATTACTTGGTCTTGATTAAAGATAAAATAAGGTCTTCTCTGCGTACTGGCTTAAAAGTATGCTCATTTGTCGTAGGTAGAGCCTCTGCTGCCCGCAAGCGTCCATAGCCTCGACAGGGTTACCATGTTATCCAGCAATGATCCTTTTTCCTGCTTGAGGTTACTCGCAACATTCCAGAGAAAAAATCCTTTTTTGACACACTTTTCCTTTTTTAATTCTCTAAAGAACAATGTCTTGGTTTGGTGGCCAAATTATGACACAGTCATTCACTTGATTTACACTTTTGCTGAACAAGCCGGCTCGTGATGAGACCTCTTGTCTTTTGATTGCAACAATCTTAAGTCGTTGCCCTGTTTTGATAGACAGTATTGGCAAAGTCAGCAAGTTATAATATCTGTGATCATGATAAGCCGGCTCGTGATGAGACCTCTTATTCTTTGAGATATAGTGTTTTCCTTGGATTGTTTCTCTGAATGCTGCAATTTCCTTTTAGCAGGGAGGAAGTCATTGTTTTTCCTTAAGAAAGCTCTGGACGACAATAATAGAGTTTTTGAAAACAACAGTTTTGCAGAGAATACTTATTTTATTATTGATGATACCTTTCATTGTGCTGATACAAAACAATTCTTTACCAAAGGTTGCTTTTGTCAAAGTTTTTAGAGGTTGAAACTAGCATCGTAATCAAGGTGAAGTTAACTCTATTTGTCAATAATAAAATTCAGATTTTCAAAAAAATTTCTATTTGTACAAGCGAAATCAAAATCTGATAGAGAATTGGCGTGCTCTTTCATGAATCCTTTTTAAATGATCATTTACAACGGGTCTTATTCATAAAAAGAGAAAAACAAAACAAAATAAAAACTAAAAATTAAATCTATCCTACAAAAATTAGAAGAATTCTCTTCTATGGAAAATACATTTTGAGAATTTGTCCATTCACAGGCAGAGAATCTCTCCTGCCTGTTAAATCCTGCAACACAAAAGTCGATGGGCCTATGACCTCTACAATCTGAAAAGGACCAAGCCACAGCTTCTGGAATTTCGTATGTTTGCCCTTTTCTTCATGAGCCTTATCCCATTTTAAAACTAAATCACCCATCTGAAAGTTTTTTCTGGTCATTATGTTTGAGTCAAAAGAGGATTTTATTAGCGCTTGGTGATGAGCATGGGTTTTCCTAGCTTGTTCTCTTTGCTCTTCTAGTTTGATTATTTCCATTTGTCTTAATCGTAAAGAGGAAGTAGATACTTCATCGATATATTGCACTAAAGACAAAGAGGGAATGACTAGGTGAGTCGGAAGAACCACTTCTCTCCCATAAACTAAATTAAAGGGAGAAGTGCCGATAGAAGCTTTCTTTGTAATTCTATCTGCCCATAAGGCATTTACCAGTGCTTTGTGCCAATTCTTTTGGCTTTGGTCGACTGTCTTTTTAATAATCCTGATTAGGTTCTTGTTTGTTGATTCGGCCAACCCGTTACCTTGCGGATAGTAGTTGGTAGAATACTTCAGTTTGAACCCTCTTTTGAGCGCAAACTCAGTCATTGAATTTCCAGAAAAATATGATGCATTATCAAACATTAAGGCCGTTGGCAATCCAAACCTAGTGATGATAAACTGATCTATGAATTCAATAATGTTTTCAGAATTAGCTGTCTTGAGAGGAACTGCTTCTACCCATTTGGTAAAATAGTCAGTTGCCGTGAGGATATACCTATGTTGTTTAGAAGAGTGAGGAACGATCTCACCTATTATGTCCAGGCCCCATTGACTGAACGGTTGCTCAATGTTAACCGGCTGCAGTGGCATGGATGACTTCTTTTGTTTCCCTGCAGCAGTCTGGCAGACTTTGCATTTCCTTACGTAATTGTATGAGTCTTTGAACAGCGTGGGCCAGTAATATCCTGCACGCAAGATTTTATGTGCGGTGGCTTCTCCAGCATAGTGTCCACCTGCTGGTCCATCGTGAAGTTCCTGCAAAACCTTTTCGGCTTCAGTTTTCTCAAGACATCTAAGAAGCACAGAATCGTAATTTCTTTTAAACAGAACATCATTTATGAGCTGGTATTGTTTAGCTTTCAATCTCAGGGCTCTCTTCTTGGTGTGATCCAGGTGAAATGGAGCATACCCGTTCTTAAGAAAATAAATGGTGTCAGCATATAATGATTCTGCGTCGTTTAGGCTTACCTCATACGTGTGTACCTCTTCAGACGAGTTTTCAGGAATTTTCGATGCTCCAGCTAACATCTTGCAGAAGCCTTGACCTCTCACGATGTGTGCTGGCTTGATCTCAAGATCGTATTCTTGTAATGCAGTGATCCAATTCACTCTCTTTTCGCCCACGTCCTTCTGTATCAGGAGGTTTCTTACCGCTGGGAACGGTACTATGACTTTGGTATGGGCTTTTAGCAAGAAAGGTCTGAAATATTTGATTGCTTTAAAAACAGCATATGCCTGTTTCTCCACGTCTGAATAATTGAGTTCAGCACCTTGTAAGTTCGAGCTAAAAAATGCGATTGGAACTTCTGCCTTTTCTTGATTCGCCTGAGTTAAAATCGTAGCATAAGATTTCTCTGAGGCAAACGTGTATAAGATAAAAGATTCTGAAAAATTTGGGGTTGCTAAAGATGGAGCGTTGATGATAGCTTGTTTGATTAAGTTGAATGCTTCGTGCTCATCTAGACCCCATTTGAAATTTGAATTCTTTTTTATCATATTTTGTAAAGGAGAAATAATACGTGAAAAATCTGGGACAAATCTTTTGACAAAATTGATCTGTCCAAGGAAGGATTGCATGGCTTTCTTGTTATGGGGTATGGATATTTCGGAAATTTCCTTGATTCTGTCGGGTTCTATGTGAATACCAGATTTCGACACTATGAATCCGAGCAATTTCCCTTCGCTTAATGCAAAGAAAGATTTCTTTGGGTTGAGCGAAATCCCATACCTCAAACATCTTTGAAAGATTTGCTTCAAATCTTTGAGATGGTTGCTTCGTTTTTTGGAGTACACTGTTATATCATCCAGGTAAATCACTACTGATTTATTGACTAACCCTTTAAACGCGATGTCCATGGCTCTCTGAAAGGTAGCTCCGGCATTGATCAGACCAAATGGCATCTTCCGATATGCATAAGTGCCCCATTTGGTTCGGAACGTAGTCTTCAACTGATCATCGGGATGCACCAGTACTTGATTGTATCTTGAAAATCCATCCAGGAAAGACATTAATTCTGAGCTTGCTACTTCCTGTAATATTTGTTCCATAGGTGGGAGGGGAAAGTTATCTTTCTGACAGGCTTTGTTGAGATTTCAGAAATCGATACAGATTCTAATGTCTCCGTTTTTCTTCCTAACGGGTACCATATTGGATACCCATTTGGAATGCCTGACGGGGAAAATTATTCTGGCTCTCAACAACTTATTAAGCTCAGTTTTTATCTGATTTTCTAAGTTAGGGTGTATTTTTCTGAGCTTCTGCTGGATAGGTTTCTCATTGTTAATCATAGGGATAGTGTGTTGAATGATAGAAGTGTTGTAAGTCTTCAGCTCATCGTAATTCCAGGCAAAAACATTTTTGTACTGTCCAGAAGACGAATATATGCTGATTTCTCTTCAGGGGCTAGGCCGTGGCCTAGGTTAACGTTTTGTGGCTTCTGATCGGTCCCTAGGTTTACTAATTCATAGTTCAGGGTAGAACTGTAAAGTTTAGCATTGGCGGACCTTTTAAACCGACTTTTCAAATCATATAAATCTTCTAACTTGACCACTGATTTTGGTATAGCATTGTCAGTGCTACTTTGTTGTATTTGGTGATCATGATGGCCTTCGTCGATTATCTGATTTGAGTAGGATCCTTCAGAAGTAAGGAAATTTACAATGTCTGGATCGTCATTGAATACTCTCCAGTTGGTGATGTTGTCAGGGATGGATGGTCTAAAGATTAATTCTATTGAAAACCTATCAGGACTAAAATCTTCGGAGGGAATCAGTCTAGAGGCTACGTTAGCTAACAGGTCTGTGCTCGCATTTTGGAGTCTTGGGATTGACGAAATATTGAATGCTATGAAATGTGAAGTCAGATCTTGTACTAACGATTGATAGTGCTTTAAATGACTTGACAGGCAATGTATGGTGTTACGTACCTGTTTTACGACGATCTCAGAATCTCCAAAGACTTGAAGATACTTAACGTTCAATCCGATTGCTTTGTATAGGCCTTGAACCAAGGCTTCGTACTCCACTTTGTTGTTCGTGCAATCGAACTCAAGTCTGCATGTGAGCATAATCTTGTTCCCGTCCGGGCTAATCAGAACGCATCCTGCTCCTGCTCCCTCATTGGATTTAGACCCGTCAAAATATAATTTCCAAAATAAAGATGTATTTACAGAATTATCTAAAAAACTAAAACATTTTGAGTCATCAGTTTGGGAGAAATTTTCAACTTGGGATAAAACTGAATTCTCTAAGTAAGGTGAAATATGAGCATTGAAATTGCCGAGGAAAGAATCTATTGCGTAATTGCCTACAATGCTGCTATTGTATGTTATGGCTTCATTTTCTCCTTCCAGTTCTGTCACTATGTATTTTTGGTGCAACTCTCGTTCAACCTTTATCTGATTTGGTTTACCATTGTATGGTAACCACATGTGCGACCAGTCGGTTGAGAAATATCCGTGGAGTTTCTCTGACCAATCCCTGCTAAGAATCAAACCATAGAACTCAGGGATATCAGCTACTAGAATGTCGACAACCTGACACACTTTTGGGTTAGACGACAATCTTATGGTCACCTGATTAAGTTCACCAATCACTTCGACTTGGGATCGATCAAGTTGAACTATACGTACTACGGATTTTTGAGGTTGCACATTCAATTTGGCACATATTGACCTGGGTAAAACATTAGATCACAGGCTATCAAACCTTTGTGCACACTGATCATGCTGCAATTAGATATTTAATGAACAAACCAGATGTAAATGCTCGCATTATTAAATGGTTGCTTTTACTACAGCAGTTTGATTTGACCATTATTGATAAGCCTGGTAAAGAGAATGTTGTTGCTGACTTTTTGTCTAGAGTAAATTTGCCTGCAGGTGAAGAAGGAATGGTGGATGACCAAGTGCCAGATGAACATATGTTTTCTATATCAGTACTATCTCCATGGTTTGCTGATATAGCAAACTAATTGGTTTTAGCACAGTTCCCACCAGACCTATCCTTAAAAGAGAAGAGCAAGATAGTAAGGAAAAGCGCCCATTTCACCTGGATTGGAGACAATCTCTTCAAACTTGGCCCAGATCAGATATTGAGAAGATGTGTCAGGGAGGAGGAACTCTTTGACGTCCTCCTGACCTGTCATGATGGGCCTTGTGGAGGTCATTTTGCAACAAAAAGAACCACCTTCAATATATTGCAAGCAGGTTACTATTGGCCCACTCTTCATCAGGATGTGAGGAGATATACAAGCTAGTGCGATCGGTGTCAAAGGATGGGGAAACCCACTCCAAAGGATGAAATGCCCATGCAACCTCAAGTGACCTTTGAGCCATTTGAGAAGTGGGGCATGGATTTTGTGGGGCCTATGAACCCCCATTCAAAGCAGAATCCATACATCATTGTGTGCACCGACTATCTGACCAAGTGAGCAGAGATAAAAGCAATCAAAGCAGCAACAGAAGAAAAAGTAGCTGATTTTTTGAGAGAAAACATATTCTATAAGTTCGGGTATCCGAGAGAGTTGGTCACATACCAAGGCAGTCAGTTTACTTCCAGCCTGATTCAAGACCTGCTCACACATCATAAGATCAAGCACAAGACTTCCACCCCTTACCATCCACAAGCCAATGGGCAAGTGGATGTTACTAACAGAGCATTGGAAGGGATCCTAACCAAGGTAGTGAGTAGCAGCAGAAAATACTGAGCAGACATATTGGTTGAGGCCACTTGGGCCTACAACACACCATGGAAGACCACCACCGGGTTCACACCCTATGAACTGGTCTATGGGAAGAAGGCTTTGCTATCAATAGAATTTGAATTCAATACCATAAGGATGTGTTGAGGGCCCCGAAATCGGGTCAACAACAAGGGGGATACCCACCCGGTCCGGAACCTGGTTGGCGGCTCCTTGCCCGTTTGGAGTAGCGGGTCCGACTGGGGGTAATGGGACCAGTTTCCCAATGTGAGGGGTGTGTGTGTGTGTAGAGTTTGATGGTATTGATCTAGGGGTATTTTAAGCTAATTTAATTCTAACTTCTAAACTAACTCTATGCTATTGTAATCTAATGAAAAACAATACATCTAATCTACGCTAACCCGGGGTATTTTTCTTCTATTATGCGATCTAAAAAGATTTCGAACAATAGCTGGTAATAAAGATCATTCAGCTATCATAAGATTAGAAATCCATTAAGATAAACCATTCTGCATAAAAAGTTAGGCAAAACAGTTGTGAATAGCATATCGCATAATTAGTTATTCATATGTCAAGCACAAATAAATGACTCCACCGTACAGAAGTGCCAAATGGTAATACACACATTCATACATTAACATATAAAGAACTCAGCTGCATATCACTTTAGGAATATAAGCAGAAATTAGTCAAGAGATAAAAGTACCATTTATGACTGATTTCACTAATAAACTTCAAGCAATAACGATTTATTTCTACTTGTTCTAATATCTGCTAAGAGTACAGAAGTGCAACATCAGTAACAGACATTAAAATGCAAACATAAATAAATCTCGATCCATCCATTCATCAAAAACCCCCTCCGAGGGTGCAAAAGTGCATGTTCTGAGGACAAGTTTTTTGACAGATTTCCGGACCCTTCTCCAAATTCCATGAGAAGGGTTAAATACTACTAACTGATTAATCTTAATTACACAAATTTAGGGAACGGCTTCAAATGACCGCCCTTTTACTAAAAGCAAATTTGTTTCTAAAAATCAAATCTAATTTCTAACCATTTTTGTATTTGCTCCTTAGTGCTGTAAGTAATGCGCTGTTCGCCGTGAAAGAGTCGGTTGGTTGTCCTTTCCTTTTGTTCGAGCTTGAAAATTAGAAATGACAAGAGCTGGCACCTCTTTCTGACAGACTAGAAGATATTTTCGAAAACCTTTCTCTAGCTGGGTGTATTCGCTGTGCGTACACTTAGTACAACCCAGGTTCCTTTCGAACTGATTTTGTTGTTGCTATTTCGGTTTCCAGTCGTGCGAATGACTCAATGAGTTAGGAGTCACGTTGTATGGACAATCCCCTGTATCGAGAATTGCTTCCGTTCTTTGTTCCAGGCTTTTCTGGAGCGTCCTCCTTCTTTTGCGTTTCTCTTTTTGCTTTACCCAGTCTGAGCTTCAAGATCTTTTGCAAACACGCTGCTTTTGTGCGCCTTTGACTCTGAGTCTTAGATAGTCTATTTTCATCAGCGCCTATTGGGTGATACTCTGGAATCCGCGGTCCTGCTGCATGCGGCATCCATTTGCGGAGGCATCTTCTCTCTGTTACCCCATTGGCGCTTTCCTCTTTTCCTTAGATGTTTCCTGCATATAGATTTATATCAGTTACGTGTCTTGCAGTTTACGCAAAGAAGAAGAGAAATGACGAAAAGATTGACATGAAAGCATTAAGTTCTAATGAATGCGTAATTCTGACACTCATCATGATTTGACTCTTCGAAAAACGCGACACAATCATTCTTGGATACTGAAGCATGCGATCATTAATTTCCCTTAAGGTGCGCGCTCAATTTTGGGTTTACCGTTTATGTCGGAGAATTCTTGTGATGAGTCCTTTCTGCGATTGGAATCGCAGTATCGAGGGCTGCGACGTCATTAAGTGTTATCGTAAATTACCAATATCGCAGATCGCAGTTTTGTATGATCGCAGATCGCAGATTGCAAGATCGCAAGATCGCAAGGTTTTCGCTTTATCACTCTGTGCTGCTTATGCGACATTGCGACGTGCGACGTCGCATATCGGCCGTCAGCGATTCCTTAGGTTTTCCCTTTTTGAGCACTTTTAATGCACGCGATGCGATGGGTTCTCGCGTCGCTCTTTTTCAGTGTATTTATGCGCTTTGCGAAAACGCTTCTCTCTACCTTTACGACGCGATATAGCTCTTAGGGAGTTAATACAAAATATTTTTTAAACAAAATATTTTTTGGATTTTGGTTAAGGGTCCCCCTTTGCTTGATGTTATTACTAATATCAAACAAAGAGGGGGGTTGTTGGTGACCACAACAGGATGGCAGCTCAGTTGGACCTAGACCTCAGCCATGCACAGAAAGAGAGATTACTTCGGCTCAATGGATTGGATGAATACAGACTACAAGCCCTTCTCCATACAGAGGTAGTCCAGCTTCAGAGAAAGATATGGCATGACAAAAACATCAAGGAGAAGCAATTCTAAGAGGGAGATTGGGCACTACTCTATGATTCAAGATACAAATATTTCAAAGGCAAGCTGAGGACAAGATGGCTGGGACCCTACACTGTGGAGAAATGCAATGGAAATAGTTCAGTTCTGATCAGAACCATTGATTATGAAGCCATCCCCATGCTTGTCAATAGACATCGGTTGAAAGTCTACAAGAAACCCCTCTCCAAGGGAGATTTTATTAAATATTTGAATAAAACAGTGATGGTAGTGGAGCATGTCTTAGCTTCCACTTCACCCACTCACTTAAGAAAATAAAAAATAAAAAAAATAAGGACTCAAGTGAAAACCTCCATGAGGCGCTTGAGTCCCATCATTGGGTTGAAAACCTCTTCTAAGGCGGCCCAGTGATGTCAAAAAAAGAGGAAAAAGAATAATATCCCTGGGTGAAAACCTCCCTTGGAGGCGCCCAGGGCAGGCAATTAAGGTGAAAACCTCTCTGAGGTGCCCTAGTTGTTTTCAAAAAAAAAGGAGAAGAAAAGAAAAGGAAAAAATTAATTTTTATTGCATTACAGGGTTGCAGGAGAACTACAGGGAGCAGAAGAAGGTGCCAAAGGAACCCTGACATTCATACCAGCACCCATCTCATCTTCTCCACACCTTCCTCCATCATTTTTGGCATCTCTTTCACCCCACTGCACCTTTTTCTTCCAAAACTGTGTTTTCTACAGGAGGCTTCTGTAGGAACTACAGAGAGCCAAAAGTGTCTACAAAAGGCATTTTGAGGGAAAAAGAAGCTTCATGAGGAACCTATAATCCCTCTTACCACCTTCAATCCTCCTTGCCATCATTTCTAAGCCTGCATCACACCCCAAGCATCATTATTTTTTTCCCTGACCAAGAAAAACACAAAAAAATAGTTTTTCAGTTTTGAAAAAAAAAACAACAAAAAATAAAAGGAGAAAAGGTACCATCAACTTCACTTGAAGCCTACCTACTATCCCTCCATATTTATCTATACCTCTGGCATCATTATCGAGCTCCAAACATAGGAGAAAGCTGAAGTTTCAAGGGGAGAAGCAGCTATAGGAGCTCCTGTAGGAATTCCTGTAGCAGCTGATCCCATAGAAGTCCAGCACCAACAGCAAGAGAGTGCACACATAAAGGTTGAAAAGGAACATGAAGCTCAGCTCCAGCAAGAGAATAACCTGCACAAGCACACAACCACACATCAGCAAGCAGAGACAGCATGCATAAAGGGAAATGAAGGCATGGAGCAGAGAAAGCCACAGCACCTCACAGCAAATACACTCGAATCACAGGTAAGTAACTAAGTCACTCATCTATTTGTATTTGTGTAATTAAGAGTCATACGAAGGAAATGAGATGGTTGAGATTGAACAAGGGAAAGGTGGCCAGTTAACTTGGCCACCTTCATTTAGTTGACTCCACTTATCCGAGATGTCACCCACACGTGCGCACAGTCAACTCAAGCACAAGATGCCAAGGACAGGTAGTGGGAGGAAGTGTGAACTCCGATGCAATAATGAGGGATGATTACGAGGAGAAGCCATGATGACCAAGTAGGTGGGGGCCAACAGTCCAAATATGGCCAACATACACCTTGCCAGCTCAGCACTCATAACCGAAAATAGCCATAAAAAGCAATGAGCACTCCTCCCCGCGCATTCTCACCACCTTTTCTTCATTCTCTCCTCGTAACTCAGCCACAGTAGTCTTCTTGTGCCCCCACAGCCTCGTAACCACCATCCTCCATCGATTTCCTCCATATTCTTGCTCTCGGCATTTTCTACAGGAGCACCTACAGGAAATCTACAGGAGCACCTACAGGAAATCTACAGGAGGGACAGCGGGCTTCTACAGGAGGGGTAGTGAGTCATTTTGAAGGGAGAAAACACGATTTTTAGCACGAATTTCAGTCTGGAGAGGTAGGGTTCATGCATGCCCCCTGTTGAATATCAATATATGAAAGAAGTGGTCTAAATTTGAGGATGAAATAAGTCTTTAGGAGGGTAGAAAATACATAAAAATTTTCTGTTTATTAAAAAAAAAAAACATAGTCTCCTCAATTTTTTATTTTTCTCAAAACTCTTTGTCCCCACCTCCATATTTGGGTTAAAAAAGAGTACAGGCAGTATGACAGGAGGGCTTATGAGAAAGGAGGCCACTAACTCCACCAGGCTCCATGCACATCCTCAAGTGGTGGACATATTCACAAGGGCAAACTCGATGAATTTCTTTGAGAAATCTCGAGGGTTTGATGATGAAATTGCCTAAGAATTTGCTCTCTCTCCAGTCCCTCACACAAGAAATCATGCTACTGTATCCATTAGAGGCCTCTCCATGGAAATAACCCTTGAATTCATCCGTAGGGTCACTACCCTTCCTCTTGGGTTGCCTTGGAGTAAAGATGAGAAACCAATTGGCCAGGCTGCCAAAATGAAAATTTTCCAAAACAATGAAACCCCTGTTGAAGATAAAAATGGAAATTAGAAGGGCTAGTATACCATATTGCTAGGATGAGGTTAGCTACCAAATAATCAAATACATTTCTTGTGAGGGGAGGCACAACATTGTCTATGGATACCACTTCAGAATCCTCCATGACTTGAGGTATGGCATGGATACTCCAGCACCTCAAAAGCTCAGTATCCCTTACTTTCTCCTTCAGTCCCTCATTGACTCCAGCACCAAGGTGCAAGCATGAAATTCAGGGCAGTTATCTCACCATGGCTTAATCAAAATCCTAGTAGAGGAAGCCCTCCATACCTTTACACTCCCTATAGCATGGGAAGTTTTCTGAAATATGACAGCTGAGGATGACATAAAAGCATTAACCTATGATGTCAGTCCTACTGGCAGTGAGGAGGAAGAATAGCAAGGAGGAGAAGATGAAGCCAGTGGTGACATGGCAGAGCAAGAAAGGAAGGAGGAAGGAAAAGAAACAGAGGAGGGAAAAGTTGAAGAGACAGAAAAAGAGACAAAAGAAGGAAAAAAAGAGGAAAAGAAGGCAGAGCAAGGAGAAGAGTCCCCTGAAACTTTGGAAAGGGAAGCAGTAGCTGCCCTCACTGCCCTCAGTACACCAATCAAACCAAAGTAGAAGAGGAAAAGACAGACCTCCATGTATTTCAGGGCAAGGAAGAGCACAAGAATTAAAACAGGCAAACCTCAGCCCTCTTCAAAAGTTCCCATTACCATTGAAGATTCACCATCTGCCAAGGTGAAAGAATCCCCCTCCAAGACACCTATAACATATGAAAGAGGGACTCCCAGATCTTCTACATGGAAGGGAAAGGCAGTACTACAGGATCCTAAACTAGATCTATAGGAGGCCCAGACAGTCCTACAGGAAACACTGTCCAAACTACAGGAGACCCAAAAGCTTGAGAAAGAGATAGAAGGACAGCCACAGGTGAAGGGGGAAGTACAACTACAAGAACATGACCCCCAGCCTAGTCTTGCCTCCTATTACAATCTACTTGAGGGAGGCAGGATAATCCCACAAAAATTTGCAATTCCACTGTTTTTCGAATTGGAGAAAGAAAGAGTGAGGACACATAGGTGGATGCATATAGCCAAATCCAAAGGAGTTGAGGATGTTGGCCATATGGAAAACAAACTCAGGGAAATGGGTAGAGAATTGAGTGCTCTCAGAGACAAAGAAGCCATCACAAAAAGCCACCTTGAAAATGAGAATGAAATCCTAAGGAGGCAGCTGCAAGAGAAAGAGACTCAGCTGGCATACATGGCCAGCTTATCCATGGAAGCATTACAATGCAGAACACCAGCCAAATATTATGGCCTCTATCTGAAGGACCAATGGCTTCAATTCCAAATAAAGGATTTGGCACAAAGAGGCATAATTCCTTTCTAATACTACAGGCAGTTCATGGAGTTGTGTGACCAAAGCACCTCAGAGGATAAGGCAAAGTTGGCAGAGTTCTACCTACACAACATGGCCCTCACAAACATGAATGTGTGGGACCCCAATGCCAAGCTAGGGGACCTACAACTAATGGCCATGGCCTCATGGATGAACCATGAAGAATTGAGGGCAGCAGAAATGAAAATATTGATGATAAAAGAGCAGAATGAACCATTAATGATAAGAGATAATCCATCAGATCCTATGACACTCATTAGCACACACAACCTGCTTTCCAATCAGGCACAAGCCATTGCACACTTTGAAGATATGAAAAGGCTACTTGGGGATGACTGTGTGCATGCATGCATGAGAAGATGGAACACCTTACCTCACAGTTTTCAGATAAGGGAATATCATTCCCCCATGAGGTTGAAGGAGGCATTGAAAAGAGTGCCAATGTACAAGCACTCCATGCAAAAGCTGAAGGTCAACTGGATTGGCCTCAAACTGAGTCCTCCACTCCTATTAGGCATGCTGGAAGGCAGAAGAGAAGAAGAAGAGGAGGAGTAGTGGAAGGAAATAGACAGAAAGGCAGGATTTTATGGAGAACATAAGCAGGCCACAACAGAGGCCTGGGATGCTAGGGAGGCCACCAGGGCCATAAAAGATGAGGAGATTGACAAGGTTGCTTAGAGGATGAGCAACACCTTCAATAGGGGGGTGATGATGAGCCTCATAGCTGGGTAATTATATGGGCTCATTTTACCTCCTAACCTAGTCAAATCAACCATTCTCTTAGCTTATTGTATGAATTTTTTATTATATTTATTCTTATAGAGTGAGTTGAGTTAGTTATGATGCCATGTGGTCTAACATGTATTTAATGCAGATTATTAATGGATTTTGAGGTCAAAGTCAAGGATCTAGTGGTCAAATGGCAACAATAACTCGAAGTAGACAGAGGAGAGGACTTATAGGAGGGAATCCCCCTCATTTATTACTCCTCACTTCAAATTCCCCTTCATTCAGCTTGAAGTACAAGCAGCCGAATCTTGCACTAGAAGGCAGCCGAGCAAGTGGAGGATGACTGATAGTTATCTTGAGTTTTGGAAGCCAAAAATCCCTGATTTTAAGGAAGTTGTTGGTAGCTTCAGATGTATAAGTAGAGAGGCCTAGGGCCTCACTAGGGTCGGGGATTTTTTTGCTTATGTAAACTCTGCTCAAATTTCGAGCTTATTATTATGTGACAGTTTTATGTAATCTTGCTATTTCTTTTGATAATAAAGATGGAATCCTTTTTGAGCTAGTACTGAGTTACCTTAGAGGGTAGAAGCTCTTGGGTTAGGGCCCAATCCAAGCAGCCAAGCTCCTCTTTACTTGTATTTGTATGCTTTGCTTCAGTTGTAGATTAGTTTGTTGTTAGATGTATTTCTTTTATGGTTAAGAATAGGTTGCTTTTGATGATTTAGTAGTTTGCTTCCATTTTTTCTTTCTGTAGTAGGTTAAGTAGTGATCAAGAGAAGATTCAAAAGGCTAGAAACAGTGCCTTGGCCTCTCTTCCTCCCTCTGGGACCATGATTTGAGGCAAAGACTCTCTTTCTGCCCCAAAAACACAGATTTTCCTCATTCATAGGACTTCTAGTGTTTGTAGCTCTTTAGTAGGTTAATGGTCCAATTTTTCTTTGATTTAAATCTCCTTTATCATGTTCACTGCTTGAGTTTCAGTATTCCTCTTTCACGCTTTCTTTTCTTGCAGCATTTCTCATCATTTCCTTTCATATGTCATAGTTTAGACCATTTTTATGCAAAACTATGTTTTTCCTAGAATGCATTCATTTCAATAGTTGCTTGATTTTCTTGGCTTCTATGCAGCAGATCTCTTCCAGCAGTAGGCTAGCTTACCGGCAATCACACCCTCCATCTGATCCATGCCCTATAGGTCCCCCAAACTTCACCTCATTTCTCCCGTAGTTTCCTTTGTTTTCCATAGAATTTCTTCCTCTCTCCTTGAGCAAACCCAATCATCTCTCTCTCCTTGTGATTCATGGTAGACGCTAGGTGCCCTAAAACCTCATTCCAACCTTCATATACCTTTTCCATCCACTCTCATACCCTCAAAATAGTGAAAATTGCTCTTGGCCTCCTCCTGCGGGCCTCCTGTAGTTACCCTGTTTTCCTCCTGTAGTTTTCCTGTGTCCTCCTGTAGTTTTTCCTGTAGGCTTTCCTATGAAGGCTAAGTGTGGTAAAGGCCTCCAGAAGGCCACCTAATACCTCCTAGGACCCATCCACACCATCCTACATCATGCCAAGCTCCAAAACCGCCCTCTAATGCCACTTGTTCGCCACACACAATAAATTAGATGTATGTTAAATTCACATAAAAACACATAAAAGTCCAAAAATATGTTTTTTGCTTATTTACTTCCAGAAATAGCATGGTTAGATGTTGTTTACTTCCTTGAGTAGGTAATGGCATTTCTTTCATGGTTTTCATAGTGTTTTTGGCAAAAGTATAATTTGCTTGTTAATTAGGGTTTATTAGGTTTTGCTTTGCATTCCAGACTTTTTCCTTTCTACAAGTAGAATAGCTTCTGTAGAGTAATATTTCTTTTCTTTCATCATACATAGAGCTTCTTCTGAATTCTACAGAAGTTGGCTGACCTCCTAGTGATCTTGCGCCGGCTGACCAAGTGACAACATGCAGTGAGAACTAGTACTTGCGCATATAGCACCGATGCTTCCAAGTTTGTTACAAACTACTGGGTTGATAAAAGTAAAGTTGGCAGCCCAGGAGTTGCAACATTCTTGCTGCAATATTGGCGCTTACCAATCTGATCATGCATATATCAACAAGAAGTATCAAGGCATCATCATCAATCAAATATACATCAAGTTAGGATCAAAAACACTTCTAAACAACATCTTATGAATACCAAGACATTTCCCCACATCATCAGCAGATTGTAACCATCATCAAACAGAGCAAATAATTGACTGAACCATATCAGCCCCTTTTTCTTGAGTCTTTTCCACTGCTTTTCATCAACCTAACATATACACGACTTTGCAGCTTCGAACTCGCGTATATACACGACTTGTCTTCATGAAACCTGTGTATGAGATTTAGAACACTGAAGTTTCACACTTTCAAGTCCCTCTGAGTCTGTCATGTTTGTATACTCTGCTATGCCACATCTTTCTGATTGTACTTCCTTCTTCTTCCATATCTTCGACTGTGATGATGTTTTCTCTTTTTGGTATGGTGCCCAAAATCTTCTCCTGCATTCCTTTCCTATATGTCCAAGCTTGTTACATGCATAACATCTCATATGTTTCATATTCCTTCTATAGCAGTCAATGGATTTGTGACCAAACATATTGTAAGCAAAAAAATATCCCTTAAAGTACCTGGAACGTGATGATATTTCTGTGTGATGGTCTTGAATCATTCTACTTCTACTTCTGGCTACAACATGTCCAAAATTATGACATACATAACACTCAACATTATTCATCTAAGAAAATAACCGACTATCACTTCCATAGTTTGGAGTAAAATATTTTCTTTGAAGGATTTCTTTCCTTGGTTTTTGATGGGGTTGACCTCTTATCTCCTTATTGAGCATTTCAGGTTTTGCATTAGAATTCCTTGCCTCACCCTATGAACTAGATTCACCTTCAACAGATTCATAAAAACCAAGACCAGTTCTGATAGCAGGAGACCTTTGACTACTAAGAATATTATCCAAAATCTTAGTACTTTCTTGAAATCGTAACAGTTTATCCTTTTCTTCTAATTTACCTTTTAAGATATTTACCTCAACTTGATATTGCTCTTCCTTTTTCAGATGTTGCTTCTTCAAGATTTCTACAGCCTTTCTTCCTTCTTCCACTTATTACCTTAATTTGAGAATCTCATTTTCTTATTCTTTATCTACTTCATTCTGCTTATTTTTTAATGATATCACTTCATCCTGCAGCATTTGACGTACTTTGAAGGCACACTCCAGCTGAGCTTTTAATCTGGCAACTTCTTCTTGGAGGGCACACTCCCTTTTGTTAAATAGATCTTGTTGATCTATGATTTTATCTGATGCTTCATTTGCTTGTTCATCTTCAATCTGAGGTGATTCAGAATCTGAATACTTGCTTCCACCTAACGGCAAGCTGTCGTTGTTCCTTTGAGCTATCTTCTTCTTCTGATGCGCTTTCTTTCCCATTGTTCTACGGATCTCCTTCAAGCGATCAAGCTTCTACCAAAGGACTTGCTCTGATACCAATTGTTGGAAATAATACTGAGAGGGGGGGGTGGTGAATCAGTATTAGCAAATCAATAACTTTTTCATTTCATACTCTGATTCTTATACGCTACTTTAGTTAAGGGAACTCGCGTGTACACGCAACTGTGTTTAATGCAACTAGCGTATATCCAGTAAACTTGTGATTCATCATATGTTGATCTTTAATCAGTGCATCAGAACTTCATTAACCATATAAACAGTAAATAGGTGCAGTAAAATTAAACAGATCATCACACATAAGAAACACACATGAACACCATGATATAAGGTGGAAACCCAATGCGGGACAAAAACCACCTGCTGTCGTCTTCCTTTAGTATAAGAAAAACATTTTTACAATCTTGTACTGGCGCAGACTCATACCAGTACGCAGGCACCCACCTGCAGAAGACTACAACCTTCTCTCGTTTTCCAGCTACTACTGGAAGGGAGCTACAACCCCCCGACTCTTGTATTAGCCGATATATTTACTAGTATGTAGGCGTCGGCCTACAGAAGGCTACAACCCTCTCTCGTTTTCCAATTGCTACTGGAAGGGAGCTCCAACCCCTTGGCTCTTGTATTGGACGGTATATTTACCAGTACGTAGGCATTGGCCTACTGAAGGCTCCAACCTTTACTCTTCCTCCAGGGACCACGTTTCATAAATTTTCAGACTGGATACACCTGGATCACAACACCATAATATGAAGGCCACATTTCATCCAATTTTCATACTGGACCCATCAACAACATTGAAGCTCAAACTCAATCACCACTGAACATTCAGAATACTGTCATCAAAACACAGTCACCAGAACACAGAGCAGAACCCAAAACTTTGCAGCAACAACCAGATCCAACTGCAACTTCAAATATCATACTTCATACTGTATACACAACTCTGATGATCTGAACCAGCATGTATACGCGCTTTTACCAAAGAGAACCCGTGTACAGATCTACAAATATTAACTCATAACTTTGCAGTTATTCCACACATCAATCATACACAGATCATAACATTTATAGAATAAACATGTGTCAGTAATTCAGATCTAGTCTATCCATGATCAAACCACATAATGATAATACATTCCAAGCCTCAAGATCCCGATCCATCATCCATCATCATCCACATAGGTGCATCCTTGGTTCAGATCAAGCAAAGCATCATGAACCCATAACCTGAATACTGGATCTCTCACTTTATCAAATATTCAATCCTTGCACACCTTTGTCCTAATGATCTTCTCCTCCTTTTATAGTGTTAGGCATTTCTCAATACCATGGTCCAAAACCACTTAGGACCAATACCTTGGACCAAATACCTGGGGTCAATACCTCGGACCAGATACCTTGGACCAATACCATGGATCAAAATACCATGGACCAAATACCTTGGACCAAAACTTAGTTTTCCAAGATATACATGCTTTTCTTTCTATGAAAGTGCATGTGTACGTTATACGCTCCTTTTGGTATGTTAACCCGCGTGTATACGCTCCTTTGTCAAGGTGAACCTGCATATAGCTATCTTTATTCATTCTTTGTAGTCTGATCATTAATTCTTTGCTATTGACCTGCTGCATTGTGATCTATCATCTGAGTGAGTTGCCATCAAGGACAACACCTGTATCATAATGCCAACATTCATCAATCAGTTCCCTAAACCGGTAAGACGTCTCCTTCATTCTATTTGCTTTCAAACAATCAGAACTTAGAGAAAGGTAGCAGTTATTGTGTGTTTGTTACTAGAGTTCTTTGAAGTCTAGGGAGATTGCTCTTTTCCAAAAGAGGGATTTGTCCACATAACAAATTGGCCACTCCATTGGGCAATTGTTTCAATCTCTGTCTTTTTCCTTGTTTGATCTTTTCAACTTGTTGTACAAGCCTTCCTTGTCTCGAAAGTTTAGAAATTTGGATTTTGGGCTATATTTGGCTTATTTTTATTTTTTCTTGAATTTCCCCATTGTGCACACCGTTACTTTAGGCACACTGCGTATTTTTGGGCACTTACCTCTTAGCAACAGAGCTCATGCGCACTGGTTTTCTCCAGAGCCTGCGTACATGCCTGGAACTTTTGGAAAACTCATTTGTTTCTTCTTCAAATCAATTTTTTTTGTTTTTTCCTATTGTTTTACACCTATTAGAACCTCCTGTGAGTGTGTGTTAGCCTGATTGAATGTTATTTTGGTTTTTTTCTTGTGATTGGTCTTATTTTGCAAATTATGGTTGAGTCTCATCTCATGAATGGTGAACCTATCAAGAGAGAGATTTATTGGTCCCGTTGATTTCACTGTCTATCTTTCTTCTATCGATTAAACCAATTTTTAAGTCCAAATTTCTCTTTTGCACAAGTTTCTTTTGAATGTCAAAGTGAATGATTTACAAGATTAGGTTTGGTTTATGAAAATACTTCGTATGCTAGTTTTGGAATGAAAAATCATTTTTTGTCTATTTGTTGGAAGTGTTCATGAACTGAATTAGTTACTACAAGCAAAGTTGTAGCATTCAATTAGGGAAATTTTCATTTTTAGTCATCATTGGTTTCTTGTTGCATTGTTCAAATTTTTGAGTGTTTTTATGAAAAGAGAGATTTTTTATTTACTTGTATTATTGGGCAAAGTGAATATTTGAAATTGGTTAGTTGCATTTTAGGGAAAAGGTTATAATGGGGTTTTGATTTTTTGTTTATATTTCAGTTGAAAAAAGTGAAAAACTCTTTCCCTACCTTAGATAGATTTTCATTGAAACAAAAAGATCATATTATCATTTTCGATTGCATTAGGATTGCGTCAAGTCATAATTTCATCAAGTTTCACATCCATTACCTTTATGTAAAAACAACCATTAAAATAAATTTAGAAAGTTTTATTCTTAGGTGTCTTGTCCACCTACAGTAGATTAAGTGTAGGGATTTGGAATAGGGAAGTGAGTAAACTTTCCAAAGCCGCAAACAAACACTAGAATCTTGCGATAGGGAGATAAATCCAGTTATTTCAGTTTTGCTTAGGGAAGCTCTCCTTACAAAGGAGTCCAGAACAAGATCATATCAATCCTGGTGAAGTGATTGTACCCACTTGATTGGCTATGGTACAATGATTTACATGTATTAAAATGATGCCGAAAGGTACTTGGGGTCGCTTGAAAGTAAACCTCCAATTAACCATGTTGAGGATCTGTCAAGGAGATTGAGATTTGTTACTCTGCCCTTGCGTGTATGTCTGATCTACGACTGACCCCCTAGGTAGAATTATTGTAATTGGTAACCTTAGTGACCATAATCCTAGGGCTATTACCTGAGGTGATGGTAGAGGGAAGGTCATGTTGTACCTGGAACAGACGTTGACTAGACTCACTTGAATTTTTTGGAGGGTAATCTTCGCTCGAGATGGCTTAATTGAAGTTACTTGCACCAGATCATTTCATTAAGCAGGTAGTTAGTGTAACTGGTTCCACTCACACATATCTACAACCACTTTTCACTTTAATTTCTGCAATGTTGGATTTCATTACAAACTAGTGATTTCATTGTGAAAATCTTGTTTTCATGGTTTGAATCCTTATATTTTTTTAGTGTGTATTAATTCTTTGTTTTTACTTTTTAGAGACCTTAGGATTGGATTGTGAATATTGTTTAATTTTGTGATAAATTTTGTTCCTGGCTGAGTCACCAAGAGAATCACGTAGAATTCAAGGTCAACCTCCTGAATACAAGTTAGTTGGAAAATATAAAAGTAGAAAGGTCAAAGTCAACAGGATCAAAAGCCTCAGATGAACCTGAAACATCAACAATTTTACAATCTGAGATAGTAGAAACTGAATTGAATCCAACACATGAAGTAGAATCAGGCTTAGTTCACTCTGGTCCAGAGATTACCGAAGTAGTTCACACAAAATATGACACTAGTGAATTTTCAGACACTGAACTTACCAAACCAGACGTAGAACATCCTGAATCTGAACTTTCTCAACCTGAATCACCTTCGATTGTTTTTTCTCCTACTCTTGAGCCACCTTCACCTTGAAGGAAGATGACACTAATGACTGAATTACCTCCTGGGTTAATTAGCATTGAATATGTTACCAAAGAAATAGAGACACCTCATTCTCCATTTACCGGTACTAAAACTTTTGACCCAAGAGTTCCTTTCTCTCCTTTCCGACCTGATCCTTGGTATTCTACAACTTTGAGTTTTTTAGGTCAGAATTTGTCACCGCCATGCATTCCTTTTTATTCACCAAAATTAACTATGTCAAAAATTCCTATTGGGAGTGAACCTATTGATTCATCCATGTTTACTAGCACTCTGAAATCAATAATGTATGGTGGTCCATCAGTTCCTCTTGGATAGCAGTCACTTAATGGAAAAAATTTAGGAGTTGCTTCTTCTCCCCAGCCTTCTTCTTGGTCATCTGGTTTATCTACGTCTACTAACCAGAGCATGAATTCCATGCCTGAAGCATTTACAACATCAAATCAACATATTCACATGGTGTCTGGTAATTCAAGTAAGTAACCCCGACTGGCATTTATTACTAGCTTGGGGGGAAACCACCTTATCCTCCACCTAGATGACAACCTATTGTTGGGGGTCAATATTTTACTAGAACTTATGGTCAGATATCTCATCCCAGCTTAGGTAAACCTTCTGTAAATCATCCTTTACTTGGTACTCCTTATCCTAGGATGAACCCAATTTGGAATCCTTCCTTTAATCAACAGTATAGTCCAGGTGCTCCATAAGTGAAACTTTATCAACTTGTTCAACTTACTGGACAAGTTATACATCAGATATATGTTCTAGGTATTCTTGTACCTTTCCAGTAGTCTTTTCAGGGAATTACTCAAACAATTGTCCAACACCTATTTAAGGAATTCCTCAAACATCTATTCAACAATCAATTCAATGACATGTTCAGGGTTTTCCACAGACCCCTGTTCAAACAATTGTTTCACAGTCGATTCCAAGTTCTCCTCAGCCACCTATTCCAGGAGTATCACAAATGACCGTTCCAGTAACCCCTCAAATATTTGTTCCTCAAACTACTCAAGAAATCTCGCAGGCTTCTACTTATCAAACTTCTCGTACGATCCAGTCTATACCACAAATTCCTATCGGGAAACCCATTGTCAGAACAATGCAAACACCTTTTCAAGGTCAAGTTTTCCAAAGCCCACCTTTTCAAGGTCAAGCTTACTAGGTTCCACCTTTTCAAGGATAAGTTTTTCAAAGTTCACCTTTCCAAGGCCAAACTTTCCAAAACCACCTTTTTAAGGTCAATTCATTCAAATTCAACATATTCAAAGTCAATTTGTTTGAGGTCAACCTTTGCAAGCAAAACTTGTGCAAGGGAAATATTACTTAGGTCAAATGGGTCAAGCCCAACCTTTCCATAGTCAACCATACCCCGATCATAGTTATCAAGTCCCTATTCAACCTCAACCCGGTATGGTTCACCCTAGTTACGCTGGTGGAATTACAATTCCAACTGCTCTGTTGGGTGTGGAGCCTGATTATCTTCTTTATTCATAGGTATCGCCGCATTGGACCCCAATTTGTAATGGGGTGACAACACCACTCGTAATATTTGCATTGTAGGGGGGGTCCAGGGGGGGGCTACGAACTTTGGGAGCCCCCCCTGCATGCGATCGAGGGCAGCACCCCCAAAGCTAAAAATACATGTAAAATTGCCTTGTAAAATGTTGTAATTTCGTAGTCAATATGGGCCATTCATTAGGGGGAGATCTGATGGTAGAAGTTATGTTTAATTTAGGTTTTTTTGCCCTAGAAGGAAACCCGCTTGCTATATATGAGGGAATTGTATTGCATCTATGTAGATCTGTATTCTGAGTGAGAAAGAGAGGGGAGATTATGTGAGAGCGAAGAGGGAATTACAACGGATTTGTTGTATGTTGTATCTCTTCAGTTTGCTGGATAATATAAAAGGAAGGACTGACTGTTTCTCCATGGACGTAGCCCAAATTGGGTGAACCACGTATATATGTGTCTCTCTTGTTTTATGTGTTTTCTGTGTTTGTATTTCTACAATATATTTTATGTGTTCCATTGCTCTGTAATATATATAATTTCTAACATGCTCAGGATATTCCAGGATATCCTGGATATCCGCTCCAGGGGTTGGTCTTAACCTGCAAGGTTATCAAACTTTACCGCAAGATCCTAGCCAACAGTTACCATTTATTGCAACACTAGATCTACCAAATTTATCCCAATTAACCAACGATCCTATTTATTATTATCCCTTTTGACCGACGATTCCTACCAAGTTACCAAGTGACATACCTAAATTCGAAGGTAAATCAGGAGAGGATCCATCCAATCATGTGATGAAATATCATCTTTGGTGTGCATCGAATTCTTTGATCAATGATTCCATCCATCTATGTCTTTTCCAACAAACTTTAACCAATTCGACAGCTAAATGGTACATTGAGCTACCTCGTGCCTCTTTCCATAACTTTAACTCCCTGTCAACAACATTTTTAACCCACTTTCAGTTACCAATCCATTATGATACTGGTACCAAACTATTGACTTCTTTAAAATAATCGAAGTCGACTCACATCTCTAATCATATCCATGAATGGAGACATCGACGTCGCTTAGTGAAATTTTTCATTCCAATTCAACTTTTAGCTGAATGGTTTATAAAGTTACTTCTTCATGTTATCATGGAAGATGTTGCCAAGGGAGGTGTCACCATGGAATAGAAAGTAATTGCTTGTGCCCAGTACTTAGACTTTTCCTACACTCAATCTAGCATATTGTATGAAAAAATCTCAAATTTACCTCGCCCTACGAGTGAACCCATTATTACACATCCTACAGGATCAGGATCTAATTTCGTTGATGGCATTAAGGTTCTCTTAGCCAACAATCGAAAAAATAAAAATTCAAAAAATGCTCAAACTTTGGCCATACAAGATATACCATTTGAAAGTATTCCTCAGGTTCTTTTAGCCAACAATCGAAAAAATAAAAATTCAAAAAATGCTCAGACTTTGGCGATACAAGATATACTATCTGAAAGTATTCCCCCATAAACTATTTCCGAGATCAACATTGTAGAATCATCTACTGGCAAGATGAAAGAAACCGGAAATAAAAAGAAGGGGAAAGGTAAATCGAAACAAAATGCTACTTCAAAAGAGAAACCTACTAAATCTTAGCCTACTGTCAAAAAATGAAAACCTCATTATCCTCGCCTTATTTGCAATGAGGATCATTATACAAGGAATGCCCACATCGGGCAGACGTTTCTAAATTCATTAAAGGTTCTCCAACTCCCATTATTTTGAAGGATCCATTTCCTTCTCAAGACAGAAAAATGGTTTGTCATAACACATCTTCCTCTTCCACATCACAAGATATCTTGATGATGTCTTCATAAGAAGTTTTGGTAGCTACGAGATCCAAAGATTACAGGTCTAAGCATCCTGTCAAAAATGGAAATGAGGCTAGTTCGTCTGGTCAACCTTCCAATTCAATTCTTCCTTCTCCTTCTAAACCATTATAGATCGAGAAGCCAAATCTTGACATGATGATCTAACTGCGTCCCAAAGGTGTGCTTCAAAAATCATCTTTCAACCCACATGCTAGAGCTACACAAAATTACAACATTGTTGAAGATATGGCTATGTCTCCTTCCGCAATGTTAGCTCTAGAAGCATTGCAAACATGATCGACACAACACATTTTTTTATTTTTAGCTATAGGGGTTATTGATATGTAGGATTCTAACTTAATTTTCTTTGATATTGAGAGTCATATCCTGAGACTACCTCATCCACTAGAAATCTAGATTCCAGTTTTTATTAAAACTAGATGACTATTTCGTACAGTTGTTGATGAAGGAGCTTCTATGAGCATTATGCCGATTTCTTGTTGGAAAACTTTAGGTTCTCCAACCATTAATCAATCGCCTACCACTCTAAAAGCCTTTAATGAAAGAGGTTTTCATCCATATGGGATCCTGAATGATTTTCCCATAGAGCTAGAGGGAAAAATGGTTGCAATCAAAGTTGAAGTTACGGATGCCTATCTAGATTAAAACCTTTTCCTTGGTCGAAGTTGGACCTATGCTATTTCAACTGTGGTCTCGTCATTGTTTCGAATGATACAATTTCCAAATAAGGGAAAATATTTCAAAGTAGACCAGTTGTCTTACTACAATTCAGACCCTAACTTTGTGCGTAGCATACCTTTTGTCGAAAATAAATAAATAAATAAAAATAAAAATAAAAAAATTCTCCTTATGAAGATATTGGTGTTGGTTTAATCAAAGACTCATCATTGATGGGAACCTTTGCGATGTCTCCACCAAATTTTCCTTCTAATTTTTCTGAGATAAACATAATTAAATAAAGCACTATGGAATCCCCTGATCTGTGGATAGTGCCTTTAGCATTTGAGTTATCCTCCTATGGAAGTGAGATGCCTTTGAACCCTTTTGAATTGGCTTATTAGGAAAGTACAATCATTTTCTGACCCAGCATCTTCAGATATTGATCGAGTGGATATGGTCAATGAATATTATTCTCTCTTGCCTTAGTTAGAACCAATTTCATTCTCTGATCCTTTCAATCATGCGTTTCCATCTGACAAAAGTATCATGGAGGTTATGACTTCGGATGAAATGCCATGGAACGATCATCATCATTGTTCATCTTTTCTACCTAGCCCTGACAAAATCGAGAATGATTTTTCAAATATGTTTTCACCTGAGATAGTAAATAGTCCAAAATCACCCATTTCAATATTTCAATCTGAATCCGAAAGAAATTTGGGGAATATATCTGTGACCATCGCCATTGACATATCAGTTAAAACAAGGATTGTTGAAAATATTCACATAGGTGCCTCGTGCTCAATCGAATAAATTCGAACATATAAGGCCTTATTTCAAGAATTTCACGACATTTTTGCCTGGTCCTATGAGGAAATGCTAGGAATTGATCCAAGCATTATAATAAATGAAAATAAGACTTACCCATATGCCAAGCCTGTCAGACAACAATTACATCTGATGCATCTGAGAAAAGATGTTGCCATTAAAGTTGAGGTCGAGAAACTACTCAAAGCAGGTTTCATCTACCCTATTATGTTAACTGATTAGGTATCCAATATCATTCCTATTAATAAGAAACAGGGAACCATTAAGAGTATGTGTTGACTATAGGGACATCAATAAGGCTAGTCCAAAAGGCAATTATCCTACTCCCTATATCGATTAATTCATCGACGAATGTGCCGTAAATGAAATATTCTCATTTATGGACAAATTTTCTGGCTATGATCAAATCAACATACTCCTAGATGACCAACATAAAACCATATTCATTTTCACATGGGGGAATTTTGCTTATCGAAAACTCCCATTCGTTCTAAAGAATGCAGGTGCAACTTTTCAATGGGCCATGTCTTATGCATTTCACGATATCAAGAATATTGCGCAACCTTATTTAAATGACTTTCTAACTCATTCACTGAGATAGGAAGACCATCAAATGCATTTGAGAGAAATTTTCATCAGATGTCACCATTACAATATTCGCTTGAATATTTCACAATTTGGTCGGTTGGTAGGGTTTCTTGTTTCAAAGGAAGGCATTCATGTCAATCCATTGAAGGTTGAGGCTATCTTGAATTTACCTCCTCCTTCCAATCTACGCCAACTCCAAAGTTTGCAAGGGAAAGAAAACTTTCTACGTCGATTTATCCAAAACTATGTCGAGTTGACTAAGGGTTTTACTCAACTTTTGAAAAAGGGAATCCCATTTATCTAGGATGAAGTGGCTCAAAAATCCTTTGATGCACTTAAATATGCGTTGACCCATACATCGTTGTTGCATCCTCCCGATTATCACCAAGATTACTTTTATACTTAGCAGCGTCTGATGCCACCATTGGTATGGTCTTAGTTCAGGAAGATGAGTTGAACGAAGAGCATGTGATCTATTACTTAAGTCGTAATTTGACCAAAACTAAAGAAAAATATGCACATGTAGAGAAAGTGGCCTTGGAAGTTGTTCAAGTTGTCTAACGTTTCCGTCACTACATTTTATTACGCAAAACTACTGTAATTTATGATTGCAACCCCACAGTTTACATTCTTACCAGACAATTTTTAGGGGGCAAGTATTCCAAATGGATAGTCATCCTATAATAATTTGATTTTGAATTCATTAAATCCAAATCTATGAAATCGTTAGTATTTATTGAGTTATTGTGTGACTTTCCGCATACTGAAAGTGAAAACGTGGCAAAAGGTTCTCTTCTAGAAGAATCTCTCTTTCTAATCGGTACTTTAGATCCTTGGTACGGAGATATCATCATTTATCTCCAGACCCAAACATTTCGGCCACAACTGAGTTGAATTGATCATCACTGAATCCAGTATCAATCCCAACAATACAGTATTGTTGGCGACAGGCTTTATTATCGTGGTGTCGATTCTATTTTCTGATGGTGTTTAACTCATGGAGAGTGTTATCACCTAGAACTGCAGTCACATGTACATAAATTTTGTCCAAAATTTCATTGTCAAAAATGGGTTTCAAATGGTTGTTGTCTTATGTTTATTACTTAGGGGTCATGTTTCTAAATGATATTGATGTGAATCATTTTCAAAAACCGTTAGTCATCCTTCATCATGATTGAATAAGACATGTCTTATCTTGTATACGTCACTGGTCCTTTTCGCATTTTCGCAGCGCAGTTTTATTGGTTGATTTTGCAGCGCAATGATGTTTTAGCCTTTTTGCAGCGTGTCAGTATCCAGCCATTTCGCAGCGCATTCTGCTAATTTATAACTATCTGCGCTACGAAATCGCGGATTCGGGGATTTTGCAGCGCAGATTCTTAAAATGTCATGTCTGGGGATGAGTCATTGTGTCCGTCCAGTTATTGTCAGTTGGCGTACCTTCTAAACACTTATGAGCCATTATTCCACCAGTAGGTTCATAGTCACGCACATTAAAATCATTCAAACGGTTTTGTCATGCATGGTCGTGTTATAATGTTTGTCAATAATGCATAAAGTGGTCAGCTTGTATGATAAGTTATTTGAATTGCAAATGTGCCCGAGTTTCTTCTTCAAGAGAGCCTGTTGCAAGCGAGCCTGCGTTCTAAAATTTGAATTTGCCATTTGAGTTGAGGCTGGTGGTGTTTCTCTGTGCGAAAGATTTCAAAGCGTAATGGAGAAGAAGGAGCATCGGTCTGGAAGGTGTCAGAGGGAAGAGCCTGAAGGATTGGATCTTGCATTGAGGGATGAAGGTGTAAGAAAGGCTTTCAAAGATGCTGGTTGCTGGAGTTTCTGTGAAAAACTGAAGGGTGGCCACACTCAGGTAACAAAAGAGTTTGCCTTGAACTTTACAGGTTTAAGTTCTAAGGTGTCTATGTTAGAATTCCAAGTATCTCCAGAGGCTATTGCTAATGTAACTGAGATTCCGAGAGGAGGGCAGGAGTGGTTTAAAAACTTCAAATTTGATATGAACCCCTGCAAGGAATTCTTGAAAGAAGCCTATGTGAATGAAGATCTAACCAAGGCTGTGCCTAGAAGTTATGTTAAAGAACACTATGCTATGCTTCTTACCTGTATTCAAAAGTATTTAACCTGTGAGGGCAGATATAACAAAGTCTATTCCTATCATTTTAAGTTGTTGCTGCATTTTACGGGTAAAGCATCTATAGATATTCCATTTTACCTGTTTCGTAGTCTCAGCAAGATGTGTGATAAAGTTCAATTAAGGAAGGATGACTGTGAGACATCCTTATTTCACCATGGTCTAGTCAAACTGTTAGTGCTGGATGCTCTTCAAAAAATTGGTAGGGATTGGAATTCTTTCATCTATATGGCTGGTTTCCAGAGTAGGACAGGCCTCACCCCACAGCCGGTTAGAGAAAGAGAAGAATCAATGGAAGAACCTACAATAGCTGAGCTTAGAAAGGAGGCTAGGGATAAAAAGAAAACCAAATCTCAGATGAACAAGCCAGTAAAGCCCGTGGTTATTAAAGAGCCATCTCAGCCATCATCAAAGGAAAAGGTTAAGCACAAGAAAGATGTACCTGGATCAAGTGGGTCTGAAAGAGTATCAAGAGTTAAAACAAGGAGTCAATTAAGCAAAGAGAAGGGTAAATCAGTAGCTGTAGATGAAAGTCCAATTTCAAAGGCCAGCTTAAGTGATTTGCTTGATGCCATTGAATTTGAGCAGGAAGAACCGGTGCATCTTGAACCCATGCATATTGATTTAACTCAATCATCACCTGAGAGCACTAAGAAGTCAAAAGCTTCGAAAAGACTTAGGTTTGATGAACCTAGTGAGGAGTTTATGTTCAAACCACGAAGGCCAGTTACAAGGAAACAAGTTAGAGAAGCTGAGAAAGTGCATAAAGAAGAGAAAGCTGTAAAGATGCCCAGAACGGAGGTAATTGAAGTATTGACCAAAACAGTGGAGGCAGTCAAGCATAAAGACAAGAACAGAAAGGTTATTATTACCCAAGGAGGAAATGTTATAGCCATAAAGAACCAAGCGGGAGCAGCAAAAGATGAAGTTGTCCAGGTGAAGAATGTTAATGAAGTTGCCCAGGTGAAGAATGTTACTAAGGAGCTTGCAGTTAGATATGCCAACTACCGAAGAGCTGTGTTAAAAGGTAGCAAAAACCTAGTGGGTCAGGTAGATTCAGTGGCTGATGTGTATACATGGACGGTTCCAACCCTCAAGCAAGCTAAACTCATCAGAAAGATGAACATGAGCCTGATAGCTGAAAATAAAGCCTTAAAGAAGGAGGTTGCAAATTTGAAGATACAACTAGGTCAACTAGCTCACTGATTTGAAGAAAAAGGTGATATTCTTAGTTTTGGTCAATTTTGTTTGAAGCTCAATTATTTTGAAGTCATATAAGTCTTTGACACATGTAGAAGAAGTCTGAAGAGTCATAAGTTCAAGCAAAAGACGCCTTAGTGCAAATATACTCTGTTTTAGCAAAAACAGCAGTTTCGTAGCGCGCTACGAAACTGCTGTAGGTGCTATTTTATGATGAAAACAAAGAGCTTAATGATGGGATCAGCAAATTTTTGAAGAAAATGCCTAAGGAACATAAGGGAGACCACATAAGACTATTCTAGCTATGCAGAGAATGACAAGTGTGCCTTTTGGAAAAGGTGAAATATTTTTGTCTTTAGTTAAACCTTGATAAAGGTACTTTATTACCGATTATTAGGGTTCTGATAGGGAATGCATACGGAGATTTTGGTTTATACACCTGTTAAGTCAACAAGGCTTCCAGCACATTGGGGAATATGGTGATGCTCGTAATCTTTAAGGAATTAAAGAGCTGGGAACATGTTACTTAATTTGTGAAGAATGATGGGAGACAAGGACCGGGAAAACAGGGGACTTATCTTGAGGATTAATGAACCATCTACGCAGCCAGTATCCAAAGCCAGCTTGTTCATTGCATTCTCCTCCAAGATATCTCGGCCAAAACAGAAAGAAGACAGATGTCAAGAATCAAGAAGGAATCATGCTACGAGGAGGACAGATTTTGAGTTTTGATTAAATTAGGACTCTTTGTAATTACAGTTCAGTACTTATGTATTTAATGAGTTAGTTAAACAGAAGATAGGAGTAGTTAATAGCAACCTTCGAGCTCCCCTCATGCTGGAGGAGGAAGCTCAAGGTGGTTAAGAATGTATTCCTATATATAGATCAGACTTGGATGTAATTGGGGTTGGATGTTTTGATAAAAGACAAGACTATTTTGGTTTATGTATAGCAGATTTCAGTAATACAAATGTCTGTTGTTTCTTCTCAGGATTCACAATAGATCTAATGGTTCAAATGTATGATGGTTTATTCTCTTTAGTGTTCTTTTACAGTTTTGTTACTGCATAATCACTCAGAACTCATGTGTCATGCTCTGACTTCCTGTATGCCTTGGCAAACTGTGTTTTATGTAAGTTATGTTTGAACATTAGATGTAAAGTGCCATGATTTCTATGAAAGGATAGTGTTTTTTGTTTGCTGATATGTGTGAGACTCCATAAGCCCAATGGGAATCACTTTGATATTTGTCCAGCCAGCTTATTTTTCATGTGTTTTAAGAGTTAGCCATCTTTCCTTGTCATTAGTCAATATTCATAGTCTGTGAGAGAGCCCTCTCTGACTAGGGAGGCTAAGCCTTAGTCTAAAGCCTGGTTTGAAATAGTTACACAGAATCTTGCTAATTGGCAACCTTCAGTACCTGATTTTGTGATAACAGAGAGGCCAAAAAGACATTAAATGAATGCCATTCTGGAGCTTGTGGTGGTCATATGTCAGGGTTTTCCACTACTCAAAAGATCCTGCACGCGAGGTATTTATTGCCTTCTATGTTTAAAGACTATATAACTACGGTCTGGAAATGCCATAATTGTCAAATTTATGATTGAAAAATGTGTGCACATCTAGCTCCTCTTCACCCAATCATTTTTTTCAGTCCTTTCGCTAAATAGGGCATTGAATTTCTTACATGTAACCCTCACTTGGTCGGGGGGCATGGGTATATTATCCTTGCGGTAGATTATTTTACAAAATGGGCTGAGGCGATGCCTACATATAAGGATGACGATGAAACAACATCCATTTTCTAGTTTAATCATGTAATTTCTCAGTTCGGAGTACCACAAGCTATCATCATAGACCATGGTAGCCATTTTCGAAACCATATGATGATCGATCTTACCACCAAGCTAGGCCCGCGTCATGACAGTTCTACCCCTTATTAACCGCAAGAAAATGGCCAGGTGGAAGTCATTAACAAGGTTTTAACCACCATGATTAAATGGATTATCGGGACTCATAAACGAGAATGACATCTAATGCTACATCCAGCCTTGTGGGCATACCGCACTACACCAAAAACTTCAACTAGTTTTACTCCTTTCCATCTTGTCTACGACATGGAAGCAATTTTACTGATTGAATACGAAATACCATCTTTAAAACTCACAATTGAATTATTACTAGCTAATTCTGCTGAAGAGGAATGCTTTTTGTACTTAGCACATCTCGATAAGGCTCACCATGATGGTGCATTATCTGGCGAGGCCCAAAAGAAATGAGTTAAAGCACAGTATGATCAGAATGTCAAAACTTGTTCGTATGTAGAGGGTGATTTAGTCTTGGTCTACGATCAAGAGCACAATACATTAGGCATTGGTAAATTGAAACCTATGTGGCATGGCCCTTATATTGTAAAACGTGCACTACAAAAAGGGGCCTATGAACTAGTGGATTATGACGGAATTTCTTTGGGAAAGCCCATAAATGGTCTTTACCTAAAGAAATAGTATGCTTAGATTGTTTGGTGAAACATTTGTATATTACTGTACCATAATTTACATATGACAACTTTTAGCAGTTTTGAGATTTTTCGCTACTTCTCCTACTTATCTTTTGTTACACCTAATTTTCCGATGTTGACATTCCCTCAGACTTACATTGGCTTCACTAATGGCGCTAGTTGTAGTACTCAGAATTTGTCTTCCGCATCCTGGGTCATATATTCTTCGAAAGACGAGTTAGTTTCTATTCATGGGATATGGCTCGGTCAAACAATGAATAATATTGCAGAATCTAGCGCAGTGATTGAGCTATTATCTGATTCCATTACATTTGGCATCTGTCAATTGATTGTTAGGTTAGATTCACAACTCATGGTATTACATGTGAATGGTGTTTATTTAGTTAGAAGTGCTTCCATGTTAAGGATGTTTTTGCGGGTTCGTCTCTTGGAACAAGAATTTGATTATATTGAGTATCAACATATTCTGAGAAATTTAAACACATTATTAGATGCATTAGCTAAGTATGTGCTAAATTGGAACTTGTAAAACATTTGTAAAAATTATTAATGCAATATTTATTTACATATTGTACGGGACATCCAGAAATAGAAGTAGTAAATTTTTCATTAGATAAAAGTTTGTAAATACGTGTGGCTTTTACAAAATATGCCATCCAATGACCTGAGGCCCCGTAGTATTTATTTTACGAACATGTCAATACATCATCAAAAATAAAAAATGTATCCCTCTGACTAGTCACTACGTATGATGGTGATCATGGTAGCATACAATGGCATGTGCTACTCGTCATAGCAAATGGCTAATAGGACCAAGAAATTTTGCAGTATGCCTCTAGTAATGGAGAGCAAATCATCTATAGCGGCATCTGCAATGTATAGATTCAACCTCTGAAGGTTGTGCTCTATCTCTGTCAGTGTCTTTGTCACATCCGGGTTCTATACTATGTGAGAATTTGGCTTCTCACCATCTCGGTCATATCTACATAATCCAACTGGTCTCATTAGGGCCACATATGCATGATCATTTAAGATAACTAGTTGGACACCAAAAACAACAAAAAATTAAAATATTAAAATCAACCAAAATGTGAAGTTTTACCTATAACACCCACTGCTTCCTAGGAGGCAGTGACATGTCTGGATCTCCTGTGTAGTCCATCCCTGCATACGGAAAGTCCTCGATCATGATGATCTAGCTTTCCAACCACTCGAAGAAGTCAGGAGTAAATCTGATTGTTGGTCCTTCACCACCTCCATGGTGTGCCATAAGTGTACCCCATTTTAGCATGCGAGGGTCACGAGGCCCTCCTCTCTCTACAGATACTTGTGGAGCCAGAAGAGGAATCCACTCCAAAGAAAATGAAATAACAAAGGCACCATACCCAAAGTTTTTGAGTCTACTCGTTCTGACCCTGGTTAGTTGCCCCTTCAAGTTGGCAACTACAACCTCACTCCAATTAAATATGGTACCATGAAAACAATCCACAACAGTTTGCATCTAAGCCTTAGTGAGCAAATGTAAACATGCACTACCACATAACTGTGCAACAGTAAACCCGATGGATTTCAAAGGAATCTGAGCTATGGTCTTGATATCAATCCAGCCATCTTTGAGAGTAGCCCCATCAGTACAATATTGTATCAAATAGGTATCATTGGTCTCGCCACCGCACCTATAGCCATACAGGCTGATTTCCTCACCACAACGTGGAAGTCCACACAGGTAGTAAATGTTAGCAGCAATAATGACAAGTTTGTGGTCTCTGACTGTGAAACATTCTTCCTGAATGTTCCACTTTCCCACCATCCATTCAAGTAAGTCTAATTGGGCCCTCATGCCCGGAATGGTGAAAAACTTGTATAATCCACAATTTGTCAGGGTTTGTATGGTTGTTGGGTCATTGAGAGCAAGTATATCTTGTTCTTCATGCTCACACTCTCTCCATTCCATGTTTATGGTTCAAAAGCCTGCAATTAAACATTAAAGATCATTAGAATCAAATATGGAGAGATTTAGCAAAAGATTTGGGGCATTTTCATTTATTTTTTCTTGCCCACGGCGTTGTGCATAGTCGACTTTGATAGTCAGTGCACATGTGCACAATTTATTTCCTTGAAACTACGCACATAGCGTTAAAATTAATGTCAGTGTGTGTAGGCCCAATAAAGGGTACTTGCACACATCGAGGGTGAAAAACATTTTAAAAACCCTCCCCAAAAAACCAAAATCGGCATTGAAAAACTAAAAAATTGACATGAAAATGAAGAGCTCAAATAGACCATTTACCTGGAGAAACCGACTCGCGATTTTGTCCAACGGTTTTCCTAGAATCAGCATCGGAAGTTTCTGGTAAAAAATGACTTTTATCTCTCTCAAAAGGGTAAAAAGGCAAATGGTGAAAACTTCTTACTTTTTTGGACTTTTTATAAGTTTTTAGGGCTAATTAAATATTATTTCACACCTATTAACTATTTTAGACCCGATTTTATAAATGTTTTCATTTTTATTTTCAAGGAGAGATAATTATTTTGAGTCTGAGTGTGCATGTTACAGGATAATTATGAATACAGATCATTTTGGTATATTTTATCACTTTTTCGAACTCATTAAAACTTGTGAAAAAACGAAACCATGGAGTTATCTTTACGCCCTTTTCAGACTCCTTAAAAACGAAAATATCATCGAGTACTTGATTGTTCGAACATGAAAAAGTAAATGAACAATCGTCCTTTTAGTATAGTTTACCCCCTTTACGAACTGAACCAGACTATTTACGAAAAATTTATACGTTGACCAATCATGGTCAATAGAGTTCTCTCCTCCATTATTTTATCCTTTTTTGGGCTTGAGAGACTTAACTTACGAAAAAGAACATTGTGGAGTTTACTTATGCTTTTATTCTAACTCCCTAAAATTGAAAAACACTGAGCTTTACTTTCTCCGGCTCGTTAAAATTTTACGGTAAAATAACTGAATGAGTTTTCTTTTCGTGTCTTTTCAAACTCTTTAAACACGAAAATGACGTCGAGTTACCCCTTTATTGGACTTGTAAAAATTAAACAGTATAGGACTCGTTAAGCATGACGAGACTGAACCACTCCTTCTTAGGGTTCATTAAAAACACTTTGGAGGATTTGTTTGAAGGATGAGATTACATGACAAGCATATGTTATCCTCCTCAAGCTTGTAAAAAATAAAGAGGTACTTGCCAGTAATGGTGGGGGAAAAGTGAGAAAGAATCTTTGTTTTGCATTTGTAAAAGGCAGTATGTCGCTCTTGAACATGACACTCTGTCACTTTCGTCTCCGGGTTGGGAAATCCATTTGTTACTTAGTTGAGCATACCTCATTGAAAGTCTTTAGTTGGGTTGGGTTTTATTTTTTGAATCAAATGTTGCCAATTCATCATGTCGTGTCTCTGATATGTTCAAGAGAAGTTCAACTTCAGTCAAATTACTTTGCCAATCTTCGCCTATAGTTGCATCGACCATCCTTGAGTTAGTATTGAATTACTCTAAATTGTTGTTCTTCAAAACTTGACATGTGTTTCATGTCATAGGCACTCCTACGACGGATCTCTTCCGATCGAATTTAACTCATTATCTGGGGATTTGATCTAGAAACCTTCAATACCTTGAATCATGCATGCCTTATAGAAGGTTTCTCACATTTGACGACACATTTTCATCATTGGCCTTCATTCAAATGATTCTATGAGTGTTCGACATCAAATCATCTTTTCACACTTCATAGATTGTACTGGAAGTAATTTGAGAGCCATTGTCATTATTGGTGGTTTCTCTCACTCTTATTAACGGTTCACATCATTGACCGATAATCAAGTGGTTTCTACCATGTTCGACTTTGAGACATTCACTCGCATGGTTAGATTCATACTGCGGTTTGAGAAATGGAGATCAAGATCCTAGATCTAGTTTCATCCATCCAGGTTAAGTGGAGTTATTAAATATTCATAATTGTAATCATATATACATTGATGTCGCGTCGATACTATGTCGTCTTTTGACATGGATCTTCAGATGTATTTCCGTACTGTGCTTTGAGACATTTATGTTCTAAGTATGGGAATGCCTACCTTAGTGATGATATTATATATTTCATTCTAACATTTGTCTGATTGTTTCAAGTCTCTAACTGTAGTCTCTAACCCAAACCTTCGCATGATAAAGCACTTCAGTCATCAAAATATTTCTTCTGACTTTGTGCTTTAGGGGGCAATTTGTTACACGTCATTTTGTCACATTAGGCAAATGACCATCGGTTTGGATCTCTCGCTATCCACACATGTGTTCTAGAGCATTACCTTGTAAATTTTAAAATTAAAGTATCCCAAAGAAAATGGAATTTCTAAATCCTATGGTGCAAAAATATGATTGTGGATATGTTCACAATTACCTATCCAATTCCTACGCATACACAGGGAAGACAATTATTATTTGCGCTTAAGTATGCATTGTCTTCCACTATGACCTGCGGACATGAATTGAAGTACCTAAAAATAAAAAGTAAAGTCTAGAAGCATTGTTGGTAGCATCTATCCCAACCAAAAAGATTCAAATGAGTGCCTATTCAGTGTTGATCCCTCCCATCATGGAGTAACTCCCCTTCCTTTGTGGAACCTCTATCCCACTAATAGTGGATCTCATCCCTTGGAGAATGGATCCATAACTTCCCATTCTTGGCCTATAAATCCATTACAGGTCTGAGGATTGGAAGAGGACTATTAGAAGTAGGTTTATGCTGTTGAGATTAGGTTGGAAGGCTTTTCTTGCAAGGGAGAGGATTGGAGATTGCAGAAGGGGCTTGCTACATCAAGGCTACATGGTTGTAAGGATTTTCTCCAGTTTTATGAATATAAGCAATTGTTATTTCTCAATTACATCTTCATTGATTTAATTTGTAGGATTCCTTGATCACCTACATGATTTTTGGTTGTATAATTGATCAGTTCACATGTATAATTGGTTAATTAGTTCATTTATCTCTTTGATTATATGTTGTATTCTTTGATCTCTTGTTTGTCTCTATCTTTGCAGATCTCTTTCATGACATTTCTGAGAAGCTGTTAGGAGCGACGAGAGGACATTTAGAGAAACAAAGAGCAAGTGACATAAATATTTGAGGGACTTCATCAATAAGTTCGCTAAACTAGTAAGAGGCCTCCTTCATTCTATTTGCTTTCAAAAGATCAGAAGTTAGAGAAAGGGAGCAGTTACTGTGTATTTGTTACTAGGATTCTTTGAAGTCTAGGGAGATTTCTCTTATCTGCAAGAGGGATTTGTCCACCTAATAGCATATGTCGTGGATGTAGTAAGAATATTACTATTATGTTTGTGATATGTGTTGTTTCATTTACGCTAATGCTTATGGATTATTTCGTTTTCTTTAGTATGAATCTTATTGAATGCGTCCTATTATGTTATTACGATTGTTGTTATATTATGAAATATTGTGTAGGTTAACTAACGATTCTCTTATATTGCTCGTGCATTTCTTCTAAGTTAGTACTATTACTTGCTTCTAAGGGGCTCACTTATTTCCCTCCGATGTGATGGAACCTTTCATGCATTGCATTTGATACTTCACAAAGTTCATACACTTGTTTTTTCCAAAGTCATGTCTATATCATTCTATGTGTTTATCGCAGCCTAGGCACATCTTTGAAACCACCACTTTGGAAACTAGTCGTTTTCCAGTTGGGGCTCCTATTCCAAATGGTGTGGGGTATAATTGGGACTTCATAACGGGGAGACCCCCCTACCTATTGGCGGCTTCCATCACTGTCAACGACCTCTTATTATTCAGTGTAAGAAGTAGTTGACTTCCGAATTTGATATAAAGGACCTTGGGTTGATGCATTATTACTTATGGCTAAAAGTATGGCAGAAACCCGATGATGTCTTCCTTGGCCAAGGAAAGTATGTGATTGAGATCCTTTAGAAGTTTTACATGATGGATTGTAAATCCATGGCTACTCCCATGGTGACTAATTTGCGGAAGCTAAGAAGCTCTGAAACCAGTTTGGTAGACCCGTCTATGTACTAGTGGTTGATTGGATCGTGGATGTATTTGGTTAACACCATGTCAAACATTTTATTCATTGTGAACACCTTGAGTTAGTTCCAGGTTGAATTGAGATATGAGCATCGGATTGCAGCAAAGCACATTCTGAGATATCTATGTGGTACTATGAACTATGGTTTGAGATATGTTGAAAACAAGGGTGTAAAACTTCAGAGATATACAGATGTTGACTGGGAAGGAAGTGTTGATGATAGGAAAAGCACTTCATGAGTAAGCTTTAGCTTGGGATCTTCTATGATATCTTGGATGAGCAAGAAGCAAATATCTGTCACACTCAACACTACAGAGGCAGAATATATTGTAGCGAAGGAAGTATGTACAAAAGTAGTATGGCTTCGAAAGTTGTTTGCAGGAATATTCAACCAAGAGTTGGAACCAACAGTGCTAAATTGTGTTAATCAAAGTTGTGTGAATATTTCAAATAATCCCATGTTCCATGACAAGTTGAAGCATATTGAGATCAAGAACTACTACATCCATGACATGGTGCAGAGGAGAGAAATAAGGCTCGAGTATGTCTCCACCAATGAGCCAACAAATGATGTTCTAATGAAGTTGTTTCCCGGAGAGAAGTTCGTGTACTTCAGAGATAAGATGGAGCTTGTGGAGATTACCCCTCTCGTTAAGAGGGATTGGTGATATGACAACAACATGGATAGACATTCTCCCAAAAGGGAGAGTGATCCGAGAGGCTCAGAGTGCTCACTAGGTAGGGTTGAGTGAGTGCCTCTTGAAGGAGACCTGATTACTCACCATGAGGGGTTGAGTAAGGTCTAGACCCGATCACACACCAAGAAAGGGTCTAGTGAGGTCTGTTAATATGTGGAGCCAATCACACACCAGGAAGGGTGTAGTGAGGTACTGGACCCGATCACACACCAGGGAAAGGTATTGTGAGGTCCTTCAGCATATAGACCCAATCACACACCAGGGAAGGGTGTAGTGAGGTCCTTCAACATCTAGACCCGATCACTAACTAGGGAGGTTTGAGTGAGGTCCTGGCCCAAAATTCTCATAAGGAAGGATGAGCGAGTGATTTCTAGTTGAGGTCTCAGCATGGTAGCCTAGGAAGAGGCCTTGGGATTTGAGGACCGATCATTTTGGAGGAGTGATACCTGATATGTTGATGACATTGCCATGGGTTTAGTACCACCCTGGATATGGCCACTAGTGGATGTTGATGGTAGATGATGATGTTGATGATGATTTGATGTAACCTTTTCTTTAGAGAAATTTGTCATCTTGAGATGTTGATTTACAAGAGTTTCAAATCTCTTGGAGTCAGTGGGAATTCAATTGGATCGTCTCCCTCCTTTCCGATATTCCGTAGATGCTCCTGGTCACCTTTTACTTATTAGACATGAGCTAAACAAGATCATCAGGGAGGACATCTATAGGCAGTTCGTCTAGGTCACCTAGGTCAATCCTCCAAGAGGGTTGCGGCCAAAGATGGCCTTCTACGTTGAGCACTTCTTGGAGTTGAGAGATGGCCTCATTGTTCGACCCCAGTATATGTTTCACCACTGGATGCATGCTCTCTGCATTCCTCTAGGCCACTTCAGAGTAGGTTCTCATAGACTTCGAGTAGAGACGGACCACTAGATGGATAGATTAGACAAACTCTGCCAGGTGTGTCATTTATAGGAAGTGGAGACTGAGGTGCACTTCATTCTTAAATGCAATATCTACTACAAGATCAAAGGAAGGTTTCATTGCTTGTTCAGAGATTCTTGAACCCTCGCTGACTTTTTCAGGTATCCCGATCATAGATGTTTGGCCCTATATATGCAGGAGGCTCTTAGGTTCCGAGTGCATATTCTTCAGCCTCCCATCAGACCAGACCCCACACAGAGGATCACAACATTTTTCAGGGTACTACCTTCAGACAGGGGCACCAAGAGATTGATTGATACCGGTACATATCCAGACTCCAGATTAGTGAGGATCCGTGGGACCTCACCCTGACACATGAGATCTCATCAATAATTCTGTCTCAGATCTATTCCTGGGAGACGGACTAGGTCCGCCAGCATTCAGCAGCGTTTGAACCCCCCAGGAAATGATTTAGTGGAAAGTCTACACTTGCCATCGACTCTTCATCACGCCAACAAACTTTGTTGAGTTTCTTTCGTGTTATTCATTTAGCCTCAGATGTTAGGAGAGATGGGTCTGATCCTCATACCTATTAGCTCCTAGATCTTCTCCGCTAGGGCCAGATGTTGATTTACTTCATGCATTGTATCTTTTATAGGAGACCGTTTGGTTCTCCTGCTTTGTATATACATCAGTGTACTCAACAGTCCCTTTGACCTACTTTGTGGTCATTAGTTGGACATACATATAATTATCTTATCTTATCTTATCTTATGACAATAATTATGAATACATCCCTAGTTAAGAGGGAGTGTTAAATTTGTAATATTGTCGGTCTTCACAATGTATATTTGGCCACTTGATGTACTTGTATTGATTATTGTAAAAGCATATTTTAAATGCTAGAGTTAAAAGAAAATTTATTTTGAGTCAAAGTCCCATTGCAAAGTTTACGAGAAGAAAATTTGATTTTTTGAAATGTAATTTTTGGCTCCAAAAGTTGTCAAGTCAGCCTCCCTCCAAGTCAAGTCGGCCCAGCTAAAGACACACCCCTTCAACCCAACAAATCACTATATAAAGGTAGCTCGACCTCATTTCTCCACCACCAATTCACATCTCTCTCTCAAGCAAGTTTTTCGTTAAGCAAGTGAAGGACAAGAAGGACTAAGAGGATGAAAAAGAAGGACAAATTCATCTCTTCTATCTCTCTTCTAGCTCATACATGTGGACACTGGATAGTCTCTCTCTTTGTAGTTCGCATATTTCTGGGCAGTTTTGTTGTTGGGGGCTGAAATTTTGGGTAATTGCAGGGGCCAAAATGCTTGGGTAATTGGGAATTGCAGGAGGGCCAAAGTTATGGGTCAGATTAGGAAGAGAAAAATTCTAGGTGAGATTGGGAGGCTTGACTTGGAGGGGTTGACGAGGTTTGACCATAGGTCTAGGTTTGTCTCTTGTTGAACAGAATAATTTCTCTTTTGAAAAAAGTTGTTGGGCTTTTCCCCTTGGTACATTTTCCCAAGGTAAATCTTGTCTTCTTCTTGCACATTGTGACCTCTATTGTTCTATTGTTCTTGTATGGTTGAATTTCTAAAGGATAATTTTTGAATGATATATTGGGATAAAAATAAAAGAAGATCAACATCAAAAGTAATTATCAGTATTTCAGAAATATTGTGTTAGCCTACATTGCATTTAGAAAATCAACACCTAGGGGGTTGACATGAGTCCTCATTCCCTCACATATTTTCTATGTTGATTTCTTTCTTTTAGAAATCATTTTTTTGCATTTGTGATAAAAATAAAAGAAGATCAACATGAAAAGTAATTATCAGTATTTCAGAAATATTGTGTTAGCCTACATTGCATTTAGAAAATCGACACCTAGGGGGTTCACTTGAGTCCCCATTCCCTCACATATTTTCTATGTTGATTTCTTTCTTTTAGGAATCGATTTTTTGCATGTAGGTTTTTCGCCTTTTCTCTACTTATGAGAGTTTATACTTTTATATATTAGCAAGCTTGGTTGCAATAACCCAATTTATCCTTATTTTTCTTGTTTTCACTATGTTTCACTTAAGGGATTATGTTAATAGATAGCTATAAGCCAACAATTCATAGTTGCAAGCTTATATAGATGAGTGGCTATTTGTCAAAGTAGGATGAGTGGCTATTTGTCAAAATAGTATAACTGCCCATAACCAACTACCTTTCTTAAATGTTAGGTTTTTTCTCTTATCTATTTAGATACAACAAATCTTATAGATATAAATTTTTATATGTTTCGCTACTTATGAGAGTTTATACTTGTGTATATTAATAAGCCTTATTACTATAATCTATTTTTCTCTTTTCACTATATTTCGCTTAAAAAAATTAATAAAAAGCTATAAACCAACCATTAGTTACAAAATTAAGTGATTATTTGTAAAATATTATAATGGTCAACAACTAACCAACTACCTTTTTAAAAAGTCAAGTTTTTCTACTTTTTGAAAAGTTAAGTTTTTCTCTTATATATTCTAATAATTGTCCACAACTAACCAACTACCTTTGTGAAAAGTTAAGTTTTTCTCTTATATATCCCACTACGGTATAAAAACTTTTTAGTTTGTCAAAGTTTATAAATATAGATTTTTATATAAAAGCTTTTTAGTTTGTCAAAGCTTTTATAAAAGCTTTTTAGTTTGTCAAAGCTTTTGTAAAAGCTTTTTAGTTTGTTAAAGCTTATAAATATAGATTTTCATCTTTTATAAAAGGTTTTAAGTTTGTCAAAGATGCTCTTTTCTCAAATATCTTCAAAAACTCATATTTTCCCATTCATATTATATGTATTCAAACATTGCTGTCAAAATAAAAGGATGGGAGTGAATCGCAAATTCATTCCAAGATCACTGTGGGTCTCCTTTCGTTTTGTCTTTGGTGATGTTTCCATCTCAATTTGCATTTGCTTCTGCATAATCCAAGATGGTAACAGTAGACCAGGAAAAGCAACAGCGAATGCAGATTGATATTTAGATAATAGTTTAGATAGTCATTGCCTTGGTGTATCTGAGCTTACAATGGAACCTAATTTTGTATCAGTTCTGGTTTCAGCTCTCCTTTTCATTTTGTCTTTGACGTTGTCTCAATGTCAATTTGCATTTGCTTCTGTGTATTCCAAGATGGTAACAGCAGACCAGGAGAAGCAACAGCTAATGCAGATTGATATTTCTTCTCTTCTGGCTTTCAAAAGGAGTATTCTCTCTGATCCATATCATATGCTCGATAATTGGAATCCTGCAGTCACGCATGTGTGCAATTGGACAGGAATTTCTTGCACTCCGGGGCTTTCCAGAGTTAACAGACTCAACCTGGCAGGAAGTGGCCTTGTAGCTCGCAGCGTGAGTGCGGAACTGGGAAATCTTAGTGGCCTGCAATATCTGGATCTTTCGGTAAATTCATTCACTGGTCGAATTCCTCCAGAGTTGGGAAAGCTTGACAAATTAGAGGGACTGTCTCTGTTTTCCAACAATATTACTGGAAGCATTCCTTCGCAACTTGGAATGCTTAAGAATCTAGAGTCACTCTCTCTATCTAGCAATGCCTATCTTTCTGGGAACATTCCCCCTGAGCTAGGTGGACTCGGGCGGCTGAAAACTCTTTCTCTTTTTCTCACCAATTCAAGCGGAAATATTCCACCTGAATTAGGGCAGCTGTCTAGTTTGGAAATCATGGACATTTATAAGAATACGTTGAGTGGAAACATCCCCAAGGAATTAGGGCAGCTGAAGAATGTGAGGAGGCTTTACTTGTGGGGTAACAGGCTCTCCGGAAGCATTCCAAAGGAGTTGGGTGGGCTTACCAGTTTGGAAGATTTTACAGTGTCTGTGAATAACCTTAGCGGTAGCATTCCTGAAGAATTGGGAAATCTGAGCTCCCTGAAATATATTTACATGTCTGTAAATAATCTCAGCGGAAGCATTCCAAGGGAGTTTGGACGGTTAAAGAATCTTAATTATCTTTGGGCACCCGCAAATCAGCTGTCTGGAAGTATTCCTGTCGAGTTAGGGCAGCTGAGCCATTTGGAGATGTTGCTTTTGAATGCCAATGACCTAAGCGGACCCATTCCCCCCGAGTTGGGGCAGCTGAAGAGCTTGCAAGTTCTCAACCTGGAATCCAATCAGCTCTCTGGAAGAATCCCCAGTGAATTAGGAGGACTCGCCAGTTTACAAATCCTCTTCCTCTGCTACAACGAACTCAGTGGAGCCATTCCTCAAGAGCTGCAGCAGCTTACAACCTTGGAGCAGCTTCTGCTCAACAATAACCATCTCACTGGAACCATACCTTCAGGATTGGGTCAATTGAAAGCTCTGCAGGATCTCAACGTAGGAAATAATAAGTTGTCTGGATATATACCTGCTGAGCTTGGGCAGCTGAGAAACTTGCGAACTCTTTCTCTGGCTCTCAATAACTTGTCTGGAAGTATTCCCAAGGAACTTGGCCAGTTGAGTAGTTTACAGAGTCTTCATCTATATAAGAACCTGCTCTCAGGAAGGATCCCCTCACACCTCAGCAATCTAAGCAATCTTGTAGAATTGTCTCTGGGAAATAACTACCTGTCTGGAGAGATACCAGAAGGGCTTTCTATGCAGGTTCCCAATCTCCAGTCACTAAGCTTACAGAAAAATAATCTAAGTGGCTCAATACCTTTGTCCTTGTCACTTCTCAGCGGCCTAAGTTACTTTGATCTATCAAGCAATAGATTATCTGGTCTGTTTCCTCCGATATTGGCCAATTGCTCCAGCTTGAGTTATGTAGCTATTGACAATAATTTATTGGAAGGACAAATCCCTCCTGAGATTGGGTTATTGAAAAACCTTTCGGTATTGTCTCTCTCAGCTAACTACCTCACCGGAAGTGTTCCAGCTTCATTTGGAAATCTGAGTAGCTTATTGTATCTGAACTTGGGCCACAATCGTTTAATTGGTACAATACCTGCAAGTTGGAAGGGCATACAGAGTTTGCACTTGGTATCATTGGAACATAACCAGTTGACAGGGTTTCTTCCAGAATGGGTCTGGAAATTCAAGGATTTGCACGTGATCAGTTTCTCCAATAATTTGTTTTATGGAGAGATTCCCACCCAAGTATCTGAATTGCAAGCTCTCTGGACAACACCCGATCCATCAGAGGCAGGCTCTCAGGACGAAACTCTGTGGGGAAGTTTTGATGCGCTGTCTGCTAATGGTTTCACTAGCTCCGACAAGACTGATGCTATCTTCAACTTCAAGGGCCAGGAACAAACTTTTCAACTTCTTTATTTATCTGAGGGTTTCATCGACTTGTCAAACAATAGGCTAAGCGGTAGAATTCCTTCACAGTTTGGGTTGCTCAAAGGCCTCAGGAGTTTAAATATCTCCAGCAATAAGTTGACAGGACATATTCCCCCAGAACTTGGGAATCTTCCCATTTTAGAATCACTGGATTTATCAAGGAACGCGTTGGACGGTCGAATCCCGCAGGAGCTCATCAAGATAAACTCCCTAGCAATTTTGAATCTCTCCTGTAACAATCTCTCTGGCTCCATTCCCACAGGTAGGACCCCATTATATCTCATTTTGTTTTTCATTATATCTCATTTTGTGTTTTTGGTTAGGAATTTTTCTCTTAGTTTGAGGCCATTGGCATTCATGAAAGTGAATATAATAATATTCATAAACACATAATTATTACAGCATTATTTCTCATTATTATGTTACTAACAAAAACTTCATCATTTCACTAACAAAAACTTAAGTGTGCAGAGAGATAACAAAAGCTCTACCCAACCGCCCCAAATAACTCCACTTAACATACTGCTGGTTGAATTTTATGTTTGTTTAGATATACATGATTGTGTGCTCAAAATTCAGATTATTGTGCGTGGAGACAGGCCGTCAATTCAGTACTTTTGAGAATACATCCTACTTAGGCAACACCAAGCTTTGTGGTTCTCCGCTCTCCAAAACTTGCAGATCCGAGTCATCCTTATCAAATAGAACAATGGGGTCTTCTGTGTTGAAGGGAAGTACTGCTGAAAAAAGAAACCTAATAATCGCAGCGACCACCATAGCTTCAGCGATCATCATCACCGTGGGGGTTGCCATTTGTTGGATGCGGCGTTCTGCCCCTTCTGGTTCTGCAAATTTGGAGATGTGTTACTTTGAAGAGTCTCTCTTGAAGGTGAGCGAGAAAGAGATATATAGGATCACAGAAGGATACAGCGAGAGAAATATCATCGGCAGTGGTGCCTCAAGCACTGTGTACAAAGGGCAGCTTGTTAATGGGATGACAGTGGCAATCAAGAAGCTCAAAGTTGAATTAGAAGCAGAGGCCCAACGCTGTTTTATGGCAGAGTGCAAGACACTGGGTAAAATCAGGCATCGGAACCTTGTGAAAATTATGGGTGTAATTTCCAATTGGGATGTCAAAATCCTTATACTCCAGTTCATGCCCAATGGTAGTTTAGACATGCATTTGCACGGGAACTCTACTCAGCTCGACTGGGCGACCAGGCTCAGGATTGCTATGGCCGTTGCAGAGGCACTGGTGTATTTACACGAAGAATGTGGAATCGGGGAGATTGTCCACTGTGATATTAAGCCCAGCAATATTCTTCTAGATGAACAGTTTGAGGCGCACATCAATGATTTTGGAATTGCACGGTTAATCGATCCAGAGCTTCGCGGCAGCACGCTTTCAACCACGCTGAGAGGCTCCATAGGTTACATCGCACCTGGTAATGCAAACATCTTTATTATTTGATAGTACATTTACCTGAAAATTTACCACAGTTCGGTCGAGGTTTCAAATCCCAAATTGGATTCGTCTTCGGAACCAAACTTCCAGAAAGATCGATGTTTCAAATCCTAAACTGGAATCATCTTCAGAATAGATGTTTGAATCCCAATTTGGATTCATACTTGGCACCAAAAGTGTGGAATGAGTTGTTTGATATTAGATTTTTGGGAGATTTGTTCATCTTCCATAAAGGTCGATGTTTCGAATCCCAAAACTAGTTTGAATCCCAAACTGGATTCATTTTTGGCACCATAAGTATGGAATGTTTGGGAGGTTACCATGTTCATCTTCATCTTTCATAAAGTTCAATGTTTCGAATCACAAAACTGGTTTCATTTTCTAGACCAAAAACTGAATTCATTTTTGGAACCAAAACTTTTTATTCCAAAAATGAATCCAGTTTGACATTCCCGGAAATAAAATGAATCCAGTTTGACATTCTAAACATATTCGACCTTTATGGAAGATGAACATTGTAGCGAAATCTCCCCAAAAATCTACGACTAAACAACCCATCCTACAGATCTTTTCATCTTTATTATTGTTACTTATCAAATGGTATCTAGTTTCATGTAATTTCAATTGAATCACTGGGAGGGAATAATATGAGATGAGGTGAGTTAGTTATGATAATGATCTGATCTTGTTTCACTGGTATAATCACATGCAGAATTTGCGTACAGCCAAAAGGTTTCAGCGAAAGGCGATGTTTACAGTTATGGAGTCGTGCTGCTTGAAATGGTTACCAGAAGATCTCCCAACACTTTCAATAATGAATATGTTAATGTTTGTTTAAATGAAAGTGAAGCCCAGAGCTCGAGTTCCCAGTCAAGTTCGTTGATTGAATGGGTGGGTAGTTTGTATCCGGAGAGACTGATGTACGATGCAGTCGATGATGCTCTCAAAGTCAATGCCACACCACTCACCACCCAACAAATTGATTCGGTTGTTAAACTCGCTCTTAGCTGCACTCACCTCACTCCTCACAGACGCCCTTCCATGAGGGAAGCCTTGTCAACTTTGATGGAAATCTGCCATTGCACTGCCACAGCACCATACAGCTAAGATATACAGCAAAGGTTAGTAAATGGTTTTTAGCTTGAGTGGTGGGATGGTTTGCCATCCCATCTACCAGAGTTCAAATCTTCTGAGATATTTATGACCTGTGTTGAAGCATAGTCTAATTCCTGAGATATTTATGACCTGTGTCCGGGGTTCATGTCTTCTGAGATATTTATGACCTGTGTTGAAAGCATAGTCTAATTAGAATCTGGGATCCCTGCTCCAGTTAAACTGTACCTGTCCTCCCCTTTCCCTTTCACAGATTGTACCTTCTATGTTGAGATAAGACTGCCACTGTTTGTACCTTTTATGTTGAGATAAGATTCTTGCCCAACCTGAGTTGATGGTCATGACAGAGATAAGATACTTGCCCAACCTGTTACCTGAAGGCTGAGGTAATGATCTATGAAAACAGTACAAACACGGAAAAGTATACATTGTTCCAATGTCCATCTTTGCTAACTCCAATTGTGTTTTTGGGATCAGTGCAGGTTCTAAGTATTGGTAATTTCTTGTTGTATTTTTTCTTGACACGTCATTTTTATTATTATAAAAATGGGTTGGAGTTAACCGTGGTGGAAGTGTAAATGAATATCTATGATAGGGGTGTTTATTTTATAATTTTTTTTAAATTTTAATTTAATTATTAGTAATTTTTAAGTGGATGACATAAATTTATTATGGATGGAATAGGTTCAAATATTCATATTAGTATTTACAATTAGAAATTAATATTTATGTTCAAGTTAATTATGTTTTTCTAATGAATTTATTTCAAATGATTTAATTGAAAAAATGTTATATCAACATTGTTATATTTGAGATCTGATATTGATAAACAATAGTATTTGGCCCATGGGATTGTAACAAAAGCTATTTATAAGTTAAGAATTTCCATGGTAGAGTGGAGTGAATCTCCATAATTGGGTGGATGGTAGAGATTTATCCTCCATGTAATATGTTGAAATATTTATAGTAGTATTTATCTCCAAGTTAATTATGTTCTTCTAATGAATTTGTCTCAAATTAATTAATTGAAAAAATATTATATCAACATTGTTATATTGGAGATGTAGTATTGATAAGCCATAGTATTTGACTTATGGAATTGTAACAAAAGTTATTTACTATTTAAGAATTTCTATGGTAGAGTGGAGTGAATCACCATAGTTACTTAAGTGAATCTCCATAGTTAGGTTTTTGGTAGAAATGCAGGTTCTAAGTATTTGTGGATAATTTTTTTGTAATTTTTCTTGATATGTCAGAGTTATTTTTATAAAAATGGGTTGGAGTCAATTGTGGAAGTACAAAAGAATATTTAGGTTGATAGGCACATTTATTTCCTAAGACATTGTAAAATTTTAATTTAGTTATTAGTAATTTTTAGGTGGATGGCAGAGATTTATCCTTGATAGAAATATTCATAGTAGTATTCAAAAATTCAGAGTTAATATTTATCTCCAAGTTAATTATGCTCCTCTAATGAATTAATTGAAAAAATGCTATATCAATATTGTTATATTGGAGATGTGGTATTGATAAGCCATAGTATTTGGCCCATGGAAATGTAATAAAGTTATTTATAAGTTAAGAATATCCATGCTAGAGTGCAGTGAATCTCCATAGTTGGGTGGATAGTACAGATTTATCCTTCATACAATATGTTAAAATTTTCATATATTAAGAGTTAATATTTATCTCCAAGTTAATTATGCTCTTCTAATAAATTTGTCTCAAATTAATTAATTGAAAAAATGTTATATCAACATTGTTATATTGAAGATGTGGTATTTATAAGCCATAATATTTGGCCTATGGAATTGTAACAAAAGCTATTTACAAGTTAAGAGTTTCTATGGTAGAGTGGAGTGAATCTCCATAGTTAAGTGGATGGTAGAGATTTATCCTCCATGGAATATGGTGAAATATTCATAATAGTATTCAAAAATTAAGAGTTACTATTTATCTCCAAGTTAATTATGCTCTTCTAATGAATTTATCTCAAATTAATTAATTGAAAAAATGTTATATCAACATTGGTGTATTCGAGATGTGGTATTGATAAGCCATAGTATTTGACCCGTGGAATTGTAACAAAAGTTATTCACAAATTAAGAATCTACATGGGAAAGTGGAGTGGATCTCCATGGTAGAGTGGAGTGGATCTCCATGGTTAGGAATATTGTTTAACTCATATATTAATTATTTTTATAATTATTAATAATCACCATTTAAAATAAAGATAATTTAGTTAATTTTGATGTTTGTCTTTTAATCGATATTTATATCCACCGTTGGATCGCACAAGGCGATTCAATGGATCAGATCGTTCGTGTAGGTTTGCGGATCCTAGTGGTAAATGGTGAGCAGTTCATCATGGCGATTTGGTCTAAAGCCATTAGATCATCAGAAAGGTTCAAAGGTCAAGATTAAAGAGGAAGGCTAGGTTTGGCGGGAAAAGAGATTCCCGGGGAAAAAAGGTGTACCGTGCGGACAACCCTACCAAAGTTTAAGAAATTGGGCGGAATTATTGCTTGTATATGCGAACAACCATATGTTCTTTTCGGGTCCGAGCCCATGTGTATTTTCCTTTTAAGAAAAGTAAAGCTTGGAGATAGGGTGTCGGGAATAGTTTTGATGGGGTTTCTCCCCAATCACTGACCTTGAGAGTTTTGATGTATTCTATGTATTTTATTTTTTAATTAGGGAATTAGAAGGTCGTGACTCTTGCATGAGCAAAAAAAGATGTTTGTTTTTTAATCATAGATTGGTGTCTATCAACATTTAGTGATCTTTTAATTTATATGGTTGAACAAGTTAAGATTGTATTTCATATAATTTTGATGATAACATATAATTCTGGATAAAAATATTTAATCCAATTTAACTTGTACTTAAAAAAATACAATTTTTAAATGTATAAATATTTTAATAACATTTATAAATAAATTTTATTATAGAATATATAAAAATATATATTTAATTACAAATTATTTTAGTTTTGTATATGAGTATATAACATTTTTCATTTTAATTGGTGTATTGTTAAATTTAATTAAATATTTATTATTTATATTTTTTTGAAAAAAGATATTATTATTTTATTAATTATTGTTGAAGATAGTAGTTATTAGTTATTATTTACAAATTCATGTTTTTATGAATTTCTATAGGTTTTAGAAACAAATTTTTAATCAATTGTGTAGCTTGATTAATAGAGAAAATGATTTTTAGATTTTCTTTTTTATTTTTTTTTGTTAATTTTATCAAAATATGTAAAAGATTGTTTAAGTTGTTTAATCAGTAAAATTTAAATAATAACAAAAAAACCACAATCTTACTTAAAATTATATCACCAAATTCTAAAAAAATTGTTAAAAATGATCCATAGTTTAAATATCATAAAAAATTATATAAAATACATTAAAACTCTTTTTTACCAATCATATAAAGTACATTATATAAAATACATTAAGACGTTTTTTAACAAATTATATAAAATACATTAAAACATTTTTCTTATGAATTAATTTGTATATTTTATTTTATATAAATAATAATAATGTTCGTTTTAGGTTTTATATATGTGGGTAGGGTTTATGTTTAAAGAATAAAAATCATATTTATTAATTAATTTTTATGTTTTTATTAATTTTCAATATTTATATAATGTTTTTTAAATTAATAATATTATATAATTAGTTTGTGAAAAATTGTAAATTTTTTATGGATTAAAATAGTGTGAAAATATATTTTGTAGATATACATGTCGTGTATTTAATTAATCATTAAAAATAGACCAAATTTGACTCTACCAGAGTCAAGATTTAATTCTTGGAGAGTTTACATCTCGCTATCACTGAATACATCAAAATTATATATTGTTCTTTGATCTAAGAATACAATATTATCCACCATTGTAAGCCAATATATACGTCAAGAATATGAGACTCATAAAAAGTCTAAAAAATTTAAAAGACATAATTAATATTAATACAATAATTTATAATTTTGCATGGCTTGGCTCTTGCAAGAGAGCCTCGACAAGTGGCATGTGATAAACTCATAAATCATTTCATCCATGACTTCAGAGACCTTTTGGATTCCATATGCATACTTGCTTTAGATAGAGTGTATGCAAAAGCATTTCTTTCCCTGTCGATATGTGAGCATAATTTTTTTCAAAATTTTGTTTTAAGGTTATTATTTCCTCTACAACTAGCAAGAGTAAGAGATCATGATACTAGTGCACATTGTTGACCCAATTATATCAAGCAACAAATCCTCAGACATTTGCAAACACTGGCAACCTTTTTCTAGAGCAAAAAGAAGTGATTTGCACACCAATAGTTCGACCATGTTGTTTGTTCCCCTATCCAATCCCATTTGAATATGAAAATAATGTGTAACAGGGAGAACAAACACAACACCTCCCCCACATCTAGCCCCATCATTTTGGGAGGCACCATCGAAATAAGCCCATATGTAACACCTTCCTCCCATATCTACCCAAGCAAACGACCAGCCAGGGTAAACATGCGACGAGAGGCCACTATGAATAAGATTCAACCTCCTTGGTGACTTTAAGGAAATGGAATCAAAAAAGCAATAAACTGAACAAGATAATAACCAGAACCTCATTAGCCATGACAAGCGTTTTGTCAAACATATCATCGATATGTAATCTACAAGTGTAAATAATAAAATTAAGTGTAGGGATCTCATACTTATCTGAGAATCGCTATGAACCATTATTCCTCATGCCATTTGCTACATTATCTTCCATTAAGTGATAGACACATTATCCATTCACATACAAGTAAAAAAATGTGGAGAGCCATACATAGCTGCTATCATAAAATGTGCATATAACCAGCATAATAGGAACGTGAATACAATAAACATATCATCCATCAAATCCATAAATACATTAGTACCTTTACACATGAAAATCAAGGGGATGGATTTCTCATTAATGAATGCAATGAACCAACTGAAGATGGGACTACCACGTTCCACCCAACCGTAGAATGGTTGAACCAAATCTCTCTTCAGCCATTCACCCCCGTGCCATATTCCAAGCATGAATGTGGGATTTCATAGAACACATCAATCAAAACTAATCCAGGGCTTCCAGAGGCCATCCACCTCAACCCATCAAACAGTGATTCCATCTCATGGTCGAACACCACCAAAAACAAAACCATCATCAGATTGACCTCCATCCAAGCCCACCAGATCTTCCAGAGCATTTGTCCAGCCAAGGCTTCCAGAACTAGTAACTCAACCCACAACTTATACAGGGCTTCCAGAGAATTTTGCCAACCAAGGCTTCCAAGACTAGTAAATCAACCCACCAAGGGATTCCAGAGTGTTTGTCCAACCAAGGCTTCTAGGACTAGTAACTCAACCCACCAAGGGATTCCAGAGCGTTTGTCCAACCAAGGCTTCCAGGACTAGTAACTCAACCCAAGTTGTTACAAGGCTTCTAGAGCATTTGTTCAACTAGGGCTTCCAGGACTAATAACTCAACCCAAGCTAAGGAAACATGAGAACCAACCAAAACAAAAAAATAAAAGTAAACCCACAATCACCATGGATATCTAGGAAATAGCAAGGCTAGGCAATCCTCTATCGATCTAGGCAATCCTCCATGCCAATGACAGATCACAACCAAGAACATGTGCCATGCATGCCAAAATAGTGAAGAAATTATACATGCAACTCAGTACCTGCAAGAAAATATGATGTAGTTGTTGATGTCGATGCCTTCTTGTGCATTCTTTCTCTTCCTTTACCTTCTTTCTCCAAGAATCCAAGTATGCCACACCCACCAAAAATGTTCCAAGAAAACTCTAAGTCTCCAATAGTATGAGAGAGAGCTTCAAAACTGAACTGAAAAAAGGTTGACCCTGAAAGGAAGAAGCCTGCCCATTGGTCCTCATAAGCCTTTTTATTAATGAGGCCTCTATTTTCTTCATTTTCCATTATTTTCCTTCATTTTCCTCCACATGCAACTTGTGACCTTTAACCTCCTTTTTCTCCTATTTTCTATTATTTTCATAGCTAAATGTGCCAAAATGCTTTTTTTCCTCTTTAATGCCTTATCCATTGCCTTTGCCAATTTCCTTAACCATAAACAACCAAATGAACACCCACTAGGATGTCCTGCCCACCATTCAGCTTGGAATACGTGTCCCATCATCTGTGGTATTTATATATTTTTACATGGAATTTTCACCAGGGCTGTTACATAACCCTCCCCCTTGGGGGAACACTATCCTCGGTGTTTAATGACACCTATAACCAACATGACTGTTGAAAACAAAACATACTATCCATGGAACTTTATAACACAGCTCGATGCAACATTTACAATGAATGATCCGCTCAAAAGCAAAACATCATGACAACATGACCAGATAAAAACCATACCGCATATTGGAGCTTTATAACACAACTCATTATGGTATTTACAATAACCACATATACATATACACATGCACATTTCCTTAACCAACAAATAAAGGATACGATGGTCATATCAATCAACAAGGGAATCTAGAGACTCACACCTCCACCCTCAAAGTAATACCAGGATTCACCTCCTTCCCAGGAATTCCAAAATATACTGTAAAGTTAAATCTGCATCCAGTGTCCAACGTTATAATCATGTGCTACTTTTCCTCTTAGCGAACAGTTACCGGCTCATTGTTCCAGGGCGCACTCCCAATGTGCATCTGATTCCATCTAGCAATGCTAATGACCAAAACAAATCCATCCTCAGCCTTCCCTTCTCTACTACACAGTCCCTCGGGAAATCTAGTTAATCCCTTCCATGTAGTCACTCACCTTCCAAATTTTGTTGGTACCCCCATCCGGGGAAGTTCACCCCTTGGCAAGGCTTCCTCGCATAGAAAGATACAAAAACCAAGGCATATCCCTACCTCAACACATCATATTGGTCATAGCATGCTCTTGGAAATCAATGGACACTATTGGGTACCAGTGTCCCATAATGGCCCTGCTCCTGAATACTTTACCGTCATGTTACTGCATGTTCCAATTTCTTTTGTTGTTGCTGCCAATTCTTGCAGTTGATTTTAACCACCCAACCAGGGATTTATGTGCTTCATGTACCAAGCACATATCTTCCATTAGATTCAAAGTAAATTGAAATAACATCAAACCATACCTCATTGGTAGCTCATCAATAAGGTACATTTGCAATCATGTTTACTTCCTGTCACAACAAGTCAAACTAATTGTTTGATCAAAACATCATGTATAGACATATTACATATGGTTAGCTCAAAACACAACCATCATAGATCAACATCATAAATCAGATGTAACCATCATAAACCAGAATCATAGATCACATATAGTCATTATATATCAGAATCATAAATCACATACATAGTAAAACTAAAATAATATACCAATACTTATCCTTCATTGATCCTTACGTTTTCCTTTGTTCTTTTGTACACACACCGGATCAGTTACCACACCCAACAAACACCGAGTGCCTTCTCCTCCACCAAGTGCACATACTCATAGTGTGCATCACACACATACAACCACACACCCCATACAACATCATGTAATGCATGCACCTATATGTGACATACAACACATATACCTACACCCAATGTACGTACGTATACATGCACAATGTACATAATAAGACATACATCCACACACAACGTGTGACAACACAAAATGCATACACGTACACCTAGTATACAACACAACTCGTACACCTATACCTGATGTACAACACAACTCATACACCTACACCCAGTGCATAACACAATACATGCACCTACACAATGCACATACATAGTACCACATGCCCTCAAAGCAGCATGTAGGACATGCACACAATACCACATGTGCAACAGTACCACCTATACATGGCACCACCTACACAATGTGTGCAAAACATCACATTTACACGGTGCCACCTGCACAACGTGTACACAACACCACATGTACACTACACCACTGTATAATGTGTACACAATACCACATGTACACTACACCACTGTATAATGTGTACACAATACCACATGTACATAATACCACATGCACGACATGTACGCGACACCACATGTACACAACACCACATACATGACATGTACATAGCAGTACATGCACACAACGCCACTTGTACAACATGTACACAGCACCGCAAGCACACAGAACCACTTGTACAATCATGCACACCACACCATACGTACATAATACCAATGTACCACATGCATGCAACACCACTTGTACATAGCACTACATATCCAACACGTACATAACATCATATGTACACCACATTGCATATCCAACATGTGCATAGCACCATATGCACACAACGCCGCATATCCATCATGCACACAGTACAGATGTGCACAATATCGCGCATCCAACATGTACATAGCACCATTTATACCTAGTATTGAATATGTAACATTCATACAACACTATCTGTACCATCTTGTACATAACACTGCATAAACAACATGTACAGACACTATATATACACAACATCGCATGTGCACACATCATATATGAAACATGTATAGCATATACAATATATGCACAATAGTAGTACCACAAATCCAAAACCACATTGTCCTTACCAAGAAACCTTGCTTCCCATGTCTTATCCATGCTTGTCTTAGCATGACGCGGACCATGCTTCTTTCATTCTGTTGGTGTATCCTTCAACGTTACCTGTCATAACATATACATAGGCATAATACAAGCATATAAATTCATATTCACATGACATTGACCTCATATATTTGTCATGACTACTCTTCCACTTGAATCCTCGCGGGACTAGGAACCTCTTCATGCCATTCCCCTGCATAAGAAATCATTCCTCCACAAGAATGATTCTTTATGGCCTTGTTAGACAATGACATAGATACATGTGTACATATAAACATTAACATAAAATAATCATGATTCATGATCACCCTGTCAAATATGACATACATACATACATACATGTATATATATATATATATATATATATATAAACAACAACATAATCACGATCATAAAATAATTACCAGATATCAAGGTCAGGGTTAAGATAACTTCCTTTATTCATGCACAACATGCACGATATTGAGAACAATAATTCCCAACATAGCCAAGGCATCTGACACCTCAGATCCATTTACTTTACCTTTTCTGGTTACCGAACCAATCTAATCTGATTGTCATAGTCTTACCTTTTGCTGCGCTTACTCATACACTGAGCTTCATCTGGGTCTTTCATTACTTGCATTACTTGTCAAGTACCACACAGCTCTCCCCGAGCTCCATTAACTTACCTCTTTCCCAACCAATTCCCAATACTCGAAACAATAAAAGGCAAGTCAAGAAACAAACAAGAAGAAGATCATGGAAAACCAACAACAATACAACACCAAAAACAAAGTGGCATGGCCATGAACCATACATAATCAAAACCAAAACTCAAGCATAAACAAATCATAAAACACTAAAAGAACAAGACTTCCAAAAAAACATCATGACTCAACCCCCATGATTTCCCAGTACTTCCAAGGATTCATGAGTGAAAGCTCGACGTGAGCCTTCTTCAAGATCTATTACAGTCTCTTTTGTCATTTGATTCCCTACATCGTGCAACATTAACTCATGCTTTTATTCATGCCTTTACAATATTAAAACTCAGCCTCTTATCTCAAATATCAACCTTAAGATAACAACCTATCAAATACAGATTCATGAATGTAACACATATCCACATAATGTTAGTCAAAAGTGAGGTTAAGAAAACTTTTGTATTCATGCAAAGAACTCGTTCATTTGGAATTGCGGTTTCCATACATAGCCAAAAGAATTCTCACCCAATTACTTTATTTTACCTTTTTACCTTGCTGCAATTGAGTCTTATTATGTGCTATCACATTCACCAAGATGTTAGTTATATAAACAAATAAACTATTACCTTGTCAAGATAATTTCAAACATGTTGTCCTGCAACTACTCAAACATGTCAATCACATGTTCCAAAAATCAAGACATCGTGTCTATTAATATGAAATCAGCCTTCACCAATACTAGCAACCATGTCATAGTTGGCAATCAACTCACAATCATAGTCATAATACTAAAACTAGCACCCACATGTACATAAGTGCATATCAATTGTCTCAACACATATTGTGTTAGTACAACCGTATTAAAACAAGAGCATTCCTTCATACAATTTTATAAGAACAAACACATATCATGCACTTAATCAAGCATTCAAACAACCTATAAACATACCCCCTTACTATCCATGGTCCACACTAAGGTAGAAGGAGGAAGCTACTATAATGGCCCGATCTCCAATGTCCAATTATGGAAATGGGATCTCCAAAGCTCTACTAAATTTAACCACACTTGAAAAGAAATTGATTTTCACTTCTCATACATTTTGTATGAGATTAATTCAAAACATTGCACTTATTCCACTTGTAACATAATAACTAAAAACATGCCACTTTTCCATTTCCTTACATGCAACTTTTCAAATTCCTTGCATACAACCTTTCAAATTCCTTACATGCAACTCTTCAAATTATTTGCATGAAAATAGGCATAGATCAAATATATCCATATTATCATACTAAAATACTATCCCATCCAAAACAAATAACATTTTCTTCAAACAATTACCATACTTTTACATTTTCTTCAAACAACTACTATTACATTTGCATGTAAGCATTTCTTCAAACACTTTACATGCAAACTATTTGCATACAAGTAAGCATATATCAACACAAAAGATCTATTACACATCAATACTATCCCCAACCACAAACAACATACTCATTGGGGCATTTTATCAAACAGTTTGTATGCAATTAATCATTGAACCATTTAAGCATTTCATCAAACACTTTGCATGCAAACTAATAAAGCGAATGATTCAATGCATATATCCTAAACTATAGTAATAAAAGTTATGGAAACTGAACCAAATGATCAGTGATATTTTCCCTAAATATGGTTCAATTTTCGGCTTCTGAAATTTCATAAATGAAAATTTATAACAAAAATACCAACACAATCCTATTTGGTGCACAATTGTAGGAGTATCCAGAAAGCTCGACTTCCACTGGTCATATATCCTAAAATATAGCAAACAAAAGTCTAAAATTTTATCACAATCTTAGTGGAATTTCCCCTCATTGTGGAAAAAAATTCAACTCCTGAGAGTGCCCAGAAGAAATGTTATAACAAAAATATCAGTGTGACCCGTTTGAGGCTTGATTTTAGGAGCATTTAGAAGGATCAACTCCCTCTAGTCATATCTCCTAAAATATTGCGACCCAATATATGAAATTTATACCACATAATAAGTGGTATGTCCACTAATTGTGGACAATGTTTTAGTTTCTGAAATCCTACAGAAGATAAGTTATTACACAAATTCCAATATTACCTATTTAAAGGTGCATTCAAGAAGGTCATCTTCCTTAGATCATAATTCCTAAAGTATTGTGAACCAATATCTGAAATTTTGACCACATAATCAATGGGATTTACCTTCAATATGGACATTTTTTTAACTTATGCCACGAAAGAAAAGTTATAACAAATTTGATATAAAGGTCTAAAATTTAAACCTTTGTTCTTCATTTCACCTATGATAGAGCCCATCCAGTCCAAGTGTTTGAACCATGCTCTGATACCACTCTGTAACACTCTCCTCGCATATCTATGCAAACAACTGGCCAGCCAGGGTAAGCATGCGACGAAAGGCCACTATGGATAAGATTCAACCTCCTTGATGACTTCAAGGAAATGGAATAGAAAAAGAAATAAACTGAACAAGATCATAACCGGAACCCCATTAGCCATGACAGGCATTTCGTTAAACATATCATCGATATGTAATATAAAGGTGTAAATAACATAATTATGTGTAGGGATTTCATACTTATCTGAGAATCGCTATGAACCATTGTTCCCTCATGCCATTCTATGCATTATCCTCCATTAAGTCATAGACACATTATCCATTCACATACAAGTAAAAGCATGTTGAGATCCATACATAGCTGCTATCATAAAATGTGTGTTACACAGTAATTTGTCACCATTGGTCATCGTCCCTGTTACCCCTTTCCCGTACTTTGGAGGACTCATTCCGGGACCTGTGAGCAGTGACATAACCTAAAAACACTTGCATTGTGTTCCCCTAAGTATGTACTTCATGTTCCCTGAAGACACCTCCTGCAAAATATCCCTGAAAAGTGCCCTTTTTCCATTAGTGCGGGTCCACAATGTACTACCCGCGCCAATCAATGAGATCCTCAAAAGAGGGTGCGACCATTGGCGCTCTGTCTTAGAAAAACACCCGCGCCAACCAAGTTTGGTAAAGATTTTTGACAAACGCGCGCCTAGATGTTTTCTCCCTTCAAGTCATGAAGTCTTTTGAGGATAAAGCTCATCTTCTAGATGTCGAGAGTCATCATCTATCCTTGACATCTATCCACAGTGGCTTTTTGGAGATAATGCCAATCCATAATGGGTGTCCTGATTCATTGTATTTTCTTCCCCTTCTCCATCTATAAAAGTCTGTCCTCATGCATTTGACAAGCTAGTTTTTAGAGTAATGCTAGAAGTGATAATGCTTGTCTTGAGTGATAGTAAGAGTTTTGGGGCATAGGGAGGTTATGCTGCCGGAAGTCTGAGAGAGAGAAGGTCTATTGCAAGACATGTATAGCTGCTCGCCCAGCCAGAGGAGAGGTTCAACGTCAGAACTTTGGTTGTATCTTTCTCTATTAATTATTCATTAATAAACGACTATCATTATGGTTCCGATCTTATTGTTCATTATGATAATGTTTGATCTATTTCCTTTCTGACTGATATATAGTTGTATTTTAGTGGATTTTATGCTTGTATTTGCTTCGTTCTTTGCATGTGCAGGTATCCATTCGCGGGGATCGTGAGGATCGTGACCTGCCGAAGCAAGGGAACGGGAGTATCAACTCTTCTTCGACATTAGCGTTGGACTCCAGGTTGGTTCTCATAATCCACTTTCGATATGAAACTAGGAACTTGCATGGTAGCGTGAATTGATTGTTGCTAGACCCATTTTGGGCTAGTGGGATCGCCTCTGTCCGCAGAGGGGATTTACCTCTCCAACATTTTGGCGACTCCGCTGGGGAGGAGCTATTTGTTGTTTGATTTATAAACCTTGGACGGAGTCTGAAGCATGGCCAGGCAGCCTTCGAAACACTATTGCTTTGCATTAGCGAAGTAGATCAACGCCACTTCAGTCAATCTACGGTTTGGTTTATGAACCGAACAGCTTGGAGTTTGTCTTGCATGTTGGCTTTCTCTTTCTTGCTTGCGTAAATGAGCTTTCTGGGTCAGTTTTAAGGTTGTTATTTGCTGTTTGATCTGTCTGAGTACTGTCGGCCAGACCCTGGATTGCTTGATTTATTTTTTAGGCCAGCAAACTTTGTTGGCGCGTTTTTCTACCTGACAGTCACGCCAGTTGGCGCATGTTGCACAACAACAACTCGCGCCAATTCCTTAATAGCGCAAGTTACAGGCTGACAGTCGCGCCAGTCCTGTGAATTTTTCCAGTGTGTTTGTTGGAAGCTCTTTAAACTCAGATTCCTGTCTTTTTACATCTTTGTCAACTTCTGGAATGTATCAGAACTCTGTTTGACTATTTTTTTTACCGTTATCCTTCGGGTGTTTGCCTATTTCTATCGATTTTATATCCCAGCCCTAGAGCATCTAGTGGCTTTTTATATCGAGCCTTCCGTGGGAGTTTTGGTTCTTTGATTGTCCAGTCAACTTTTTGGTTGTTTTCTACACTTGTCTAGTGGTTGTCAAAACTTATTATTCTGTGCTTCGAGCAATTCACCTCTAGCTTGTTTGCATTTTGCTTGACTTCGTTTGAGCTTAGATCACATGGTTCATTGAGGTCTTTTGTGGTTCTCCTTGTTTTGACAGTTTATCTTGGTGTTTCAGACTTGGTTCTATTTGCATTGAGTGAAACTTGCCTGTTTATGCTTGTTAATATCTCTCGAGATTTGTTTAAGTGCATTATGCCATTTTAAAAGGAAAAAAAACAAATGATCTTTTTGCATTATAGTAGTTAGCATTTACTGTTATTGGCAATTTGTCACTTTTAAAAGAAAAAGAAAATGTTTCATTTCTTGCTATTAGCTGCATTAGGATCTTTGTTGCTTATTTGGTGTTCATTTTGTTTGTTTGAAAATCTCAACTCTCCTGTAGTTAGCATTCATTGAACGAAATGATATAATTTTGGCATATAGTTTGCATTTATGAAGTTTTGAGAGATCACATACGGTAGGACCTAAAAACTGAAACTTAAGTGAAGATCAACTGTAAAATAAACCGAATTAATCTAACAACGCATTGGAACCTAACGCATATATTTTAGAGGTCTAGGCTAGAGACGTGTTCCGGCGTCGTTAAACCTAGTCACTGTTGTTTCACATTACGGTTGGGTGATTCCTCCTCTTGTGACTCAATAGTGGTCTAGCACGGACTGAGCTCCCACGTACCGTCGCGTATATAAGGGAGACCCCACTAGGTTATCATCCTTTATCCACAGGAAGCCGTGTCTGCCGCCTTACAAGTCGTAATGCACTGAACACAGCATTCGGGAAGATTGACTGCCGTACAGGAAGTCCTTGGTTTTCATCTAATTGCCAAGGTGTATAAGCAGTTTTACGGATTGTTTGGTAAACCCTTTGCCTAGAGTCTCCAGAGTAGTCACTTTTGATCCTTTTCGGACTCCTTAAAAGAAAAGGTGCCAGTGAGCGTCTTGTCACTTCGTGCTTATTAAATATTCGAAGGAGACTAGAGTCACCTTTTTGTCCTTTTCTCGACTCTTAAAACATGAAAAGGTCAAGTTGTGTCTTTGCGTCTTAAAATTTATTCGGCCACGATACACATTTACCCGGTTAGATTTTGTTTGCGTTAGTTTGAGTAGGGTTTAGTCTCGTTAAATTCCCTAGGATTGTGTGAAGTTTCATCCTGGCGGAATTACCAATTTCGTCTTCCGAGATACCGGTTGTGAGTGCAACTCTTTCTGTTGTTTCGAGTATACAACCGATTAGTTCTCTTGCTCCAGGTGACGAGACTTACGAGTTTCATTGGAACCCTGTTTGGGAACCTTCTGAGGACAGTGTCCCTTTTTGGGACTACACTTCTCCTCGTGTTTCAGTCCCACCTTTTTCCTCCAACATGGAGGACGTGTCCCCTACTACGACTGACGAGTCCGTTGCGACGAGCGGTGAAATTCCCACCGCAATGGAACCCACACCTATCAGTAGCACTCTTACTACTGCGAACCTACCACCAGGCTATAAAGCATTAAGGGATACTATGCCCTCTGGAACCCCTTTCACGGGTTCTATTTGGTCGCAACTTGCTTTTCCCGCCACGAAGCCCTTTACTCCACAAAGTCGCAGTGCGTCACTTACCTCAATCACAACCGCTCCAACGGTATGTGCAGCTTCTTCGACTCCTATTTTTAGTCGTCCTTCGGCTTCTTTATTCGGAGTCTTTGATCCTACGTTAAATGTCCCAGCTGAGGGGCCATACGATCGATATTTGCCGTCTCAACCGATGGTTGAGATTTCAGTTCCGTTGTCAATTGATTGGGGCTCCACCTCCTTTCATGGTGGCCAAGTATCGTCTGCGCAATCTCCAAGACAACCTCCTCAAGACCATCAAGGGCAATCCTTCCAAGGAAACCCTTTTGCCGCTGGTGGTCCGTTTTTCCCCTCTTTTGTTCAACCTTCTGGTAACCCAGGTCAATCTTCTGTTCAACAAGCCCAACCTGGTATCCAGCAAGGTTATCCTACTGGACAAATTGGTCAATCATATGTTAACCCAAACCAATCCAATGTCCAGTATGGTCCAATATCTAGACAAGCTGCTCAACCACATGGTCAGCCTTTTGTCCAGTATAGTCAACCTTCTGGGCAAGTTGGTCAACCTCAAATCCAATCAGGCCAGCCAACTGCCCAGCCCACTCAGCTATCTGGTCCTTTAGGACAACCTTCACCTGTGCAACAACAACTCCACTCCCAGCAGGTACAACCTTCTGGGCAAGGAGGCCAACCTCAATATCAACAAGGTCATCCTTCTGGACAGATCGCCCAACCTTCAGGACATCCTTCTGGCACTGCTCAATCCGGTTTTTTGCCCCAGGCTGGACCCCAGACCCCATCCGGTCTTCAAATGCAAGTTGGAGTTCCATCCCAACCAGTCTATCAAACTCCACCTATTTCTCAAACTCAGTTTGGAGTCCAGCCACCGTATGGTTACCAGCAACCTCAAGGGCAACCTTTGTTTGCCCCATACCAAAATTACCAACAACCGCAGGCGACTCCTTATCAGAATTATCCGCAACCATATGGTGCTCCTGCAGGACCGTTTGGTAATCCATGGAGCGCTGGGGGGCAGAACCCAAATCCCTACGGACAAAACCCTATGGGGCCAAATCCGTCCGGACCAAGCCCTTGGGGGCAACCGCCAGTTGGTTGGAACCCTGGTGTTCCATCCCACCAGCAGCCCCAGATGTCCTTCAATCCTCAATTACCTTTCTTAGCAACTTTAGAATTACCGGATGTGTCCAAATTGACCAATGATCCTATTCTCCATAATCCATATTGGCCTCCGGTTCCAACGAAAATTCCCGGTGACTGTCCAAAATTCGATGGTAAAGCTAATGAAGATCCACAAGCTCATGTCATGACTTATCACCTCTGGTGTTCATCCAATTCATGGCTTGATGATTCAATTCGGCTTCGCCTTTTTCAAAGGACTCTCACTGGCTCTGCAGCTAAGTGGTATATTGAGCTCAATCGCGGATCCTTTCAGGATTTCAACTCGTTGGCTATGGCATTTCTCACTCATTTTCAGTTACCCATTCGATATGAAACGGGTACACACCTCCTCACATCCTTAAGACAGACCACGGCTACACATATCTCTGATCATATCCATGAATGGAGACGACGTAGACGTATGATCAAATTTTGGATCCCCGACCAACTTCTTACCGATTGGTTTACGACTTCGTTCGTTCCTCCAATTGCTCGGGACATTGCCATGGGGGCGTGTGTCATTGAAGAGAAAGCTATCGCGCGCGCTCAGTACCTTGACTTGGTGTATTCTCAGTCAGGTACATTGTATGATTATCTGCCTGACGCCCCGAGACCAGGGACATCCAAAGCCCCGCCAACACCAACTGTTGACGGTATTATTGGTTCTGTTAATTCATCCTCGAAGAAAAATTCCGCGAACCCTGGGAAGCAAAAATCAACTGCTTCGAATGAACATACTTCTCAGGTAACACCCATTTTGAATGTTACTTCCGAGGTCAATGCCGTCCAATCCACCACGGCAGACAAAGCCTCGAAAGGAAAGAAGAAAGGGAAAGCGAAAAATAAACCAGATCAACCTAAACAGGACTCCCCAAAACCTCCACCCGAGGAGGGTGCCAAACGCAAACCCAAGTATCCTTGTCTTATCTGTGATGAGGATCACTATACCAAAGACTGCCCTAGGTGGTCCGAAGTTAGTCGTTTGTTGAAAGGCGCTCCCGGGACTCCTGCGGTGCTCAAAGAACCCTTTCCCTCACAACAAACTCAAAAAACTCAAATGGTGGCTGACCCTTCTCAGCCTCCCTCTTCCTTCGGTTCTCAAGTGTTTATGGCTGGAACGATACCTGTCAATATCAGTACTCGAACAAAAGATTATCCGCCCTCTGCCGGGAAAGAGCCTGAGATCCCCTCTAGTGCTCCACCGTTCAGTTCAGGTCTGCTCCACATTGAGAGACCTACTACTGAGACGCCTCTTCGACCCCCTCCAAAAGGAGTACTCCGGAAATCTTCTTACAACCCGAATGCTCGTGCTGCACAGCACTACAATATCGTTGAGGACTTAGCGCAGACTCCGTCGACTATGTCCGCTTTAGAAGTTCTCCAGAGCTGCCCTTCTCAGAGGAAGTCCTTGCTATCCGCTATTGGTGGCATAGACCCGGCCGACTCGGATTTAATTACTTTTGACTTAGAACGACATACGCAGAGACTGCCTCCCCAAATCGCATTCCTTATACAGGTTATCATTGATTCCAAAACGATTCATCGAACAGTCATTGATGAAGGTGCTTCTACTTGCATCATGTTTGTTGCCTGTTGGAAAGCCATCGGATCTCCGACGCTGAGCCAGTCTCCCACGACCTTGGAAGCCTTTGATGGAAGAGCATCCCGTCCTTATGGTATACTCCAACGTTTTCCCATCTCTTTGGAAGGGAAGACGGTTGAAATGGAAGTTGAAGTTGTTGATGCTACTCTTACCTACAACCTCCTTCTCGGACGTAGCTGGATATACGCGATGAAAGCTGTAGCTTCATCTTTGTTTCGTATCATTCGTTTCCCTCATCAAGGGAAGATTATTACCGTAGACCAGCTATCATTCTTCGCTTCCTCTTCAGAAGGCAACATTCCTTTTGTGGAGCATACTTCAAATTTATCTGAGAGTCTGGGAGCAGGGCTTTTCAAAGATCCCGCCCTTATGGGTGTTTTTCCTCTCCCCCCTCCTAACGTCACTTCTGTAAATATGATTACTACTTGTTCTGATCCGTGGATCATCCCTCCCACAGACCAAGTAGATTCCTGGGGCGACCAGATGCCGTTGAGTCCTGCCGAGCTCAACTATGTCGAAATCATAGCTGCATCGGCTCCCTCTTCTGAACTTGCCCTTTCGAGCAAGGTTCTCCATCCATCTTCAGGGCTTCTAGATGAGACTTCTTCGGACCCTTTAAAAGAAACATTCCCTTCCGACGAAGCCATTATTGAGACTATGTCTCTCGAGGAACCTCCTTGGCATGATTTTCACCATCGTTCCTCGTTTCTACCTGCCCAGCAGGATGTGCTTACTTCTTTCGAGCGGTTTTCTCCTTGTTTCCCATCTCAAATCCTTCAAACACCTATCCAAGTTTATCAAGTGTCTTCTGAAGGAAATATGGCGAACATTACGCAAACCCAACCCATCGACATCTCTGTCAAGCCAGGGATTGTCGAGCATCTTCACATAGGAGTCACTTGTACTCCGGAGGAGATTCAACTTTATTCCAACCTTTTTCGCGAATTTCGTGACGTCTTTGCATGGTCCTATGAAGAAATACCCGGCATTGATCCCAGCATAGTGGTGCATGAGATAATCACGTACCCAGGTGCTAAGCCTGTTCGTCAACGTTTATGCCCCGTACACCCCCGAAAGGCTGCAGCTATCAAGGCCGAAGTCGAGAAGCTTCTTAAAGCTGGTTTTATTTATCCTATACCACTCACAGATTGGGTTTCCAATATCGTACCTGTGACTAAAAAACAAGGTACAATCCGTGTGTGTGTTGATTATCGTGATATAAATCGAGCCTGTCCTAAAGATAATTTTCCCACACCATTCATTGATCAAATTATTGACGAGTGTGCCGGAAGTGAAATGTACTCTTTTATGGATGGTTTTTCTGGATACAACCAGATCAATATTGCTCCCGCTGATCAACACAAGACCGCCTTTATCTGTCCATGGGGCACTTTTGCCTATAAGAAGCTCCCTTTCGGTCTCAAAAATGCCGGTGCTACCTTCCAACGTGCAATGTCCTATGCTTTTCATGACATTCGACACATTGTACAGCCATACCTGGATGATCTTCCAGCTCATTCAGCCAAACGTCAGGACCACCCTACTCACCTTCGCGAGATCTTTCTTCGCTGTCGATACTATCGAATCAGGCTTAATCCTCACAAATGTGTCTTCTGCGTTGAATCCAGTCGACTTCTCGGGTTTGTCGTCTCCCGAGAGGGCATCCGTTTGGATCCCCTTAAAGTCGAAGCTATAGTGAATCTTCCTCCCCCTGCTTCTTTACAGCAATTGCAAAGCTTGCAGGGTAAAGCAAATTTTCTACGACGTTTCGTTCCAAACTATGCCGAGGTGGCCAAAGGTTTCACACGATTACTAAAGCGAGATGTCCCTTTTCATTGGGATACCATGGCTCAAGAATATTTTGAGCGTCTCAAGGGTCTCCTTGTTTCTGCTCCATTGCTTCGTCCTCCGAACTATCATCGTGACTACACTCTGTATTTGGCCGCCGCCGACACCACTATCGGCATGGTTCTTGTTCAAGCTGACGATGATGGCACTGAACATGTTATATATTATCTCAGCCGCAATCTTTTAGATACGGAAACTCGATATGCCTATGTCGAGAAGTTGGCTTTGGCCATCGTTTGTGCCGTCCAACGTTTCCGTCATTATATTCTGTTGTGCACTATTACCGTGATTTCTGATTGCAACCCCATGACGTATATTTTGTCACGCCAGTTGCTGGGGGGAAAGTACTCAAAGTGGATCGTCATCCTCCAAGAGTTCGACTTGGAATTTACTACTGCCAAGTCCAAGAAATCCCTTGTCTTTGCTGAGTTACTTTGCTCTTTGTCGTCTTCTTCCCTGCCCTCTCACACAGAGGATCAAATTCCGGATGAGACTTTATTTCTCATTAGCACCCTCGATCCCTGGTACGGCGATATCATCATCTATCTGCAAACGTCCTCCTTTCGCCCTGGAATGTCCAAAGACGCTAGGTGAAGGATTCGCCATCAGTCTCAACCATACCGTATCATTGGGGACACACTCTATCGCCTCGGCGCCGACTTTGTTCTCCGCCGATGCTTAACTCTCGAGGAAGCTGAGCGTGTCTTGAATGACTGTCACTCAGGTGTTTGTGGTGGTCACATGTCCGGATATGCCACTGCCCAAAAAATCCTCCGTGCTGACTACTTTTGGCCCTCTATCTTTAAGGATTGCATTCTTGTCGTCCGCTCTTGTCATGAGTGCCAGATATACCAACGGAAGATGCGAGCACCTCCTGCTCCATTGCACCCTGTTGTCACCGTCGGCCTTTTTGCCAAATGGGGCATTGATTATATGACCTGTAACCCTCGCTCGGCCGGGGGGCATGGGTTTATTATCGTTGCCGTCGATTACTTTACTAAATGGGCCGAGGCGATGCCTACATTAACTGAAGACGGTCACACAGCGGCGCAATTTTTATTCAATCATGTTATTTCGCGATTCGGCGTCCCTCAAGCCATCGTCACTGATCACGGGAAGCATTTCCGTAATCATATGATGTCGGAATTAACAACCCAGCTAGGCTTGCAGCACGATAGTTCAACTCCATACTACCCTCAGTCCAATGGCCAAGTTGAAGCTGTCAATAAGATTTTGGTTACCATGCTTCAGCGTACCATTGGCATGCATAAGTCTAACTGGCATTTGATGTTGTTCCCTGCCTTGTGGGCCTACCGAACCTCCGTGAAGGATGCCACTGGTTTTACTCCATTTCAACTCGTTTATGGACTAGAGGCTACCCTTCCAATTGAATGTGAAATCCCTTCATTAAAATTGGCTGTCGAGCTACTTCCCAACACTACTCCGTTAGAAGAATGCCTTCTTTACCTGGAACGGCTAGATGAGACCCGTCGCCTGGCCTCTTTGGCCATCGAAACGCAAAAGAAGCGAGTCAAGACTCACTTCGATCAGACCGTACGTCCACGTTCTTTTGTTGAGGGAGATTTAGTCCTGCTCTACGATCAGGCAAAAGATAAGCTAGGAGCAGGAAAGCTCGAGTCTATGTGGCTAGGCCCTTACATTGTCAAGAAAGTTTTGCAGAAAGGGGCCTACGAGCTAATTGATTATGAAGGGAACCCTCTTGGGAAGCCCCGAAACGGGCTGTATTTAAAAAAGTACTATGCATGATGCTAGTACATTTTATTTTGTACATACATGTACTCTAGCAAGTGTGTTGTGTGTATGTGTTTCATTTTTAAAGGCGTAACTGCCACTTATTGTGTCTTTCTCTTATTGTGCAGATGTCTGATGCACCTTATGTTGGTTTCGCTGATGGTGCCTGCCGCAGTACTCGCAACTTGTCCTCTGCGGCGTGGGTGATCTATGATCCTCATGGCGAGTTGATAGATCTTCAAGGTGTGTGTTTGGGTCGTACCACTAACAATGTCGCCGAATATTGTGCTGTAATCGAGCTACTTGTTGAAGCAATTAATCTCGGCATTCGTACATTGGTAGTGAACCTGGACTCTCAACTTGTCGTCCACCAGCTCAACGGGCAATATTCCGTCAGAGACCATCGCATTCTAAGGTTGTATTTACGTGTAAGATTGTTGGAAAGGAACTTTGATTTTATCACATATCAGCATATTCCATGAAAATTAAACACATTATCTGATGCATTGGCTAATTATGTATTAGATAGACATTTGCGTAATTTGTAATCAAAACATTATACAAGCAAGCACATGAAAACACAATAATAAACCATAGGCATATGTATATATATATACGTGTGTGTCATAATGTTTGCGCCATGCGCATTACATAATCCAAAAAATAATACATGTCTGAATCTCATATGGCCGCAGACAACATGTCTCTCAAAAATATGCAAAAATGAAACCTAGGCGTCTAATCACGGTGATGCTCATGATAGCATGTCACCGCTCGCACCAAACGTCTCAGCAGACGATGGACGCGAGTAGGTACTCCCACTGTGTGCCTCTGGTACGCGAAGGGCACGTCTGCCAATCTGGCATAGTCTGGAATCCCTCGAGTGAGTGCCTCAAGGTTCTGTACTAGCTCGTCACCCGCACCACCCTCTACTTGAGGGTCAGCTGCAGGTTGTGCCCTCCGTGCTATGTGAGACAAATCAGCTGGTCGCTCTGCACCAACATCTGCATACATATATATAGCTGTTGTCAGAGACAGGCATGTATTACAAAAAAAAGAAAAAAAACTTAAATACATCAAAAACACAAAGAGTTCTTACCAAGCTCCTCATCCCAGTCTTCTCCCGCAGGCAATGGGAGATCTGGGTCTCCAGTAAAATCAGTGCCCGCATAAGGCCAGTCCTCTATAACGATCATCTGGTGATGGAGCCATATGAAGAAATCGGGCCTCCAGGCCATCTTCTGGCCCCCTCCTCCTCTAGGCATGAGTGCTGCCCATCGAGCCAACCTCGGTTCCCGTGGCACTAGATCTGCCACTATACCTCCCTGAATCCGGAAAATCGGCAGTCGCTCCAAGAAGAAGGATACCACGATGGATCCATACCCGAACTGTTTGTTGCCCCGCTTACACTTTGTAAGCTGCCTCTTGATGTTGGTAGTCACTACTGTGGCCCAATCAAACAGCGTAGGGTGGAGACACTCGGCTGCCAGCAGTAGATGATTCTTGCTGGCCTCGTGGGGCGCCTGTACCCCAGCCATCTGTGTGATAGTGAATAGTATCACTCGTAGTACTAGGTCTGGAACTGTGACAATATCTACTTTGGCACTGTTTGATCCAAACTGTGCCCCCGGACAAACCCGTTCCATCACCTCCCCCATCTTTTCCCCGGAAGGCCTACTTCCGGTCAAGATGGGTCGTGCACCTCTCCGCGACAATCCAGTGATAAAGTAGACATCGGAAACATCCAACTCCAATGTCTGATCTTTCAAGCGGAATACCTGATCCTCTATGTCCCAAGCATCCACGATAAATCGTAGTAACTCAGGTTGTGCACGCAAATAGGACGTGAGAAAAAATTTCTTTAAGCCGCAGTCCCTCAAAGCATCCATGCAGGCTTCATCCTCTAATTCCATGGCATCTATGGCATCATGCTCTCTTTCTCTCCATTCTACAGCCATTCTGACGAATCCCTGCAACCATAAAGTCGAAAATATCATTATTAGATCACTGGTGAAACCAAAATTGAAAGACAATTGCAAAATCAATGGTTAAATTCATGGGAAAATTAGGTCACGCGGTTGGCGCGACTGTTTTCAAAACAGTCGCGCCAATGTCGCGCCCCCTTTGGGAAAATAATCCCATTGGCGCGATCCCGAGTGGGAAACTCGCGCCAATGGCGCAACCTTAAAATTTTGCAATTCCTCTTGCAGGGGACCCATCTATGGATGAAAAACTGAAAAAATGGAATGAAAATGAAGCTAAGGATGAGACCTCTTACCTGCTCCAGACGGCGGCTCGATTGCTTTCCTGGATTGATCACGATCAGCGATTGAAGTTTGCACCCAAAACCCTCCAATGGTAAACTCACAAGGTGAAAAGTAAAAAGTAAATTTGTTTTTTACCATTTCACTATTTTATAGCATTTTTTGACCTAAAATGCCTTTAAAATATTATTTTTTGGGTATTTTTGAATATCAAAGTGGGTTTTACGCTGTTTTTTGTATGATAACAGGTGTTGGTGCAACTCAAGCAATGAAATGAGCTCCTTTTTCTACTTTTTCAAGCTCAGTAAAACATGTGAAAAGGTTATTTTAAGGTCCGCTTTCAGCTCTTTTCTGACCGTTTAAAGAGGAAAAGATTGCCGAGTTACTCCTCTTGACTCGTTAAACGTTAATAAGGGGCGGTCGTTTTAAGTTCTTTTTGTCGACCGTTAAAACATAAAAAGATTACCGGGTTTTTGTCGTTTCAGACTCGTTAGTGGTTACGAAACGACGTGGTTTGGATCGCTTTTTTACTTTTTCAGGTCGAAATCACTATTTATGAAAAGTACTCCTCGATCGTAATGGTCGGGCGGTTCTTTCGAGCATTGTTTTATACTTTTTCGGGCTCGAGAGACACAACTCTACGAAAAAGGACACCCCTGGAGTTTCCTTTTCTGCTGTCTTTTCAAACTCTCTAAACATGAAAAGACGCCGAGTTCTTCCTTTGTCAGACTCGTTAAAACCTGATGACATCGGATTTTGTTGAAATGACACACCACAAGCATATGTTACCCCCATCAAGCTTGTTAAAAATAATTGGGGTACTCGCCAGAAATGGCGAGGGGAAAAAAGGAACCATAATTATTGTCGTGTCGGCAGTATGTCGCTCTTGAACATGGCACTTGTCCGCTTTTGTGTCTGGGTGGGGATATCTCAACTCATTTTTCACTTGCCTCCGTGGATTTGGGTAATCCTATTTGACCTCTCATCTGCTCATTGCCTCGTCACCATGACCTCTGATCCATTGATGTCAAATACTGCCAATTCCACTGTCGTGCCGCCGATATGTTCAAGAGAAGTTGACCTCTGCAAAGAAACAACCTCCCTCTGATAGCTCATATAATCCTGATTCACAAACATTATCTCTCTGTCTTGTGTCGATGATGTGGGAAACATTATGGCCCACCTTCGATCAAGGTCACTTACTGTCGACTTCAGCTCATTATCCAGGAAGCTGATCTAGAGACTCCCTTCCGGTGCCTTGGAGCCTGCATGCCTCAATGGCAGGTTCTTCGTGTTCGACGTGAGGTTTTCATCATTGGCCTCCGATCGAATGATTCTACGGGTGTTCGACGCTAGATCACTAATTCACACGCCGTAGATTGTACCTATAGTACCTTGAGGGCCATTGTCATTATTGGTGGTACCTCTCGCGTCTGTTAACAGTTTTCAATATTGACTGGTAATCAGACAATGTTCATGCATGTTCGACTTCAGCTCATATATTCGCATGCTTGAACTTGTACTTTTTTTTCGGGTCGAGATGGAGCGCAAGACCCTGGATTTTGTCTGTTGTAATCCAGGTGTGATTCTTGGTACATGACTCATTCACTGGATGGTTGCGACCATACCTGAGTCGATTCATTGATCCTAACAAGATGGCTGCGTCCATACTATGGATCTAGATTATTATGTACTCTCTTATGGATGGCTGCGACCATACCACACATTTCATGTACTTGAGCTATCAGTTGTATCTCTCAATGCAGATTCTCGGCGGCAGCTACATGTGTTCTTGTAAAGCATTTCACCCCTCTCTCTCTCTCGGGCCTCATGCTTTAGGGGGCATCTGTTACACAGTAATTTGTCACCATTGGTCACCGTCCCTGTTACCCCTTTCCCGTACTTTGGAGGACTCATTCTGGGACCTGTGAGCAGTGACATAACCTAAAAACACTTGCATTGTGTTCCCCTAAGTATGTACTTCATGTTCCCTGAAGACACCTCCTGCAAAATATCCCTAAAAAGTGCCCTTTTTCCATTAGTGCGGGTCCACAATGTACTACCCGCGCCAATCAATGAGATCCTCAAAAGAGGGTGCGACCATTGGCGCTCTGTCTTAGAACAACACCCGCGCCAACCAAGTTTGGTAAAGATTTTTGACAAACGCGCGCCTAGATGTTTTCTCCCTTCAAGTCATGAAGTCTTTTGAGGATAAAGCTCATCTTCTAGATGTCGAGAGTCATCATCTATCCTTGACATCTATCCACAGTGGCTTTTTGGAGATAATGCCAATCCATAATGGGTGTCCTGATTCATTGTATTTTCTTCCCCTTCTCCATCTATAAAAGTCTGTCCTCATGCATTTGACAAGCTAGTTTTTAGAGTAATGCTAGAAGTGATAATGCTTGTCTTGAGTGATAGTAAGAGTTTTGGAGCATAGGGAGGTTATGCTGCCGGAAGTCTGAGAGAGAGAAGGTCTATTGCAAGACATGTATAGCTGCTCGCCCAGCCAGAGGAGAGGTTCAACGTCAGAACTTTGGTTGTATCTTTCTCTGTTAATTATTCATTAATAAACGACTATCATTATGGTTCCGATCTTATTGTTCATTATGATAATGTTTGATCTATTTCCTTTCTAACTGATATATAGTTGTATTTTAGTGGATTTTATGCTTGTATTCGCTTCGTTCTTTGCATGTGCAGGTATCCATTCGTAGGGATCGTGAGGATCGTGACCTGCCGAAGCAAGGGAACGGGAGTATCAACTCTTCTTCGACATTAGCGTTGGACTCCAGGTTGGTTCTCATAATCCACTTTCGATATGCAACTAGGAACTTGCATGGTAGCATGAATTGATTGTTGCTAGACCCATTTTGGGCTAGTGGGATCGCCTCTGTCCGCAGGGGGATTTACCTCTCCAACAATGTGCATATAACCAACATAATAGGAAAATGAATACAATAAACAATCAACCATCAAATCCATAAATACATCAATACATTTACACATGAAAATCAAGGGAATGGATTTCTCATTAATGAATGCAATGAACCAACTGGAGCTGGGACTACCACGTTCCACCCAACTGTAGAATGACTGAGACAAATGTCTCTTCATCCATTCACCCCTGCGCCATATTCCAAGCATGAATGTGGGATCTCATAGAACACATCAATCAAAACTCATCCAAGGCTTCTAGAGGCCATCCACCTCAACCCATCAAACAGTGATTCCACCTCACAACCAAACACCACCAAAAACAAAACCATCATCAGATTGGTCTCCATCCAAGCCTTCTAAGGCTTCTAGAGCGTTTGTCCAACCAAGGTTTCCAGAACTAGTAACTCAACCCACAACTTATATAGGGCTTCCAGAGTGTTTGTCCAACCAAGACTTCCAGGACTAGTAACTCAACCCACCAAGGGATTCCAAAGAATTTGTCCAACCAGGGCTTCCAGGACTAGTAATTCAACCCAAGCTGTTACAGGGCTTCTAGAGCGCTTGTTCAACGAGGGTTTCCAGGACCAATAACTCAACCCAAGCTAAGGAATCATGAGAACGAACCAAAACAAAACAATGAAAGTAAACCCAAAATCACCATGGCTATCCAGGAAATGGCAAGGCTAGGAAATCCACTGTGGATCCAGGAAATCCTCCATGCTAATGATAAATCACAACCAAGAAACTACATGCATGTGCCGTGCATGCCAAAATAGTGAAGAAATCACACATGCAACTCGGTACGTGCAAGAAAATCTAATGTAGCTGCTGATGTCTGTTAGGCCCCTATACTACTAGTGTAACCCCTTATTGTTATTAGTACAACCCCCTTATTATATTTTTGTACCCATGTAGTCCTCATATTGTTATTATTGTGCCTCATAGAAGCCCACTATTGTTATTATTGTGCCCTTACATTATTATTGTTATGTTGGCTCTGATTATATGATGACCCCTTAAAATCCTATATATAGAAAGGAGGTCTTTTCCTTTGTATCATCTAAGAATTGTTCATTTGTGTAATGTAAAGGAGGTTGCCCCATCAAAGAGGCTAAATTATAAGGCGTTCATCTATCTTTTCTATCTTTTTGTGAGCTGGTTTCATAACATTTGGTATCAAAGCTTTGGATTCTAGGGTTTCACTATAACGTTTTTTATACAACGTTTCAGATGCTAAAAAAAAACCCATTTGGGCTGAAATCGATCTAAACCTTGGGTCTGACTTTCAAAGCTTTTTGTGCTATATTTGCAGAGATATGATTTGAGGAAGTTGGCCTTTTTGCAGACTCTCGAATTACATTCCACACAGGTGACCTGGGGAAATAGTCATAACTTTTGTTTTGAGCATCAGATCGAAATTTAGTAAAAAGTTACAGAAAGAGGACAGACTGTAGTTTACTGTGTATATTTTTCAGATCCTAAGGTCAAAATAGTGACACGTGGCACTTAATACAAGTTATCTCTTCGAAAAAGGTACATCATCAGGTCATCTTGGGAGATTGTGCATAACTCTTCCTTGGAGAATCTAAATTCGATCAGACTAGTGGCATTGGAAAGAGGACGCAGAGGGCTACTGCAGGTTGCAATTTCAAAACTTAAAGATCCGAAAGTACATAGATACAATTGTTTCAAGATTGAGCTCCTAAAATCAAGAAAACGCGAGATGAGGAAGTTTGATGGAAAGGATTCGGTAAATTGGATACTACAGATGGAGAAATATTTTGATCTACATGGTGTACCACTATTACAAAAGGTATGTATTGCATCTTCATATTTAGAATAAGATCAATTTTTATGGTATAAAGGGCTTTGTTCTCGTAAACAACTTGTTACTTGGTCAATTTTCACGGAGGAAATTATAGTACATTATGAGAATAAAAAGAGCAACACCTTCTTTAGAGAAACACCACAACAATTGGAAGAAAAAAGAGAAAAAGGGCTTTGTTATAAAGTGGAAAGAAAAATTATGGCAAAAAGGAATTCTACCCCTCACAACTATAAAGACGGAAATGTTGTTTCTCCTAGATTTTGACAACCTACAAGGGTTACACCACAACAATTGGAAGAAAAATGAGAAAAAGGGCTTTGTTACAATTGTGATAGCAAATGCACTAAAGGTCATAAGTGTGCTGAGAAGAAATTATTTTACATAGAGTATGAAGAGGAGGAAGAAAAGGATCAAGAAACATCAAAAGAAGAGGATATACACCAGGACCCAACCCCAGAAAAAGATGAAATGAATCCGACCATATCTTGTAAAGCATTGGAAAGAATTACCACTCCTCAAACCCTCAAGATAGAAGGACATATCAAGAAGAAAAAGGTTCAAGAAGTGAAATATCACATCAAGAAAGAAGAAATGAATGCAACCATATCTTGTAATGCATTGGTAAGAATTACCACTTCTCAAACTATCCAGATAGAAGGACATATCAAGAAAAAAAATGTTCAAGAAGTGAAATATCACAACGAGCATCAAGAAATGAATCAGACCATATCTTGTAAAGCATTGGAAGAAATTACCACTCAAACTCTCAAGATAGAAGGACATATCAAGAAGAAAAAGGTTCAAGCAGTGAAAGATCACATCGAGCATCAACAACAAGTTCTCCAACTTTTAAAGGATAACGCCACTTTGGTGCAAAATTGAATGAAACAATAGGTAAATCAACATCGTAGTGAAAAAAATTTTGATGTAGGTAATTGGGTATTTTTACTGCTACATCTCAAGTAAGCTATTTATGAGAAGGAAATGTTGGCAATACTACATGCACTTAAGAAATGGCGACCTTACCGAATGGGAAGACACTTCAAGGTAAAAATGGATCATGATAGTCTTAAACACTTTTTATAACAACTATTATCTTTAGAAGAACATAAAAAAATGGGTCACAAATATGTTGGGTTATGACTTTGACATCATATATAGAAAAGGGAAGCAAAATTTTGTTGCAAATGCACTCTCAAGAAAGGATGAGGATGTGGAAGCATTGTTTTGTGCTATTTCTATTATCCAACTAGATTGGATAAATGAAGCAAGGGATGAATGGAAGAAGGATGAAGAAGTATGGCCACTCATTCAAAATTTGCAGAAGATCCCAGTTCAAACAATATTGCCAGATCTTGACAAGGAATGAAAAATTATATTGGAACTGGAAGCAGTGATAGAAACAAGAACTCGACAGCTATGAAATCGATCCATTTCGGAGTATCTCATCAAGTGGAAGAACTTATCCGCTGAAGATTCCACATGGGAGGATGAGAATTTTATACAGAAGCATCCAAAACTACTCAAGCGTTGAGGACAACAATTTTTTGAAGGAGAGGGGCATGTTAGGTCCCTATAATACTAGTGATGCCCCATTACTATTGTAGTTGTATCCCTTATTAATATTGTTGTGCCCCTATTGTCCCCATATTGTTACTACTGTGCCCCATAGAATCCCTCTATTGTTATTTTTGTGCCTTTATATTATTATTGTTAGGTCGGCTTGGTTATATTGTGACCCCTTAGACTCCTATATATAGAAAGGAGGTTTTGTCATTTCAATCATCCAAGAATTGTTCATTTGTGTAATGTAAAGGAGGTTGCCCCCTCGAAGAGGCTGAATTCTAAGGCGTTCAACTATCTTTTCTATCTTTTTGTGAGTTGGTTTCATAGCAATGTTGATGCCTTCTTACTCTTTCTTGCTTTTCATTTTCCTTCTTGCTCCAAGAATCCAAGTATGCCACACCCACCAAGAGTGCTCCAAGAAAACTCTAAGTCTCCAATAGTATGAGAGGGTGAGAGAATAATGAGAGAGCTCCAAAACTAAGATGACAAAAGGTTGACCCTGAAAGGAAGAAGCCTACCAACTAATCCTCATAAGCCTTTTTATTAATGAGGCCTCTATTTTCTTCATTTTCCTCCTCACATGCAACCTGTGACCTTTCACCTCCTTTTTCTCCTATTTTCCATTATTTTCATAAACAAATGTGTCAAAATACCTTTTTGCCTCTTTAATGCCTTAACCATTGCCTTTGCCAATTTCCTTAACCATAAATAACCAAATGAACACCCACTAGGGTGTCCTGCCCACCATCTTCCGTGATATTTATATATTTTTACATGGAATTTTCACCAGGGTTGTTACACCATAGACTCAATTTGTTCGGTTCTTTAGCGATAATGTGTCTCATGGCTGGAGCATTTTTGGATTGTTTATAATGGGAGAGAATAGAAAGGCCTTAAGTATCCACTCTGTTAGGCAATGAAATTTTATGATGAAAAATGGCCCTATTATGATCCATCCAAACCCATAACATATAATAAATGACAAAAATTTGAAATGTGTAGTGTTTGTATTCCAAATCAACCCCTCCAAAAAACTTCCAAATTATCCCTTTACCACCTAAAATTTGTTTTGATTGCTTGTAATCAGACAACCTCGACCGTAAAAGTGAATCGGAAACCAAGAAAGAGGTGAGAGATAATATTGATATTGGATTTGCGTAACGAGCACCAACCTAGCCCTATTTTTTGGTGCTTTTTCATATTATCATAAGCAAACATCTTGTTCACCATCAATCACCACATGAAAATTTTTGCTTTAGCTGTACTTTTGGACTTCCAAACCTTCTTCCACCACCAAACTTAAACCACATTCAGTAGAGACACATTTAGGTGGATGTATCCCATTTTGGGAGTATAGATCTTAAATGGGGAATGGCCCATACTAATTCATCCTCTCGATCCACGAGATGAATATGAATCGCTAAAATGGTCTTTGTGTAATGATGTAAAACCTCATGAAAGATAGCCTCCAAGGCTAACTCATTCGTTGATTTCCATCTTTGTTTCCAGATGGAGGTTGTCTCTGGGTTGTTCATGTGAGATAGTCTTATGCATCCCCTGTCTCTTAATAATTCAATAAGTTTCTAAGCGAGAACATGTGAGATACCACAACCATGCCAAGGGTCCACCCGTATTCTCACATTCATACAATTTCCAGCTTTCCATGCTAACCCAGAAGAGATCATATCAAATAAATTTAACACCGCCCTCTAGATAACATAAATATTTACCTTTGGTTTATTATGAAGTTGAACCTACTCTTCCAAGGAAAAGGGGGCTATATATTTTTGTATTACCACCACAATACAAAGGCTATTTGTTGAAAGAAACCTCCACCAACATTTTCCAGCTAGGGCTTTTGAGAAAAAATACAAGCTCTTGAGCCCCCATCCTCCAAGCAATTTTGGCATAGAAATTCTATCCCATCTATCCCATGGAAGCACAAAATGGTCCTTAGTGCCTACCAAAAAAAATTTGAACAAATTTTATGGGATCTCTTAATAATTCCTTTAGGAATCTAGGAAAGGGACATCCAGTACATTGGGATAGCCTCCAAAACCAATTTTACCAGCACCAATCTACCTGCTCTCGATAACCATCTTTAATTGCAACCTTTGAACCTTTTCTCCAACTTGGAAATGAACCAATGCTATTACTCTATGGAATAGTTGTTTAGTTTCAAATGAAATCTAAGGTATTTCAAACCACAGTCCAAAGTTTGCAAAAAGACTAATCAAATAGTGGATTTCACCATCAATCAAATTGAGGGATAGAAACTGAAGATTTCTTGTTGTTGATAATAAATCTAGTGGCCTTCTCGAATATAGATAGAATTTCAACCAATTTATCGATATCCTTGTTAACACCACTGCAAAAGATAAGAATATCATCCAGAAAAATAAGATGGGTTATTTCCAAAACCTGAGTAATTATAACACCCTAAAATTCACCTATTCTTTTGGCATCATTTAACATGCAGCTAAGACCTTCAGTCACCAATAAAAACAAAAGAGGGGGTAAGGGACAACCCTATCTTAAACCCCTCTGAGCACGGGAAAATAGAGACGACGATCCCTTGATAAGGACTGGAAAGGAGATAGACTAAAGACATACCATCACCCAAGCCACAAAATTAGCAGCAAAACCAACCTGGGTCAAAAGTAGATGAATATAGTTAAGCTAGTTAACTCAGTCGTAGGCTTTTGAGAGGTCAATTTTTATTACTACCCCTTTATAATTTTTTATTTTTATTTTTTGTAATCCTTCCTAGGCCACCCTGATTGCTTCATGAATCTATCTCCCTTCCAGAAAACCAAAATGATCCTTTAGAATAATTTTTGACAGAATAGGCTTTAGTCTTCTTCCTATAATTTTGTTAATCACTTTATAGACACAGTTGTAGAGAGAAATAGGTCGGAAGTCTTCCAAGGACTAAGGATTATCGATTTTGGGGATGAGGGAAATGAAATTAGAGTTGAAGGATGGTATAATTATGCCCGACATCCTAGACACTTCAATCACTCTAAGTAGATCAATCCCCATAATATTAAATAAGCCCAAAAAAAATTCAACTGACCATCCATCCAGCCCAGGAATTTTATCCTTATGGACGTTGTGGAGAATAATGATCATTTCATCAAAAAATATCTCTTCCATTAATTATCGATTTTCCTCATCCTCCACAAACCAAGGGATGGGCTAGTCTAAAAATCTCAACAATTGTCGAACCTTCAACCTCTATGATTTTTTTTTGAAAATGAGATTTCCCTAGATTAGCCAATGCTTAAAAATTAGGGACTTCTCTTCCCTCCTCATCTAATAGGACCCATATAATGTTATGTATCTTTCGACCATTGGAAAAGGCTTGGGAAAATTATGTATTCTCATCTCCAAACTTAAGCCATACCACTCTACTCTTTAATCTCCATAACACTTTCTTATCTTCAAGCAGGGATTTCCTTTTGGATTCCTAACTACATAAGTCCTTCTTGCACTCCAAACTTGTGAAACCCTCCTCCATCGTTGATGATGTCCATTTTATCTCCATCTCCACCTATGAAATGAATTGCTCATATTTTAACCTCTTCAAGAAAGCCCGCTCTTTGGTAATCCTTTTAATAAATTTTGGATTTTCTTCAAATTGACTAGCTACAGATCCCCCTTCCCCACCATCAAAACATTTCAAGTGTTCTTTAATCAAGATGATAAAATCATCATTAAGTAGCCAATTTGAGCTGATGTTAAAATGATTGGCAGGTTTGTTCACTAGCTCCTTAATTTCCAAGAAAATTGGAAAATGATCAAGCTCCCCTTTGCTATCTACCCACTGTCGAAAGAGAGAGAATCTATCCAAAAACGATTCCACAACGTGGAAATGGTAAAGCATTTTTACCACATGATCAACACCAACCCACTTGTTTCTCTAGGTTGCTTTGAGTTTAATTGGTTCTAAATCTATGAGTTTATGGGCTAACATCAAATGACTGAAGAATTCCAAGAGGGGATCCACCCTTCCTCTTGGACCCCATGCTTCCACTGCTCCCAAAGATAAATTAAAGTCACCCCAAACAATGAGACAATTCGATAATTATTTTGTAGTTATAAAATGTTTTTTTTTAATTAAATTTAGTAGATAGGATTAACAATGTTATTACTACTCACCTTAATCTTGATGTGTTTGATGATGGGATTTGCATATAAAAATTGGGAGTTATAGTGGCCACTAGAAGGATTAGATCGTGTATGGAGTGGGTAAGAATTTGACAAATTGTTACTTCCTTCAATTATATATTATACAAATAATATATAATTATATCATAAATTATTATTATTATTGTTTTGTAAAATGTATATTTTGTTGCCATCAAATCATAAATATACATAGATACATATAAGCATGGAGGCTACATGATTTATTTTTCCTATGGAAACCAAATTGAATCTGATAGATATGTAATGAGTCTTTTTATCTATATGGTTCACAAAAAAAAAAGAATTCCCTCCCCATAGGAAAACCGTAGAAGCAGAGAAATTCATCTTAAATTGAGGTTGTTATATGTAGAGGAAAATGAGAAACTTGAAAGTAAAGAAATCAAAGACAAAACACATAGCATGGAACCTGAAATTATTAATAGAGATGAGTTTCCTTTGCTTTTGGAGCTAAGGATATGTCAATAGGGTTTTATTTGGAACATTAAGCCGAATCGGAGTGAAGAACCCCGCCATTCTTCTTTTCCAACTTAGTACAAAGAGTGATAAGAAGGCGGCTCTATTTCTTTAATTTCTCCATTTTTGTGCTCAAGAGAATTTAATTCTTGGGCCAAGATAATAGTAAGCACAAATATTTTAGTATGCCAATACATTTTTAGAGTCCTAAATAATTTAGTATCTCAGTGCAGTTAGTGTCTAGATCCAAGACAAAATCTTTAACCTTCAAATTGACCTCCTCATCCTTCAGATTTATTCATTCCACCTTAACATCCACTTATGATTCCCTCAGTTTCTTCTTGATTATAGAGATATATTAACCTCAAATTGGGAACAATGTGATCAAAGCTAGTACGAACAACAATTGCTGCAAATTCCACTTTGGTTTGACCAACTAGTAAAGTAGAGAAATTTTGTAATATTAATTTTATGTATTTTTCTAAATTAAAAGAAATCAAATTTTAATATTAATTATATATATTTGTTTAACCCATGGATCATAGAATATATGGTGGCAGGGTGTTCTATTAATGCACTCCATGGTGTAAAGGTCACCAATTTGAAACTCCATGGGAAAAAATATAACCATGCTAAGGGTTGGTTTGGCCCAGACTGGGTGCAATCCCTGGGTGATTTTGATGGTTTAGATGCCCTAAATTCATGAATACTCAAGCCACATGTTAGTCGTATAGTCATCTCAAGACATTTCAATTTACATTGTTATACAACATAGAGGTTAGTTCAACATCCAAATAGGGAATCCCCCGAAATATACCAATGGAATTTGACCAACAAATTGTTTATTACGTATTAATTTTTCTATCAAATATTCGTCATTAATTTTTTTTAAATATTAAAAATATTAAATTTAATGAACAATTCTAACCTTGCCAACTTGAAATACATTTTATAGTTTGATCAATATGTAGCACAACCACTACTTTAAAATCCCTGACGATTCTCCATTAACTTTTACCTCGATATATCAAAAAGAACTCTGTGTTGACCAATCAATATCACCAAATAACCCTGTAGTTTGATGCTTGCAAGTCGAGTTAAACCGCAAACCTCGATTATGCCAACTGTTAGAGTCGGTCTTAAGCCCTCCATCAGCGATCAAAACTCTTTGCATTTGCATATGTAGGTGTCTCATCAGTGTCAATTTTTGCATCCCGTTAGGCATGCCATAACCCTGATGGAGGAGCTGGTGTGTTGTACCCCTCTTGGCATTGCTGGTTTAGGTCATTTCAGTCATTAAGCTCTTTCAAGCTTGTCTTATCTTGTCTTGAGGTCAATTTCCTAGGTCTAGGGTTTTGGTCAAATATGTTTACAAGGTCATGTGTCTGAAAAGTCAATGAGTATTCAGCAAGCCAGAGGGATGATTGTAAAAGTGTTTCTTCAAGATTTCTTATCTGGTACAGTTAATCTTTACCTTGGATTTAAAAACTCTGTTTTTAAAGCCAAGGTCATTTTCCAAGTTTGTAAATAAGTGATGAAATTTCAAAAGTCTTCAACGAACAAAATGCAACCCTGGTCCCCTTGCCAAGATCCCTCAGATTATCTACCTGCAAAAAGAATCAAGTCAAAGCACTTAATGAGTCAAATTTAGGACAAAAGAAACCAAAAAGTCAGTGTTATAAAGTGTCAAAGAGAAAACATTAGAAAGTGGGTTTGTGAATGAAATTTTTTCAAATGAAACTTATAAAACCCCAAATTCCCTCCTATCACTCTCATTGTGCATCCTAGACGCTTGCAAGAGAGGTTTGAGAGAGTGATTGAGAGAGAGGAGCGAATAGAGAGCGAGTTCGGGCATTGGACTGGTGCGCGACCCGTCAGGTGCGCGCGACCCGTCAGAGGGTCTTCCACAGTGTGAAAATACAACGGGCGCGACCCGTTGGGCGTGGTGCGCGACCCGTCGAGCTGTCTCCCTGCAAAACGATTTTAAATTTGCTCAAACGCTCTCCAAGCCACAAATTTGTTTGAGGTAGGTGTTCTAAACTCTAAATGGGTGTGGTTATGATTGATGGATATCATAAAACATGTTTTAATGATTGAAATTGTACAAGTGAAACCTCTTCATATGACTGCAATGTTAATGGGTAAAATGTGCTAGGGTTTGTGTTGTTTCAAGGTGTTTTTCCTTTGTAATTGTTTCCCTCCTTCCCCTTTCCACTCACACTTGTATGTATGCCTATTTTTCTCCCATGCTATTTATAAATTAAATGCAAACCCTCCCTTCTCCCTAATAACTAAAAGTGTAAACCCTACCCCTCTCCCAAAGCATTCAAAACCCTAATCTCCCTCTACCATATGCATGTGTAAACAATGGAAAATGTTGGTGTATATGTCAGCAGTTTTGTGCATATGTTTCCCTATCTTCCCCTATTAATGCTGCATGTTTTCATATCCCCATATATTCACTTTCATACATATTTTTCCCATATGCAGTGATTTTTGCAAATGATTTCCTAATATCCCTGATTTTAAATATGTACTCCTATATGCATAATGGTTTGCAACATTTTCCTTAAAAATTCCCTGTCATATTTATATATTCCCAATTCCTTGAAAAAAGGTCCCTCCCCTAACATTTCCCTCATGTCTTTTTCCCCTTGAAACAGCATAGAATTCAGCACTTTTTACAGCCAGAGACAACGGTACAGTTTGTCCACTTTGCTCCTAAACTATGTCAGAAACCGAAACTTATGAGCAAAGTGATGACCATTCATCATCTGCAAAGGTTGAGGTACAGAGGAGGCCTCGTAAGGGTGGTAAGGGTGGACATCATAAGCGAGAGGAGCCCACTTCTTTAGCAGAGTTACATGCCTGTCCTATGGCAGTCACTTGTTTTCAGTACATGTCTTGTTATGAGTTCTGTGAGAGGATTTCTCGGATTCAGCACCACAGAGAGTTGGCCCGCCTTTTTGTTTTACACCTCCATGATGAACATGTCAATCTTGCAGGGGTGAACTTTACATTGACACCCGAGGTGATCTCACATGCTACAGGGATACCTAATGTTGGTGAGGTGTGGAATAAGCGCAAGATGCTAGATATTGTTCACTTTGAGCCTTATGTCCGGCCACCATTCATAAGACATTTGGCGGGTGTTTTTCCATTCAGGTTTCTTGGGAGCGAGTATGCTCCCATCATGAGGCTTATTATGCACTATTTTACCTGTGAGGGCAGATTTTCACAGGTGTACTCATATCACATTCGCCTTTTGATGCACTTCACCCGAGTAAGGATGATGAACATCCCTGTTTTCTTCTTTCGGAACATTCAGAGGATGGTGCCCATGTTGCAGAGGAAGACCCCGGCACAGCAGTACAGGAGCCTTCATCATTATGGTTTGATTCAGCTAGTAGTATTGCATCAGTTGACTCAGCAGGGCATCTCATGGGAGGAGTTCATCTCTCGTGAGTTTTTCACAGCGCCATCACAGCCACATCCTGAGGTTGTTCATGAGGAGGGAGGACCATCACACCGGCATCACATCCCTGTCACTAGACATGTTAGTTCCTCATCTCATCTCACTTATCAGAGAGGCCAGAGGGCCTTGTTTGCAACAGCTCGGCGAGTGTTATCTCCACATCAGGTGGAAGGGGCCTCGCTTTCTTCACCAGCACAGGTACCAGAGAGGGGCAAAGAGCCCATACTTGATGAGGGTCCATCAGGAGTTCCCGATGTTGAGTTTGTTGATCTTGAGACCAGTTCTCCTAGCCAGGAGGCAAAGGAGATCATTCAGCATCTCAGAGCTGAAAATGATGCTTTGTAGAGGAGATTTGAGGGTGCCCAATGGACCATCACTTACCTGGAGCAGCGCAACAAACAGTTGGAGGAGGAGAAAGCACTTGATGAGTTATGGAGGATTCGTAGTGACCGAAACTTAAACCATAGAAGACCCGGTGACCCATTGCCTGCTGACCGAGAGTCTATGCTTATCCAGGAGAACGCACACTTGGAGAGGCTGTTGGCTAAGGCCAACCAAGATAAAAAGTTGCTGAGGAACATGAAAAACCATTACTGGGCAAGAATGCATGTGTGCAAGGCCAAAATGAAGATGTTTCAAAGGCGGTTGTCCGAGGCCCTAAAAGGGAAGAAGAAGACCAATCCACTCCGTATCTTGGTTGAGGCTTCACTCAAAGATCATGGCACTCAATAGCCTAGCCACAGCTCAAATCCCAAAAAAATTTGAGAATTTTGGGTAATTTTGGCATTTTTTGGTAATTTACAGGTTTTGGCTCTTTAACGGGTCTCACCCCCCGTGAGACCCTTTGTCATGGCAACTCCTTTTCACAAAAACTCAGCATTTCCTGATTTTTTATGCAAAGTTACATATGCCCATGGATGGACTTGAGTTTTTATGGAGTTTTGGGCCTCCAGAAGGTCAAAATACATGCAAAATTTGACTTTCTGCCACTTTTTTGAACTACAGAAAGCTGTCTTGGGAGAATTGGTTTTTGACAGGGCAAATAAACTCCAAATTCAAAAAATTCCAGTTGGTTTGGAAAGTAGACTCACAGACCTTTCCAAAAAGCCCACTTTTGCTCAATTTGGACACCTGCAAGTGCCTCAAACAGAGCTCCAAAGGGGAGCGACCCGTCAGGCAGGGGGGCGCGACCTGTCAGGCAGTGTTTTGCCAGATTGCACTGTACAGCCCAGAAAACGCAGATTTGACTCAGTTTGACTTTTTGGGGTTGAAGATGATTATCTTTGATGTAATTTTTGTAACTCTAAGACACTTTTACTCTTGTTTAACACTTCTATAAGATTCATTCATGTAATGGGTAAATATGTAATGTATGAATTGGTTTCCAAGTTTATAGAGGCAAGTTGTTTTGACTGCCTAGATTGTAGTGCTTAGTTTAGAAGTGGTTGAAACAGCTCCTAGGATAGTGAGCTCGACCCATGGAGGCAGGGAAAGAGGTTAGATCATCTATATTATGTACTTTCTTGCTCATTTTCATGGTTGGACTCTTGAGGGAGAAGCTATCATTGTATTATTTCACTGTATCTCTGCAATTTTTGGCTGAGGAAGACCAGGGTTTTGCAGTCCTCTTTGGGATTCTTGTGGACTCATGTGTTGATGGTGTGTTTCTCAATGTTCTTGTAAGTGTGTTTATGTGATCATCTCCTTTCTTTCCTTCTGCATATTAAACAAATGAAGTGTTAAAGTAAGAATTCATGCTTGCCATGCTCTGCTTTTAAATTTGTTTAATTTCAATGTTTTCTTCTGTCTAAAGAGAATTCAAAGTGATTGTTTGCTCTCTTTAGCTCCTCATCTTTCATTCCTGACCATTCACCTCAGTTAAAGGCATCAACGTTGTCTCCTACCTCGCCCCAAGGAACCCCCTGCAGAAACTGTGTCCAATCCCCGCACCCAAAATTGCCATCCCCTCAATTTGCCACCAAAAACCCAAAAAACCCCAAATCAACCTCTTTAATCAGTTTACTAGCCTAATATCAGTGTTACCTTGTTGGTCATCTCATCCCATTGAAGATCTAACGAGATTGATCGGAGAGAGCCTTCTCCTGCCCCGTAGGGCTAGCTACGAGGCTAAATGGTTTGATGTAGCCTTGAGGTTTACCTTTCTCAGCCTGAGGTGAAATTTCAAGTGCTAACACCAACCATTATGTAACTATATTCCTTGGTATGTGTTATCTTAGACCATGACATTGATGCAGTAAGGAAGGTCCATTTCCTTTGAAAGTAGTGAAATTAAAGGAAAGAACTTACTTAGACATGCCTATGAAAAAGAATTTTGGCCATACTAAATGTACTTAAAAAATGGCTTCCATAACTACAGGAAGACTCTTCAAAGTTAAAAAAGATCATGATATTTTGAATTAGATTAGAAGATCAAAAAAAATGGGTTACAAAGGTACTAGGTTATGACTTTGAAATTATCTACAGAAAGGGAAAACAAAATATTCTATTAGGTGTACTCTTTAAGAAAGAGGAAAACACAGAGGGTTCACGATGTTTTGTTTCCATTCCATAATTTGATTGGGTCAAATAAGCAAGGATATAATGGAAGAAAGAAGAGAAGGTATGCTAAATCATTTATCAACTACAAAAAGACCTTGATGTTGTGGAAAAATTTATGTGGAAGAATGATTTTTTTTTTTTTCGTATCAAGATGTCTTATAATTATGCAATAATTATCAACTCAAATAGAATATCCTTTTGGAATTACGCACTTCTCCCATAGGAAGATATTCAGGATTCTTAAAAAGATACCGTAGGATCAAGAAATACTTTTTATTGGGAGTTTATTAAAGCAGACGTGCACAAGCTTGTGGTTGAATATGTGGTATGCCAATAGAATAAGGAAGAGACAATCAATACCCTAGGGATTATACAACCATTAGCCATACTAATCCAATGTTGGTGTAACAAATCCTAATCACCCATTGTGGCATATTACCACCTATACAATCCATGCTCTAAAAATTTTTCTTAATCTTGTTCCACTTTTAACTTCTATCATGCACCTTGAATGCATTCCATTATGCATGGCACACATATATCTAACCATAAATTCATAATAAGCATATACACACTAATTATCAATGAGAATATCTATAAATTCATGAAATATGCACTATATAAAACAAATAGCATAAGAGGAAAAAACTATATCAAAATATTGCATGTATCGTATCACTAAAAACCGTTGAAAATTACATCATTCAAACTATAATCCTAAAAGTATCCTCCAGCTTATATCAAATTATGTAGTAACATCAATTAGATTAAGGTTCATGAGTATACTTATTTGTATGCCCATCTTAATGTATTGATATAATCCAAGTTCCTTTATCTAGTCCTAATCCATTTTTTGATCATTTCTCTGCTATTGTGTCCATGTCCCTCTATATGCGACACAAAGAGACAACAATGAAAATGTTGTAATTAGAAGATTTATATATCATATAATAGTTGTAAATTGAAATTCCTTAGTATTATTTCCTTCTAATAGAGAGAGAGAGATGTGCTTAAAGTTTCTATTGATTATCTAAAAGAGCATACATCAATCTGTTTTCAACCATGATATTCCATTGGGGAGACAAAACTAACAGAGGAAAAATAAGTCTTTTGTCCAAAATATTACATAAACATCATAAAAACTATGGCCTAGCCATGTCTCAACAAAAATATTATGATCACATGCATATATAGAAAACTATTCATAACAAAATTGTAGCCATGTTTTCTATATCCTATAATAACTGTAGGCATCATTTTGCAAGTTGGGCCACTGTTGCCAACTGTAGAAGAAACCATAATGACTAAGTTGAGGTGGATACATCAATTAGCGCTGCAGGGGTAATTGGAGAGGCTAGTCCTTTTCCCTTAGAGAGCATGGCTTCGATTCTAGCAAGCCTCATCATCATATCACGATGTTCAAGTGACATTTGCATATTCTCTATGTGAAGGATACTGAGATGGAGAGAAATATTTCTCTTGTTATCTTCTTTTTCTACTAGCACCTTGCCAAGGAGTGTTTGCATGTGCTAGTAGAGTTATATTATACACATGTATTGATATTGACAACCACGAGTGTGAACTAGGTCTGGTATCCAATCCACAACATGGGTGAGAATGTCTTCATCTGAATGGGAATATCTTTTTTGCATGGCCTTAGGTAATTCTTTATTGACTATGTGCTAAATATTGTTAGGGTTGGCTTCCTGATATATTTGTGTGGCATTTTGAGCTCGACATTAGTCTAGGAGCTTCCCTCTCTCTTGCCACCAGAGCCACACTTGTTGTGCATCCGCTAGCAAGGCATGGTGGGTGGGAGAAGAGGGTATTAAACAAAGCCAAAAATAGGGAGATAGTGGGAAGGGGATTCAGTTCCAGATTAATCACTATGGAGGATGAGGGGAGGGACCACTGAGAGAGATGCCTCTCTAGCACAATGAAATATAGGCATTGAGCAATTGAAGGAGGTGTGGAGGAGAAAAAAATTCCAAATGACTACAAAAATCGAAACTAGACAGGAAAAAGGCCAACAGATAAAGTGTTCAAGCCAAAGAGACTTCACGTATGTTACAATCATTGAGTGCAATGTACTGGGGAGAAAAAAGAGATTTGAGTTATGAAAACCTAGTAGAGAAACAATAAATGTAACCTTCCCCAAAATACTAATTAGGAGAGTGACAATAACCAGAATAAACCATAAACCAAGAAAATGGAGAGGCACCCTCCTATGACCAAAAGAATTATAAATTCAAATAACGATGAGAATAAATGTATTTCTATTGTACATGACTCCCTTCACCAACATAGAAACTATCATGTAGAGAGAGGGTTGAGTTGGACCCGTAGTTGAGCGATTTCTTGAGTTTGAGCCCAGGGAAGGCCAGTTCATGTGGACTTGGATCTACCCCTTCATTAGAAATAGAAACATCATAGAGCCTTGTAGGTTGGAGAAGCTAGGTGGAAATTTCCCCCCAATGTAACTTTTCTTCAACGGAGAATGTGCACTGAGGAATGATATCCAATGTGTTAATATTTCTAGACCCCCATTTCCAAGAGCCTTTGATATTCATAATTCTCGATATGTGTTCCAAAGGTTCTAGTGTATTAATGAGTTGCACCAAGTGGAGGGAGGTTTGGTCTTGCCTCCCCCATCGAAGGAGTCATGTGATGGCAAAGAGCCTATCTTCCCTCCCCCCTCACATGTTTTACATGAATTCCACCCCAATCAGGATGTCTCTTCTTCATTTCCCTATGGAAAGGGTGGATTGTTCCATGTCTTTGTGCCTAAGGGATTTACATTCAACAACCAATGTGGAGGAGTTATTGAATCCCATGGGGTAGATAGAGAGATATTAGGATCAACACAACCCAAATTGGCTAAAAAATTTACCACCTTATTTCATGTACATTGAACATGAGTAGGGACAATGACCTGGATGCATTCTAGCAACCCTACTATTCTAGTGATGAAATGTTATTGTCTCCATCTAGAGGATAATTTATCTAGTTTAGTTTCACCCTGGATATGTTATACAATTTTGATAACAATACAAGGCTCCCGCTCCACCAAAAATGTGTGAAAGCCTTTTGATTTTCTCATTTGGAGCCCTCTTTCTAATGCAAAGAACTCCATTCCTTTATTACTGTTGATTCCCATTAAGCCAACAATGAAAAAGAGGGCATCCCCCTAGTGTTTGTGAATTATTCCTCTAAAACCTAAGATCCTAGGGTTCCATTTTGATGCACCATCAAAGTTGTATTTGAGAAAACCCTACAGAGGGGGAGACCAGGAAACAGGGTATGAAGGGCCTGCACGATGGGGGCAGGTTCAAAGAAATGGAAGAAGGTGGAAAGAGTGAGAAGGAGTGAAGGATGGTATATTATGATGGAGGGGCAGACCAATCATATTTAGTCCATCTTGCAATAAGAGAAATTTCCCTAATGTTCTTAAGAACGCCTGCCAAACTTCCTCCACTTCCTTATAGGTTCCTCTGAAAATATTGTTGTTTCCTTATTTCCATATAGACCAGAGAATGAAGCCTAGAGCTAGGACCCATGCTCTATTAAGGACATAATTTTTTAAAGTTGAGAGTCACCAAGAGGATATATTTTTTGTGATATATGTGTTACTATGTCGATCAAATTATTAGAAAGTTGAGGCCGCATTGGTCCACTACTCCTCTACAAACAAACTTCCATTGAAAATGTGATATGTGGTTTCTTGATGGTTTTTCATAGATAGAAATAAGAGGGGTCTTCAAAGCCTCTTCATTGTATGCGCTCCCATTTTATTGTTCTCCTTCTTGCCAGCATCCACAAAAAATGTGCCACTCTTAGCCACAAGTTTGATTGCAATATGCGAGACCAAATTTTCTAGTTTGGGAATTGATTGAATGCAGAGGCTAAAGAGTAAGCTTCCTTGATAGAGAATTTCCTAGACAAATTGTATCCCCACCTCAACTTATATGCCCCATATAGTATTGTGATCTTCCTTTGGCACAAGTCTTCTTCTAGAAGGGTCCATTCACCTTGGGGTAGCTTGAAGTCCCAATCCTAAATATTTTTCGACACATGCTAGTTGGATTTTCCTTCCTAATTTTTCCAATACTGTGCCACTTGAGTAATTCCCTTAATTTTCATTAGAAAAACTAATTTGGAACACTATTATAGAGTGTTCAATTTTGGCAATTTTTGTAAAGGATCGTCTCAAAACTTGGCCATGCCTCCATTTCAAATTTCTTAGAAGAAATGGTGTTCAATCAAAACTTTGTTTTGGTTAGCCAAATTCCAAATTGTAGAGCCCAACATGCTTTGATTGTTGCACAACTTAATAGCCATGCTTGTCCCTAGAATGTAATTTCCATTCCATGTGGTTTTCCATTGATCCACGCCTCCTTCGATCCACCTACACCAAATTTTGGCACCTAATACTTTTCTTAGCGTCTCAAGTTTCCTTAGAGCTAGAATTCCCCTTTGTTTGGGTAAACATATTTTATCCCAAGCGACTAGTGCCCATATTCGTTCTTGGGTGGCTCCACCCAATAAGAATGATCTATATAGGTTACAAGTTGATCGAAGGAATCACTTAGGAGAAGCCAACATAGATATTCTATAAATGGGGAGATCCTGTAGGAAAAACTCAAAAAGGACCAAACGACCAACTATATTAAGGGATTTGAAAGTCAATTATCTAATTTGGATGATATTTTTCTAGTAGATATTTCCAATGAAAAAATTTCAAAGGATTTTCAACAAGAGGCACACCCAAATAGATAACTTGAAGTGAGAAATGTTGGAAGCCTAAGATTCTAGAAAGGTGGCCTTGAATACCTAGGTGGGTGTTAAAGAAGAAGACCTAATATTTGGAAGGATTAATGGTGGTTCTCGAAGAAAGCATACAACATTCCAAAATTATCTTGATAACATGCACTTCTAGAATCGAGGGCACGCCAATTAACATTGTATAATCAAATAATTGCTAATGCATAATAGGGTCTCTATGGTTGTTTAATATTATTCCTTTTGCTTCACCTTTGTGCATAGTTTCTTGCATGTATCAACCTATACTTTCAGCAGGAAATACAAAGGGGAACGAGGAAATGGGGTCCCGTTGCTATATACTACGAGAAGGATTAAAGGTTGATGAGGGTGAGCCATTTATCAAAATGAAAAAAAATGGGGAGGAGAGCAAAGGTTCCACCCATATCGTCCATTATTCCAAAAATCCAAAGGCTAACACACGAAATAACTATAACCAATTTAATTTATCGAAAGATTTCTGAGAATTCGAGTTTGACTATCACACCTTCCTCCTTATATTTCTTCCTAGAGTGAATTAGCTCATGGGCGAACACTATGCCATCCAATATTTGTCAGCTCTCCACATAGTTGGACTACTCTTTCAAAATGAGAGAGGGTAACAGAGGCTTCAATCTATTAGTGATGATTTTAGAGAATATTTTGTGAATGATGTTAACAAGAGAAACTAGCCAAAATCCACTTGGATCAACAATGTGAGTATTTTATTGAACCAAAGTGAAGAAAGAGGCATTGGGAGCTGGAAATGAATGAGTCCTCCTTGATTCCTATATCAATGCTAAGACTTATTCACCCAAAAATAACCATCATGCTTAAAAGTAATCAGAGGTGAATCCATAAGGTCCCATAAATTTATTCTTGGGAATCCCATGACCACTTCGTCTGCCTCCTGAATGGTGATCTTGTGCATCAGAGATGAATTATGATCCTCAATGATTTTACGTGGTGTATGAGCCAATATTTTTCTATTGTTGGAAGGTTATTGGGAGAAACTCCTTTATCAGATCCCTGTAGAAAGACGTGACTTCTCTTTCGGGGCCTGAGTGGTCTATTAGTTGCTTTCCACCAGAGTTCGCCAGGGAGAAAATTTGTTTGTGGTGGCGATGTTGAAGCATATAATTATGAAAGAAGAAAGCATTTTTCTCTCCTTCCTTGAACCAATTAACACTAGATTTATGTTTCCATGAAATCTCTTCTTACCTCCTTTCTTCCAATTTGGATAGGATTTCTCTTTCCTGGATTTCTAGTGCTTCAGAGTAAACCTCGATGATTATTTGTTATTTTTTTATCTCCATTTCCACCTTTTAGTTGTATTCTATCTTCATAGATATTGTTGAACTCCTCACAATTCTAGTTTTTCATTTGTGCTTTAAGGGCTTTGAGCTACTATTTAAAGTTGTACCTGGGCGATATGCTCGACATTTCAATTTCCTGCCACCATTGATTGGGTTTCTAAACTAAGAGGGATATGAGAGCCAAAAGCTTTCAATTCTAAAGGGATAATTTTTGGGGGTTGTTTTGAGGTTGATCTCAAGTAGAATCGACCAATTATTTGAACCAATGTTGGGAATTATGGATGCTTCCATGAAGAGGTCCTTTTCCATCAAGCTTTTAGAGATTAAAAATGAGTCTAAGAAACATGTAATTTGATGCTTACTTCCTCGTTGATTATTTTGTATGTAGATGCCATTGATTGTTTCAACAACCATGGTATGCATTTCTTTTATTGTATCCTTTAAAAGGTGTGAGTCTCCATCTAGCCTTCCGATTTAACCCTCTTTCTTCTCCTAGGAGGTGAACATATTGAAGTCACCACCAATTATGCATATCTCATCCTGGTGAAGCTTTTGGAGTTGGAAATATTGTTGAGGAACGAAGCCTTCTTGGTGGTGATGTAAGGGCCATAAAATACCATTAGATATCCATATTATTTAGAACCCATCGGTTGAAATCAACTTGCAAGAATTCTTAGGGCCATTATCTAGTCTAAGAAAATAATTTCCTCCAAGTTCCAGATTACTGCCATACCTCCTACATGTCCATTAGCGTCAAGATATTGAGCTTAACCTCCCTTCTAAAACTTTGGAGTTAGAGAATCCATTTTCTCACTTGAACATTTGGTTTCCTGTAGAATAACTATATTTGGTTCTTACTTTTTAATGGAATCTTTTAGGAGCCTTTTTCTTACCATGGCTATTCAATCCCCTTAGGTTCCAGGACATGATATTCATTTAGGAAGGGGAGGGATGTGGGAATAAACATCCGATATCAAGTGAACCTTTCTAGATTTGGCTAGAAATTCTTCTCCCCTTTAGAACAATTCTTGTATGGTTTTCCTCCCTCGCCTCTTCTCTTCTCTAGATGGCTTGGTAGAAAGCCAGAGCCCGAAAGAGTGTTTTTTGGAATCTTGCTTCTTTGCAGGGAATTCTCGGTCATCTACAAATATTTTAAATTTGAGAAAGAATTGATGAAGTAGATCGATTTGTGGGTTTGGAGCTATTCGAGGATCTTGATTTTGAAGCTCCTCCAACATTTCTTATAGAACCTGCATATCCACGTCCATTTCTTCATATTCTACCATATTTTCCAGGTTTTTATCTTCAATGTTGTTCTCTTGATTTTCCTACTTCACATTAGGCATCTCCACTACCTAATCTACAAGGTTCATAATAAAGTTTTCTAGATTTATCCTCCTTTTGACCTGATTATTTAGGGTTCTATTTCCACCCTATGGTCTCTTGGGGAGTCTCCGAGAATTCTTGAATATTTCTATCATTTGCAACAATTTCATACCTATTATTGGACTGAAGGGGTTCCTTGTTGTTTCTCACAGTCTTATGATTATGCGGCGATTGTTCAACTATCCATCTGTGTCTACCACTATTGGTTATGTGACTTGAGGCTAAGGATTTACTAGTTGGTGGTATTTGAATAAATGGTTGTATTCATGACAGTGATGACATTTTAAGGGCATGTGATCATAATCAATGGGTTGCAAAATGTCTTCCTCTTCTAAGGAAATTTCTGTGGATTCTAACAAAGGTTGGGATATATTCATACAAAAGTAGATCCTGACATGTGCTATGTATCTTTTGTTGTTTGTAACCTCAAAAATTTTGACAAAGAAGTCAATGGTATTTCCAATGCCTTCCAGGATCTCTTCTTACCAATATTTAATGGGTAAAGCATATAGTTGGATCTAGACTGGTGTTCCTAGGAATTTCTCCTTGCCAGGGTTGTATTTGGGGTCTGGAACATAATAAAGAGACCTTCAATATGGAGAAAGTACAATCCATTTTCAAAGAATCTCATGCGACCCTCTGGATTTTTAAGCATTAGTATAAAGTAGCCCTTGGCTCCTAGTTGAAGCTCCATGTATCCATTTGGCTACTATTTGTTCTTGATCCAAGAGATCAAGTCTTTTTCTATAGGTCATATTCCAATAAATTTGCAGATCAATGTGCGATCTTGCATAATTTGGATGTAGTGCATGATTTTATTTGATCTACCTAGATACCTCAGGTTTTGAACTGCCTTGGGGAGGCGACGATTTTTCCTCCTGTTTTTCCAAGCTATGCCTAGAATGGAAGTATTCACCTAGCTGCCTTGTTGAGTGCTTCCTAGGGCTGATTGACGATGTGTTCTATTAGGTCCCCTATGGCTAGCATTGGCTTCTCTTGCTACAATATTGCAATAGAAGGGTGTGACTCCCTCTCAAGGAATATGCCATTGGTGAGTCAATACCAAGTTTTGAACAAAAAAATCAAGTGGTGTAACAATGAAATGATTTCCTATAACACTATATAGAATATTTACTAGCACAACAACATTAACAAATGTGGTTGATATACACCGTAGGTGTCAACTTATTATATGCTATATTATAAATCTAATATGCTAAATTAATATATTAATATCGAATTAATATATTAAATATTGTTATTAATATTGTTAAGTATATTTATTAATATAAATATTGTTAATTATTTAGATAATAAATAGTTCATTTAATTATTAAATAGTAAATTCATTCATTATTATTAATTAAATATAAATAAAGAATTTATTAATTATTAAAAATTAAACAGTAAAATAATCATGGTTGGCCATGATTTACCATGATTGATATTATAAACCCAAGTGATTGTTATTATAAACTCAAGGGAATAATAAATCCAAGGGATTGGACCTTGGTTGACCATGGCTGACATGATTGACGATGTTTCACGATGGTTGATTTTCATATTGAGACAATCTGTGTCAGAATGTGACGTTGGACCAAGTTTGACCATGGTTGTCACAATGTGACATTGGACCATGACACAATCTTTGACACAATGTCACCATGGTTATTGGCCATGGTTTATTTTCATATTGAGACAATCTTTGTCGAAATGCAGCATTTGACCATGGTTGATGATGGTTGACCATGGTTGGCTACGATTGACCATGGTTAACCATGATAGATATTATAAACCAAAGGAAATAATAAACCCGAGGGATTGATATTATAAATTGAATGGAATAATAAACCCAAGGGGCTAATATTATAAACCCAAGGTATATAAACACTAAGATAAATATTGTAAACACTAAAATAAACATGGTTAACCATGATTCACCATGGTTGGTTATGATTTACCATGGTTGAATGTGATTGATATTATAAAGCTAAGGGATTGTTATTATGAATATAAGGGAATAATAAACCCAAGGAATTAATACTAAAAACCCAAGGGGCTAATATTGTAAACCCAAGATATATAAACCCTAAGATAAATATTATAAACACTAAAATAAACATGGTTTACCGTGGTTCATTTTCATATAGAAACAATCCTTCTGACAATGCGACGTTGGACCATGGTTGACCATGCTTAACCATGGTTGATTTTCATATCAAGACAATTATTGTCACAATGTGACATTCGACCATGGTTGAGCATGATTGACCATGGATGACCATGTTTCACTTATAAAACATGGTTAACCATGCTTGACCAATGTTGACCATGATAGACCATCAGTGACCATGATTATCGTTTTGAGACAATATTTGTCATAATGCGACATTGGACCATGGTTGAGACAATAATTGATTTTCATATTGAAACAATATTTTTCATAATGCAGCATTAGCCAATGGATGACCCTGGTTAACCATGATTGACCACAATTGATTTTATAAAACATGGTTGACCTTCATTGAATAATATTAAACCAAAGGGACTAATATTATAAAACTAAGGTATATAAACCCTAAGATAAATATTATAAACACTAAAATAAATATGGTTGACAATGGTTGATTTTCATATTGAGACAATTCTTGTCACAATGTGACATTAGAGCATGTTTGACCCTGCTTGACCATGATTGATTTTCAAATCGAGATAATCTTTCTCACAATGCGACATTGGACCTTGGTTGACCATGATTGACGATGGTTCACGATGGTTGATTTTCATATTGAGACAATCTATGTCAGAATGCGACGTTGGACCAAGGTTGACCATGGTTGTCATAATGTGACGTTGGACCATATCGACTAATATTATAAATCCGTATATAAACCCTAAGATAAATCTTGTAAACAGTAAAATAAACATGGTTGACCATGTTTGACCATGGTTGGATATGATTAACCATGGTTGACCACGATTGATATTATAAACCCAAGAGATTTTTATTATAAACCCAAGGGAATAATAAACCCAAGCAATTAATACTAAAACCCCAAGGTATTATTAACCCAAGGGAGTATTATTAGACCTAAGGGACTAATATTATAAACCCAAGGTATATAAACCCTAAGGTAAATATTGTAAACACTAAAATAAACATGATTGACCATGGTTGATTTTCATATAGAGGAAACCCTTGTCACAATACGACACTGGACCACGGTTGACCATGCTTAACCATGGTTGATTTTCATATTAAGACATTTTTTATCATAATGCGACGTTTGACCATGGTTGAGCATGATTGACAATGGATGACCATGTTTGACTTTATAAAACATGCTTGACCATGATTGACATCGCTAGCAATAATTATCATATTGAGGCAACCTTTGTCATAATGCGACGTTGGACCATGGTTGAGACAATGATTGATTTTCACATTGAATCAATCATTGTCACAATGCGACGTTGGCCAATGGTTGACCACAATTGATTTTATAAAACATGGTTAACCTTCGTTGAATAATATTAAACCAAAGGGACTAAATTTATAAAGCCAAGGTATATAAACGCTAAGATAAATATTATAAACATTAAAATAAACATGGTTGATATTCATATTGATGTTGGATTGTGTTATATTCTTTCCATGATAGTGCCCCCTGTACGTTGCGCGAGGAAGTCACAAGCGGGGTGGCTACCCCCCCTGTCTAGGGGTAAGCAGGGGGGTGATAGCCCCCCTACACAACGTCTGGGGCAGCACCCCGGGATTTTTTTTTTGAACCCTATATTAGGTGGGCAGACCTATCTATGGTGTTGTGCATGGATTTTGCACATGGTTATTGCCCCCCTACATGAGGTCTGGGGCAGCACCCCGGGATTTTTTTTTGGACCCTATATTAGGTGGGCAGACCTACCTATGGTTTTGTGCATGGATTTCACACATGGTTTTGGGCGTGATGGATTTCAGTCCATGGTATTTTGTAGATCCGGTAAAGGGAACTAACATTATGTTCTAATCTAGGGTTAATGGATTGGGATTTATGGATGCTTCAACATGTATATATATGTATTGTAACATTGAAAGGAGCATAATGAAAAATCGATATGGCAGTCCCGGTTTTGGGATCTAGGGGCAAATCTCTATGTATATTTGTTTTATGTGTTATGCTCTCGCCATTGTTTATTTTATGTTTTTAGAATTCGTATGCAGGTAATTTCCGTACGGGGTTAAAACCTACATTTGGTATTAGAGTTATTTTAGCTTCAAGGGGATGCCTTTGCTATTGAGGGGTTTTGCTCGGGCTTGTGGTAGACCCTGTTCAGTGGGAGATCTGCGGGATCGATTCTTGTGGTGAAAGAAGATGGCGAGCAGTGGAAAGATAGAGATCGAGAACTTTAATGGTCAGATTTTTGAGTTGTGGAAACTCAAGATGGCAGATCTGCTAGTGGATAAAGATTAGTAGATCGCAATAGATCCAGGTACTAAACCAATGGTAGTGTCCGATGAGGAATGAAAGAAGTTGGATCATAAGGAAAAAATCACAATATGATTGTGTGTCTCAAATTCAATATTTCTTAACGTATCAGGGGAAGCTACAACGAAGGCTTTGTGGGACAAGTTAGGGAATTTGTAACAATTTAAGTCTGGTTAATAAATTGTCCCTATGGAAAAAGTTGTATAACCTGAGGATGAAAGATGGAGACTTGGCGACAGAGCATCTAAACACATTTAATACTGTGGTAAGCCAGTTATTATATGTTGATATTCAAATTTCAAATGAAGATAATTGCATTAGTTTGTTGTGTTCTCTACCAGATTCGTGCGATAGTCTTGTTGTTGCAATAGGTAGCAACGCAACTACCTTGCAATTTGATGAAATAGTCTCATCCTTACTGATGAAGTCCTTGAGTGGGAGATCTAAATCTAGAGGGAGATATAAATATCTAGGAAAACCTGTAAAGGTGTGCTGGAAATGCAGAAGGAAGGGCACTACAAAAGGGACTGTAAATCTAAAGCTCTTGAGAAAGGAAAGGGATCCGATGATGCTCCTTCTGCAAAGGCGAAAACCACTTTAGATGAAGGTGGGGATGTGTACTTGGCTTCTTATTCAAGTACACATGTAGATCATGAGGCATGGTTGATTGACTCAGGTGAATTCACTTCAATCCCCATAGAGAGTGGTTCTGCGAGTATGAGAAATATGATGGTGGTGATGTATTCTTAGGGGATGACATGAAAGCTAGAATCATTGGTCGTGGAAAAGTCAAGTTGAAGTTGCAAGGTGGAAGGATTAGAACACTTCTAGGTGTTCTACATATTCCTGCATTAGACAGAAATCTGATTTCTGTAAGCAAGTTGGATGATGCAGGTGTAAAAATAATGTTTGAGAAAGATACCTGCAAGATAGTTCGAGGAGCATTGGTATTGATGCGGGGAGTTTGGATTGGAACTCTGTACAAGCTGCAATGTACCACTGTTATTGATGGGTGCAATATTTATGTGGTTCCTAAAAGTGGAGCAGAAAATCTAGTGGTCTCTGGAGAAAAGACCATCCTATGGCATCAAAGGCTTTGAAATATTGGAGGGAAGGGCCTTCGAATACTTCATGGTAAATGTATGGTAGAAGGTATGTCTAAGAGCTCTCTGGATATTGATTTCTATGAAAATTGTATATATGGGAAGCAAAATCGGGTGAGTTTCCCCTCTGGTGGTAAGAGGGCGAAACAAATATTAGAGCTTGTGCACAGTAATGTGTTTGGAACTGTGTCAGTTCCATCACTGGGTAATTCTATGTACTATGTATCATTTATAGATGAATTCTCAAGGAATACATGGATATATTTCCTTAAGAAGAAATATGAAGTCTTTAACAAGTTTAAAGTATTAAGAATTTAGTGGAAAACTAGACATAGAAGAAGATAAAGGTGCTGAGGATAGATAACGGTGGAGAGTTTTGCAAGAAGGAATTTGAAGAGTTCTGTAATAAGTGTGGTATAGCACAACAAAAGACTACTCCATACACACCTGAGCAAAATGGAGTTGCAGAAAGCATGAACAAGACGTTGATGGAAAGGGCAAGAAGCATGCTCAGTGGTGTTGATTAGGACAGGAATTCTGGGTAGAGGCGGTGGAGACTGCGTGTTACCTGGTCAATAGATCACCTTCATCAGCATTGGAGGATAAGACTCCATAAGAGGTATGGACTGGTAAGAAACCTTCTCTTTCACATCTGAGGGTATTTGGATGTGAAGCATATGTACATGTTCAAAGGAAAAAATAACAAAGTTGGATAGTAAATATGAAATGTTCATCTTTAATGGGTATAAGGATGGTTTAAAAGGTTATAAGCTTTGGAACCCAGTAACAAGGAAGTTTGTGTACAACCGAGATGTGGTTTTTAGAGAGGTGAAAGATGTTATTAAACATGAAGTCCTACCAAAGGAACCTGAGAAGATAGAGTTTGAGTTAAAGGAGGAAGAATCAGACTCTACAACAGAAGAGGAATCAGAAGATGAAGAGCCATAAACTTCGGTTGTGAGAAGATCAGTTCGAGAAAGAAGGCAATCAGAAAGCTATAGTCCATCTGATTTATGTTCAAATTTTGCTTTATTTATTACTGATGATGATCCCAGAACTATGAAAGAAGTAGTAGATTCAGAGGATGGAAAACTATGGAAAGAGGCCATGGTTGATGAAATGAAATCTTTGCACAAAATGAGGCTTGGGATCTGGTGGAGTTGCCGGCTGGAAGGAAACCCATTGGCAGCGAATGGGTGTTCAAAAAGAAGATGAATGGAAAAGGAAAGGTGGAGAAATAAAAAGCTCAGTTCGTAGCAAAAGGTTATTCCTAGTTATAGGGAATTGATTTTGGTGATATTTTTTCTCATGTTTCCAAGGTAGCTTCCATTAGATTACTTTTATCTGTTGCTGTTGCTTTTGATTTTGAGGTAGAACAGATGAATGTAAAGACAACATTTCTTCACAAGGATTTGGAAGAAGAGATCTACATGAAGCAACCTAAAGGCTTTGTAGTGAAGGGTAAGAAAGAACTGGTATGCAAGTTAAAAAAAGTCTTTGTATCGGTTAAAACAGTCACCAAGGATGTGGTATCAAAAATTTGATACATTTATACGGGGACTTGGCTTCACCAGAAGCAAAGCAGATCATTGTGTGTATTTTAAATTAATTGGTGACCATGTTATTTATCTGGTCTTATATGTGGATGATATTTTGCTGGTTGGAAATGACAAAGAAATTATCCAAGATTTGAAGACCAAATTGTCCTCCAAATTCGACATGAAAGATCTTGGTGCTGCAAACTATATTTTGGTCATGTAAATTAAACGATATAGGGCAAAGAGGAAGCTCTGGTTAAACCAGAGGAAGTATGTCGAGACAATACTGCAAAGGTTTAATATGCAGGATAGTAAACCAGTGAAGGTTCCTATTCCTTTAGGTGAAAATTTATCTGTTGAACAGTGTACCAAGACACAAGAAGAGGAAGAGGACATGTCCCGTGTTCCATATGTAAGTGTAGTGCGTAGCTTGATGTATGCGATGGTCTATACAAGACCAGACATTGCACATGCAATGAGAGTATTGAACAGGTTTATGTCAAAACAATGGAAGGAGCATTGGACAACAGTGAAGCGGGTTTTGAGGTATTTGTGTGGCACTAGTGATTATGGTTTGTGCTACCAAGGGAGACCAGGATTGGACAGAGTTTTGGACATTCATGGCTTTGTTGATGCAGATTGGGCTGGAGATCTAGATGAGAGAAGATCTACAAGTGGATATGTGTTTAACCTATTTGGAGGTGCAGTCAGTTGGATGAGTAAGAGACAATCTGTAGTAGCACTTTCAACTACAGAGATAGAATACATGACAACCACTCATGCAAGCAAGGAAGTAGTTTGGTTTCAGAGATTGTGTTCAAGTATGGGGTTAATACATCGAGCTATAAGGATAGACTGTGACAGCCAAAGTGAAATTTTATTGGCAAAGAACCCTGCTTATCACTCAAAGACAAAGCACATTGATGTTCAGTATCACTTTGTGAGGGATATGGTAGAAGACAAAAAGGTGTAGTTGGTAAAGGTCGACACTTTGAAGAATACTGTAGATGCATTGACAAATTTTGTGAGCACTGAGAAGTTCTCTTGGTGTAGAGAAACAATGGGCGTTGTAGGGTTGGACCAATGACTAAGCTCTCTTGTGGCCCCCTGTGGTAAGAAAACAACAAGTGGGAGAATGTTGGGTTGTGTTATATTCTTTTCACGATAGTTGTCCATGTACGTTGCGTCAGGCGCTACCGAGGGGTCATTCTAGAGTCTACCCCAAGAATAACATAGTCAAAGAGATTGAATTATTTTGATTACTTATCTAATATTATCAATGAGTAGCTAAATAATTTCATAGTTGGAAATATTTCAAATTCTATCTTACTTAGTTTATCTTCTTGTATACTATTAGTTAGGATGTTTCTCTCATTTTATAGCAAGTGGGATAGATCAACAAGAAAGGATTTTCTTGAGTTCAAGGAAAATTATATTGGAATAATGGTCATTTGTCATATATACACTTAAATATTATTAGTTTCATTATGTCTCGAAGGTTTAATTTGAGATAAAGAAAATATGGTTGAGAGAAATGTAGGTTGTTGACAGATTATAGATAATGATTTATTCGAGCATTTGCTCTTGGACATGTATAAATATCAATCTTCTCAATGAAAATTATTTGAGATGGCAATTATATTGTATTGTTGATATTTTCTCCATTATTTCGTGGTGTAATAATTCTTCATTTGGTATTTGAGCATTGGATTTCATTGTTTATTTTTACCATGCTATCCTAGTTACTTGAATGCTAGTTTGTAGTATGGTTCTTCATTATTCCTTCCATGAAAATGATTTGAGCTAGGGATTGCATTTTATTGTTCATATTTGCTCCATTATTTTCTCATGTAATAATTATTCATTTGATATTTGAGCATTAGCTTTCATAACTCATTGTTTCCACACTACCCTGGTTACTTGAATTCTAATTTGTGATATGGTTCTTAATTATTATTTCCACGACATAACATAGATTTGATTCATCCTATAATACTTAATTTGAGTTGCCACTTCAATAAAAAAGGAAAATAAAATAACATTCATGCAAGAATTCCATTTTTTTGCTTAAGGATCTTCATTCGATAAGGTAAGAAAGTATAAGAAATGAGCCCAACCCAAAATCAAAGATAAAAAGTACCTACGACACACAGAGCTAGAGGCATGTGTGCATGGAGTAGCATGGAACACAAAGCAAAGGCATGGACCAACCTACATGTGAAGCAAGCTATGAGAAAAACTGGTATGAAACCTATTGTCTAGACCGACAAGGAGTTGAGGCACATACTTGTTTTTAAAGAAGCTTGTTGTTGACGTGTCTATAGGAAATGTAGGCTTACTCATTACCAAATCCGTTGGGGAACAGAACACCTTCAAACTATTGCAATCTCCAGAAAGCATATGGTATCTTTCTTAAATGTTTCATTCTTTAATACATAAACATAAGCTTTGTTGAAATAATTAAAAGGAATTCGACTTGATACTGAATAGTGAAAAGTTTTTATTTTTCATTTTTTTAAATAAAAAATGGTATTATTCTCAGAATTGAGAAGGATGGGAGATAATTAGTGCTTGAAAGAACATGATTTTGAGTTTGCATATGAGACCAATTGTAAAAGAGATTATATTCGCTCTCATTTTTTATTGAAATATTTTTTGGCACAAATATTTTATAAAAGAGTTTATTCCTTTTGTAATTGCATTGTTGCACATTTGTTTGTACTATCAAATTTAATAAAGGATTTGATCTAGTGGTGGTTGAGTCTCGATTTTTGGTACAATATTTTTTGTCTCAAGTTGAAGTAGGTCATGTGTGTTTTTCCTTGATTTTTGGTGTCTTGTTCATGTTCTTCAAATGGTAATAAACAATATTGTGCTTCCAAAATTCACAAGCATTAATTATTTTTACTAGAGCAAAATAATGCAACCCATGTTTATCAACAAATATTTATGGGAACTAGTAATTTATGGTTATGTTGTGCCTTTTTATGATGAGTACAAAGCATTGGATATTATTGGAAAATAAAATTTAAAGGAGCTTATAGAGAAAGATAATGAAGCGCTTGCTTTAGTTGGTATTGTTGTTGATGAATTTGACTTTCCAAGAGTCAATGCAACAAGAACTTCTAAACAAGCATGGACAAGTTAAAAAAATGCATATGAATGAGAAGCATTCACTAAATTACAAATATTAAGGAGTGAGCTTGAAAATTATAAGATGGAAAGTGATGAATCTATGAATGATTATATTACAAAAATTTTAGGATCTCGTTAATCAAATGAATACATTGTGTAAAGAAATTATAGAAAGAATGATGATTGAAAATATTTTAAGGAGTCTTATACCAAAGTTTGAAATGGTTGCCACAAGTATCATGGTTTCTAAATAACTCAATGTAATGAGAATTGATGAATTAAGTGGTTATTTATTAGTTGTTGAAGAGAGTTCTTCAGGTGAACACATGGAAAATGGTTTCTCCACAAGGTATCTGTTAGCGCTTGAATTTGGCCTCAGGCTGAAAAAGACAAAATCCAAGGCAACATCAAACCACTTAGCCTCGTAGCTAGCCCTACGGGGCAGGAGAGGGCTCTCTCCGGGTCTATCTCGGCAAAAGGTCTTCAAAGGGCGGAGATGACCAATAAAGAACACTGATTTTAGGCTAGTAAACTGATTGAGAAGGTTTGATTTCAGATTTTTAGGGTTTTGGTGGAAAACAGGGGGAGAGCAATTTTGGGTGCGGGGATGGGACACAGCTTTTGCAGAGGTATTTTTGGGGCAAGGTAGGAGATTGTCTTGATGCCTTTGATTTAAGTGAATGGATAGGAATGACCGGTGAGGAGCTAAAGAGAGCAAGAAACCATCGAGAGTTCTCTTTAGACAGAGGAAAACATAGATATTAAGCAAACTTAAAGGCAGAGCATATAAATTATGAATTCTACCTTAACACTTCATTTACTTAATGTGCAGAAAAGAGAAATAGGAAATTGATACACATAACAAATCTTACAAGTACATGAGAGAAGCACACCATCAACACAAATAACCACAGGAATCCCAAATAGTGCTGCAAAACCCTGGTCTTTCCTTTGCCAAAATTGCAGAGATACAAAGTGTAATACAATAGAAGCTTATCCCTCCAGAGTCCAACCATGAAAATGACTAAGAAAGTACATAATATAGGCAAGCTAACACACTTCCTTGCCTCTAGGGGTCGAGCTCATCATCCTAGGAGCTGTTTCAACCAATTCTAAACTGAGCACTACAATGTAGGCAGTCAAAACAACTTGCCTCTATAAGCTAGGAAACCAATTCATTCATTAAATTTTTGACTTTTTATGCATGAATCTTCTAGAAGAGATAAATAAGTGCCATGACATCATAAAGTTACATCAATTACATCAAGGAGGATGAAAAATCACTCCAAAAAGTCAAAACTAGTCAAATCTGCGTTTTGCTGAGCTGTAGGTGAAAATCTGGCAAATTTCCCTGATGCGTAGCGCCCCAATTCTCAACGCGTAGCGCACCTTTGAGCCAACTTTTGAGGCACTTCCCGGCATACAAATGAGGCCAAAGTAGGCTTGTTGGAAAGTTCTGGATGTCTACTTTCCAACCCAAGTGGAATTTCTCAATTTGGTGGTCATTTGCCCCTCCAAAATTGCAATATCCCAAGACTGCTCCCTGTGTGTCCAAAAAGTGGCAGAAAGTCATTTTTTGCATGTTTTTTGACCTTCTGAGGGCTGAAAACCTGATGAAATGTCTTGGAAATTGCTGAGCAAGTGTAATTTGTCATGAAAAATCCAAAAATGCTGAGTTTTTGAGAAATGGACTTGCCCATCTTCAGGGTAGCGCGCGGCGCGCTACGCGTTGAGGGCAAAAACCTGTGTTTGGCACAAAAAATTCAAAATTGACCAAAATTGCTCCAAATTTTTTGAAATTTGAGCTGGGGGTGTCTCATCAAGTACCATGCTCCTTCAAAGAGGCTTCGGCCAAAATTTGGAGTGGATCGGGACTTTTTCTCCGTTTTAGTGCTTTGCTCAACCTCCTTGGATCTGGCGATTGTATTTTTGACATTTCTCTAAAACCATGACACCTGTGTAAAAAGTGAAGGAGGTTTTTCTTCTTTGGCATGTTTTGGACAAAAACCTCTCTCAGTTTTCCAAAATTCATCTTTGATTGCTCTGAAACATCTTTTGAGTGAAACTTATCCTGATGTGTGAAACAAGGAATTTTGTCGAAATGAAGCGAAATGAAGGGGATAAGAGGCTTCTAAATTCTTGGGGAAATTTTTGGAAGTAGGGAGGGATGTTAGGGAGTAGGGGAAAGTGGAATCGCGGAGATCAAGTGAGGGGAAGGGGTCCAAAAGGGCAAAACACAGGCCCAACCTAGAAAATTGCCAGGTTGTAGCAAGAAACTAGGGTTTGTGCGAAAATGAGGAATTTGGCGGATCTAAGGGATGGGAAGCATTTAATAAGGTACTTTAAGGATAGGGGAAGGTGTATGAACATCAGGATACAAGTTTTGCCGATGATTTGATCGTCCAAGAGAAATTACCTCCAAAACCCTAGGATAGGGAAATGACCTTACCTAGGCGCAACTGAAGCATGAACAAGGTGTAAAATGACTCATTCGACACTGACATGATAATGACAACCCTATGAATGATGATAGACTCAGCAGAATGATGACATGGATTGGCATTTTGGCAATTTTGAAAAGGGTGAAAGCAAACCCTAGACCTAATGCCTAGTGACCAAATTTTGCTTGAAGACTTCACTAAAATGACAAAATTTGACCTTGACACTTCAAAATCACTTTGTAAGAGCACGTTTGATCACTGGAGGAAGGCTGGAAAGACTGACACTAACATTGGCTCCAATGGGGATGGTAGCTCCTTGGAGGTGCCAAGAATACCAGATCTTTGGGAGAGCAGACCAGCGCCTTCGTCCATTGGGCTATGGAGTCCATTATTTCGGCAAACGACACAAGACTTTGACTCATTTATTGAATGAAAACTTGACTGAAACTTAACTGAAACTTGACTCAAACCGACTCGATGGAAAACTGAAATAACTTGAAAAACTCACTCAACAGACCAAACACAAATGACTCATGACTGACTTAAAACAAGACTTTTCAAAGCTTTTTGAAGGGCAGCAGTCCATCAAGATTTGAAATCACGATGATAACCACCTGTGTTTCTTACAAGACAATATACATCAAACTATATCAAAATGCCAATGCAACCAATCAAGCAGATGTCTTCTTGATTGATTCTCCTGATTAGATCTTCTGGTCAACAGTACAAACCTATCACTGGGCATCCAAAAACATAGTTGACCATGGCTGCAACAAAACACTGTAATAAACACTTTCACTGCTGGCTGCAACAAACTTGCTAGAGGATCGTAAAAAACATGAAGATTTGCCATTGCCACCTCCTGCTGAAAGAACAAGGTGTCCTTTGTTTCAAATTCTGATCTGCCTTCATCATGTGCTTCAGTAAAAGTATGCTCATGGGCTTCAAAAAACTCTGAACAGGTAGATGAGCAGATCTCCTCTTGTAAAAACATTTCAACACATGAGACATATGAAGAATCTGAAAGGTAATCCTGTATGCTATGATCTTCTGTAGTCTGACAATATGGTAGGTCATCTTCATATGATATCACAACCAAATTATCAAGTTCCTTATTACATTCTTCAATATTATCAAGCACAATATTATCATTTACATCGTCTACCACAAATTCACTCACAGAAACTTTTTCACTTGCTTGAGCAAAGATCTCACTTTGTTGTTCATGAGCAGACTGAATGACCTCCTCATGAAGACTCTGTTCTGATGAACTGGGAGCACTTAGATTTGTAACTTTTTTTTCTTCATGCCAAATGATCTCAACAGCCAAGTTTTTCTTTATAGGATTCGGCACAAGGTATTCTTGGTCATCATGATCTGAATGTTGATCTGAAATAGTTGACTTGACTGCATCACATGAATCTTGACTACCCTGCACGCTGTCTTCTTTTGTGGGCAGATCTGAAATAGAACCCTCTCTTTCATCATTTTCAGCCATATGGCCATCTTCAAGCTGCTGATCTTGATTCTGCTGCAAAATTTCCTGATCATCTTGATGGGTATCCACTAGGTTCTCTTCATGTTGCTGAAATGGATTCTCATACAAAGCCTCCATGATCTCAACATCCATAAAATTATCATCTTCATAATATTTCTCAAGGCTTTCAATAAAACTATAAGCATGCTTGCAACAGTCATGAACCAAATTTAATGATGGATAAGATGCTTGATATCTTTCAATGAACAAGGCATGAAAATCCTTTAAACAGTAAATACAAGCAGGCGGCAAACTTTCATACCAAGATTGGGCTTTACCTTCCAGAGTGGCCATGAATATCTTCATCAAGCAATCTTCAGGAAAATCAACCTTCAACTTGCGAATATGCATGTGAAATCTAACCAGATGTAGAGCAGCATCCTTCCTACCATCATCTTTAAATGTAGGCAAATTCCTTGACCAATCTACCTTCGGAATTTTATTTGGAAAACCAGGGATGTGATCTCGGCTCATGGGAGCATATCTTCTTGCAACCCGATCCATTTTGAAAAGCTCAAAGCTACTAATCTTCCTGCAGTGAAGTCACCATGAAGCATTGATCTCTGGAGCTTTCAGTGAAGGAGTCGCTAGTGAATGATTTCAGCCTTGTCAGTGTCTGATCGTTGTCCACCATCAACAATCAGATCTGAACTTGATACATGTACTGGGGTAATTAACAAGTTAGATGTCACGTTTACAAGCTAGACCGGAGATTGACTGAAGCAGCGTTTATCTACTTCCGCTAATGCAAAGCAAAAGCGTTTCGAAGGCTACCTGGCATAACTTCAGGCTCCGTCTGTAGCTTATAAAACAAACACATCAACCCACAAACAAGTTTGTTCTCCCCAGTATGGTCACCAATATGTTAGCGCTTGAATTTGGCCTCAGGCTGAAAAAGACAAAATCCAAGGCAACATCAAACCACTTAGCCTCGTAGCTAGCCCTACGGGGCAGGAGAGGGCTCTCTCTGAGTCTATCTCGGCAAAAGGTCTTCAAAGGGAGGAGATGACCAATAAAGAACACTGATTTTAGGCTAGTAAACTGATTGAGAAGGTTTGATTTCAGATTTTTAGGGTTTTGGTGGAAAACAGGGGGAGAGCAATTTTGGGTGCGGGGATGGGACACAGCTTTTGTAGAGGTCTTTTTGGGGCAAGGTAGGAGATTGTCTTGATGCCTTTGATTTAATTGAATGGATAGGAATGACCGGTGAGGAGCTAAAGAGAGCAAGAAACCATTGAGAGTTCTCTTTAGACAGAGGAAAACATAGATATTAAGCAAACTTAAAGGCAGAGCATATAAATTATGAATTCTACCTTAACACTTCATTTACTTAATGTGCAGAAAAGAGAAATAGGAAATTGATACACATAAAAAATCTTACAAGTACATGAGAGAAGCACACCATCAACACAAATAACCACAGGAATCCCAAATAGTGCTGCAAAACCCTGGTCTTTCCTTTGCCAAAATTGCAGAGATACAAAGTGTAATACAATAGAAGCTTATCCCTCCAGAGTCCAACCATGAAAATGACTAAGAAAGTACATAATATAGGCAAGCTAACACACTTCCTTGCCTCTAGGGGTCGAGCTCATCATCCTAGGAGCTGTTTCAACCAATTCTAAACTGAGCACTACAATCTAGGCAGTCAAAACAACTTGCCTCTATAAGCTAGGAAACAATTCATTCATTAAATTTTTGACTTTTTATGCATGAATCTTCTAGAAGAGATAAATAAGTGCCATGACATCATAAAGTTACATCAATTACATCAAGGAGGATGAAAAATCACTCCAAAAAGTCAAAACTAGTCAAATCTGCGTTTTGTTGAGCTATAGGTGAAAATCTGGCAAATTTCCCTGATGCGTAGCGCCCCAATTCTCAACGCGTAGAGCACCTTTGAGCCAACTTTTGAGGCACTTCCTGGCATCCAAATGAGGCAAAAGTAGGCTTGTTGGAAAGGTCTGGATGTCTACTTTCCATCCCAAGTGTAATTTCTCAATTTGGTGGTCATTTGCCCCTCCAAAATTGCAATATCCCAAGACTTCTCCCTGTGTGTCCAAAAAGTGGCAAAAAGTCATTTTTTGCATGTTTTTTTGACCTTCTGAGGGCTCAAAACCTGATGAAATATCTTGGAAATTGCTGAGAAAGTGTAATTTTTCATGAAAAATCCAAAAATGCTGAGTTTTTGAGAAATGGACTTGCCCATCTTCAGGGTAGCGCGCGGCGCGCTACGCGTTGAGGGCAAAAACTTGTGTTTGGCACAAAAAAATCAAAATTGACCAAAATTGCTCCAAATTTTTTGAAATTTGAGCTGGGGGTGTCTCATCAAGTACCATGCTCCTTCAAAGAGGCTTCAGCCAAAATTTGGAGTGGATCGGGACTTTTTCTCCGTTTTAGTGCTTTGCTCAACCTCCTTGGATCTCGCGATTGTATTTTAGACATTTCTCTAAAACCATGACACCTGTGTAAAAAGTGAAGGAGGTTTTTCTTCTTTGGCATGTTGTGGACAAAGCGCTCTCTCAGTTTTCCAAAATTCATCTTTGATTGCTCTGAAACATCTTTTGAGTGAAACTTATCCCGATGTGTGAAACAAGGAATTTTGTCGAAATGAAGCGAAATGGAGGGGATAAGAGGCTTCTAAATTCTTGGGGAAATTTTTGGAAGTAGGGAGGGATGTTAAGAATCAGGGGAAAGTGGAATCGCGGAGATCAAGTGAGGGGAAGGGGTCCAAAAGGGCAAAACACAGGCCCAACCTAGAAAATTTCCAGGTTGTAGCAAGAAACTAGGGTTTGTGCAAAAATGAGGAATTTGGCGGATCTAAGGTATGAGAATCATTTAATAAGTTACTTTAAGGATAGGGGAAGGTTTATGAACATCAGGATACAATTTTTGCCGATGATTTGACCGTCCAAGAGAAACTACCTCCAAAACCCTAGGAGAGGGAAATGACCTTACCTAGGCGCAACTGAAGCATGAACAAGGTGTAAAATGACTCATTCGACACTGACATGAAAATGAAAACCCTATGAATGATGATAGACTCAGCAGAATGATGACATGGATTGGCATTTGGGCAATTTTGAAAAGAGTGAAAGCAAACCCTAGACCTAATGCCTAGTGACCAAATTTTGCTTGAAGACTTCACTGAAATGACAAAATTTGACCTTGACACTTCAAAATCACTTTGTAAGAGCACATTTGATCACTGGAGGAAGGCTGGAAAGACTGACACTAACAGTATCAATGATGAGGAAGAAATACAGAGCAATTTCTTAATCAAGGTTTTCAAAATTAGAATAGATATCAATAGAATTCACAAGGAAGTACATTCACCTAGAGAGGCAAAGGAATAAGTCCAAGTCATTTCATAGGAAGAAATAAAGAAGCATCCCATGAAAGAGGTAGAGGATGGGATGAATCTTGAGAAGACAAGGAAAATGATACAATTTTATTTAGTCATAAATTTGGCATCTTGAGAAAGATTGTTATGCAAAAATGTGTGATAATTAACGTAAAGATGCCAATACAATTCTTGAAGAAACAAAAAATGATAAGTACAAAACCAAAAATTCTTGCATGCATTACCCGTGATGCATACAAAGAGGCATATACAGAGGAAGAGGACTTTAGGGAGGTGTATTAATAGTTGTACGACCATAATCATGTGGAAAATGGTGACAAAAAATATGAACATTGATCCATATTGGATTATAATATTAATCCATGTTGATGCTTTCAAAGTGGAAAATTGGAGGAATCATCTTGCAAGACCATTTTTAATGGCAAGTCTCAGTTTGGCGAATTGAGGTTGTAAACCTTTCAAATGAAGTTTGAGGCATTTCTTAAAGTTTTTTGGGGTCCAAAAATTCTCACTTGTGCCACCCCCTCATGTTTCTCTACACTAGAATACATTTTCAATGACACAAAATAGACCTCAAATGGAGTCCATATGCAAAATTTATGCCACCTAAAAGTTGACCTTCTTGTTTAGACAACCATTCAAGAGGATGCCAAGCCAAGCCCATTACTCATGGAAAAGGGGCTAGCCACGTGAAAATAATGAAGAAGAATCTAGAAGGATCAATATTCTAAATATAGTTAAGAGTTGAAGGGAGTCGTACATAACAACCTATAAGCTATCACACTGTGTTATAAGTAGGTCACTAGGAGGAAAAGAGGTTCCATTCTTTTTTATTGTATTATGTTCCATATATTATCAAAGTAGCTAAGATTGGATAGATAGAGAAAACAAAAAGGGTTTCTATTCTAGAAGAGCCCATAGGCCACTCCTTTGTATTTGCCCCACTTCCCTTCAAAGAAAGAGAGAGTAGAGTGGTCTCACCTTTCATCTGAGTTGACTCAACTCCTGGATTTAAACAAGATATTTTTCTTTCGTGATGTGATTAGAATTGCATTTAAAATAGCATAAAGGAACATATATGCATGTTGTAAAGAATAAGGAACATGACAAGAATCAACAACATAAAACACAAGACGTTGATAACGGAGTTCGTCTAGGAGGGACTACGTCTCCAAGCCCCTGTGTCAAGATAGTGTAGGCCACTGCATTAAGTGCTGGAAAGAGTGATGATATACATGCATGTGTTTTCTCTAACATACAAGGAATGTGCCCTCACACAGGAGTGGCTCCAAGAGATGTTTCGCTGCAGGAACTCTCATTCAAAAAGGACTCCTATCAGCATGACATAATTTTCACGTATGTTAATAACGAGCATCCTGCCAACATGGCATCAAAAGGATCTCAATTCAAACATACATGGTGACACATGAGTATCTCGTCAACATGGCAACAAAGTGATCTCAGTCAAAACATGACAATAAGCACATCTCACATCAATAACAAAACAATATCCCACATCAAACATCAAACATGGATCTATAGTGCACAATGCATCTCAAGCAAAGAGATAAAGAAGTACATGATCACACTACATATACCTCACATCAAAGAGTTATCTGAAGAAGAGGATGATAAACTGTTGGATTTGGTTGTACCATCAATATCGTGGCGTCGAATCTCATGGAAATGAGTGCTCACACATGAATGTTGACACTTGCACTCCACTTTGAAAAGTGGCCAAAAAATAAAATGATCAAATGGAAAATCTGATTGCACCATCAAATTCATGGCATCGAATAGTGTAAAATTGACTGTCAAATTTCTGAATTCTGACAAAGTGAAAGTCTGGGGCTACAAGAATCTTTAGATTCACCCTAGATTCCTCAAAGATTCCCTCCTTTGGGTCATCTAAAGATTTGTTGCTCAGATCAAAATTTTGTTTACTCCATCAAGTTCCTTGCGAAAATATGAGAAAAATGAGTATGAAGTACGCTGCATTCTGACTCTAGCGAATTCCAGCCTCCAAGGAATTTGGAAGATTCCCTCAAGATTCTCGAAGATTCTCCTCCACTGGGAATCTGAAAATCTGTTGCTCAAAAGGTGAATCTGACCTCACCATAGCGTTCCCTGTGAAAATCTGAGAAAATTGACTGTAAACTTTGTTACATTCTGATAAAAAGAAGTTTTACCTCACAGGGAATCTTAAGATTCCTTAAAGAATCTGCATGAGAATATTCCCTGGAATATTCTGGGAATCTGCCTCGATTTCCATGCCCAGGGTGGAACCCCTCTGTGCTGCCACGCCTCCATTTCATCTCTCTCCCGTTCACTGTTCCGTCCTCCTTCGCTGGCGCACTACGTAGAAATGTCATTTTATATTTTTCCATCGCAGAGTTAACAACGACACTGTTGTGGCACATTGGTGGTGGATGCATTTAGGAGGGTAGAGGTTGCGGGATCAAACCTTGCCCCTCCCAACTTGTTATGTGACTAACATTTTTAATGGCGCGTATAACCATTTACATTTTTTAAATGGGGTGCAGTTGCACCGTTTACGTGATGTGGGCGGAATTTGTATGAGGTGTGACCATTTGAATGGATTGGTTACATGGGGCCGGCCCACGTGGGTAGAGTGAGTTTAATCCCTGCCGGCTCCACTTTAAACACATTCATTGTATTAACGTTTGTCATATGTTAATCTTTGGGGTAGTTTAATTACCATGGGATATATGGTTAGAACAACCATACACAAAAAGGCTTTTAATACAACCATATTGGCTTTAACTTTTTGGTTATTTGGTTTGATTAATATGGAATCATATTAGTCATATTATATACATGACTTTTGTTATATGGTTATTAATAGCCATTTTTTCATATTTAAAATGATTTTTTTTTTGTCTTTTTAGGATTAAAGAGGCCAATGAGGAAATGACATGTGTCAGTGATTGGTGGGCTGCTATGTGGGTCCCAATTGCTCATTGGGATGCCATGTGGCACACTGTGAGTCCTCCCTTTTCCCTTATCATGTCAATCTTTAAAGAGCTCTATCTCCCTCATGCGAGCTCGGATTTGAGTGTCGTTCGTACCGTTAGAATTAGGGTGACGAGCACTTCAATATGGTGCTGGGTTGGGAGCAATCTGACCACTTTGAATTTTGACCCTTTCTGAGTCCTCTTGGAATTATGCCTGTGTCTGGAGCCACCTGGATCAATCCTCCCCACTGAGGAGCTTTTGGTCCTCCAAAAGTATGAAAAATGATCTACAACTTCTATGTACCTTGTCTGCACTTACAAATGTTTGATAAATCACCCTTCCTTCTCCGTCACCTTTGTCCTTCAGAGCCATAAGCAATGAGCTGACACCTCCAACCTCTGCAAACCTATAGTACATTGTTTTGAAAATTACATGCTTGATTTACAATGCCAACTAATGACCCAAGCATCCCATACTTTCCACGAGTTTATAACACACACTCGGTGGTCAAGTTTACACCAAGATGGAATCAATACCCGAACTATGAAAACAAGGCCAACATATCATTGTTGCTTCAACAAGCGATGGAAAACACATCATCACTACAACACATGATTTACAAAAATAAGGCCAAACACTATTTTTGTTTTGACAAATGATGGAAACACAAAATAAGACCAGACATCATTGTTGCTTAACAAGTGATGGAAAACACATCATCACTTTTACATTTTAAAATGCAACAAATGATTTACAAAAGTGTGACCATGACAAGCTAACATATCTAGAAACCATTTTTCACCTATCGATGTGAATGGGTCATCTCCCTGTGGTGGTTTTGCTTGTCGAACCACTATTTCACCTGGTTCATGCACTGACGCTTTGTCTTTAAGGCGCTGCTCTGGATGGAGCCTCCAACAAGTGGCTCTTTGAAGGCCACCTCTGTTGCAATGACTGCAATACATTTTCTTCCTCCAGATCTGCTTAACATGTTTCTTTACCTGTTGTTGAGAGGGTCTTTCATGTCGCCTCCTTTTGTGTGTTGTTATTCTTTTCCAACACTTAGAAAATGTATGGTTATGTAACCCACAAAAGGTACATGTTTCTCGATTCCATGATTTACATTCATCTTTAACAACATGATTATAATCGAAATGAACATTTGAATGTAGAGACTAGCTATACCTTTCCTTGCTGCCTTTGGTTTCATTATGGCGATGAGAGCTTGCCTCAACTACTTCCCTGCAATGGGTACTACCATGGGATGATGGGGATGTGTTCCCATCATGTTCTTTCCTCGGCGATTTCGACAATGTCTAGGAAGAATCTGACACCTTCGAGCATTCTCCTTTGGTGTATCCCAAGCCTGCAAATCGAGGTCTCTGCACAACCTCCAATGATTGAGTTATGCCTTGGTTATTAACACCAAGTTCTTCTCCTTCCTTGTACCTCATCCTGGTAAGGAGCCTCATGTTTGTCCTTGTAATTGGGATCTCCAAATATCCAACAGAAATCATACTATGTGAAGATGAAACTAAAGGGAAATCAACATCTTTTACCTCCATTGTCGAGTTGGAAAGAATTGATTAGGACCTCTCATGATCTGTTGTTGGTGGTTCACTCGCTATCTTGGCAGATTCCTCAACTTCTTTCCTGACATACCCAAGTCCTTCCTAATGGCGTAATTCTTCTACTTTGATGGGAATGATAATGCCTTGGCCATTAATGTCCAAGCCTTTTCCTTCATACCCCATTCTCTTCAACAGTTTGGATCCAATTCCTGTATTATGATTTTCAAAAACAGCGAAATCATCATCAGGAAACATACATGAATTCAGAGAATTTCTTTTTACCTCACATGAGTCACGTTGCATCTTTTCCAAGGCCTCGTCCTTAGCTTGCAGTTGTTGTAGCAAACTCTGTTTCTCCTATTTCTCTTCATGTAGAAGCATCTTCAACTCAACGTACTCTGTTTGAAGATTTTGGTTGTTGTGCTTAAGTTCATCTAGGGTCTCATCCGTGGCTCGCAACAGACGCTGTAATCACTCCTTTTCCTTTGTCTCTTTTTGTAGAGCTTCTTAATCATTTCCACCTTTTTGGAAATTCTGAGCATGGTCTCGTACATCGCTTTGTCATCCTCCATTGTTCATGCTCGCAATTCACATCCATGCAAAGACCGCTCTGATACCAAACTTGATCTGAGTTGACTCAACTCCTGGATTTAACCAAGATATTTTGCTTTCGTGATGTGATTAGAATTTCATTTAAAATAGCATAAAGGAACATATATGCATGTTGTAAAAAAAGGAACATGACAAGGATCAACAACATAAAACACAAGACATTGATAACGAAGTTTGTCCAGGAGGGACTACGTCTCTGGGCCCTAGTGTCAAGATGGTGTAGGCCGCTGCATTAAGTGCTGGAAAGTGTGATGATGTACATGCATGTTTTTTCTCTATCATACAAGGAATATGCCCTCACGCAGGAATGGCTCCAAGAGATGTTCCATTGTAAGAACTCTCATTCAAAAAGGACTCATATTAGCATGACATAATTTTCACGTATGTTAATAATGACCATTCCGCCAACATGGCATCAAAGATATCTCAATTCAAACATACATGGCGGCACATGAGTATCTCGTCAACATGGCGACAAAGGGATCTCAATCAAAACATGACAATAAGTACATCTCACATCAAGAAAAAAACAAGATCCCACATCAAACATCAAACAGGGATCTATACAGCACAATGCATCTCAAGCAAAGAGATAAAGAAGTACATGATCACACTGCATATATCTCACTTCAAAGAGTTATCTGAAGAAGATGATGGTAAACTACTGGATCTGGTTGTACCATCAATATCGTGGCTTCGAATCTCATGGAAATGAGTGCTCACACATGAATGTTGACACCTGCACTCCACCTTGAAAAGTGGCCAAAAAACAGAATGATCAAATGGAAAATTTGATTGCACCATCAGATTCGTGGCGTCGAATAGTGTAAAATTGACTATCAAAGTTCTGAATTCTGACAAAGTGAAAATCTGGGGCTACAAGAATCTTTAGATTCCCCTAGATTCCTCAAAGCTTCCCTCCTCCGGGTCATCTGAAGATCTGCTGCTCAGATCAAAATTCTATTTGTGCCATCAAGTTCCTTGCGAAATTCTAAGAAAAATGAGTATGAAATATATTGCATTCTGACTCTGGCGAATTCCAGCCTCCAAGGAATCTAGAAGATTCCCTCAAGATTCTCGAAGATTCTCCTCCGTTGGGAATATGCAAATCCGCTTCTCAAAAGAAAAATCCGACCTCGGCATAGCGTTCCCTGTGAAAATCTGAGAAAATTGACTGTAAACTTGGTTACATTCTGATAAAAAGAATTTTTACCTCACAGGGAATCTTAAGATTCTTTAAAGAATCTGCATGAAAAAATTCCCTGAAATATTCGGAGAATATGCTTCGATTTTCACACCCAGGGCAGACCCCCTCTGCACTGCCACGCCTCTGTTCCATTGCTCTCTCGTTCACTGTTCCATCGTCCTTCGTTGGCGCACTACGTAGAAATGTCATTTTATATATTTCCATGGTGGAGTTAACAATGACACCGTTGTGGCACGTTGGTGGCAGACGCATTTAGGAGGGCAGAGATTGCGAGATTAAACCCCGCCTGTCATGCCCCTACACCTGTGGTAGTCTTCCAACCGCTTGTAGTAAGGTGTGGCACCACCGAACGTTTTCTTTTCACCAATACTAACATTCGTGGACTACGCCTACTTTCACATTAACATTACTTAGCTTGTGTTTTGCAACCAAGTAAACATACATTTATCCTTTATACCAATGAAGCCCATACTCATTCATTATCCATAGCAATTATAACAAGAACGACAACAATTGCAACAGTATAAAGGGGAGGGGCAACTCCCCGTAATGTGAGTCTGCCCGAATCAATATATTATATAATCATCATTTTTACAATGTACAGACTAAGTCCCTGGGAAACCCCAAATTTACACTTAGCCAAATTTTCACAACTTCGGCAAACTCGGTTGCCCAGCTCGTCAGCACCTCCGCACGGTCGCCACACGACTCACCAACCCGTCGTTCACCTCGTCGCACGTCTTCGCCGGTTCGCTCTTCGTTTGGTCGCAAACGCCCAAACCGTGTATCCCTGCCCACACGCAGTCCCGCTTGCCAACTCATGACAAACGCCCAAATTGTGTGCACAACACGTAGTACTGCCTGCCCAACTCAACGACCTCCGTTTCACCTTCGTGCACACTTGCACGGTGGGCGGGCGCTCACCCGAGTCGCCAAGACACCCACGCCAAGTCGCCGCACAAACGCCTCCGCACAATACACCCGGGCACGCCTTGCCCAACGCATCGACCTCTCACCAAGAGCGCTCTCACCAAGTGCGACTCACCAAGAGGAGCGCATGAGGTATGCGCTCATCCTCCTCTTGAAACTACGCACTAGAACTCTCCTCCAAGAGCGAAGATAGAGTGATCTGCGTTGATGAGTTATGAGCTCCAACGCTCAAGCATATATACATGTTTTAGTGTGTGGGTGGGCTGCCCAGCCGACTGCCCACACACCCCTCTTGCACGCCATACTCAAGTCGGCCTTGGGCTCTCCCATAGGTCGGCCAACCCCTTGCATAGCCCTTCAAACCATGGTATAAACCATTGTTCATCCATCGCATTATTTCCCAAGTGTCGCAGGTTTCGTCGCAAGGAGCTCGCAGAAACGTCGCATTTTCTCCGCACGCCCGGTTCGTCGCACCCGCCCGTCGCACCGTCGCACGCCTGTCGCGCGCTCGTGCATGGTCGCCCGGCGCCCAACCGCACCGCAGCTCCAAGGACCTTACATCCTCCTCCACCTGAAATCGTTGTCGTCCTCGACAACATACCATCTCGGTAGTCATCCACCAAGATCATCACTATCCATGATGTCAACTCCTCCACATACTGCAACCATCATCGCAACATATGTAGAACCACCGTCTCCATCATGTCTCGCCCCGGCAACCATCTGTCACCAAGATCACCATACCAAGGTATACACCTCATCGGTATGTCATACATCAGAGATCATCTCAATCCATGATCATCGACCACCCTGTCACAATCTCCACATGTTGCCCCCACCATGGAAGGCTGGTCCCTCCATCCAAGCTACATGTCCACTGCAACATCCCGTGTCGACCTCATCATGTGTCATCATGTGAACTGCTGCCATGATACTCCAACACAATGCTAACACATCTCTACACATTGTCGACCCCCATGTCTGAACTAGTTGGGTAGCTAATCCAACTGTCATGCTCAATCATGAGAATGAACATCTTCATGCCACCATCAGTTGTTCCTCAAGACATCCTGCCACATCCTCAACTCGATCAAGAATCCATCTCCATATAAGTGCAAGCCATGCTGAGGTCCATGAGGTAGTCCTCATCTCATCTGCAACATCCTGTCCAAAGTAGTTGAGTCTCGGCTCAACCCATGCCCAAGTGTAGTCACCAAAGCATCATCATCGTCATAACTCCATCACTCCAAAGTGTCTCATATCGATCCTCTACATCAAGTCACTCTTCCAAGCCATGCCCATACATTTACTTTGGAAGTATGCATCCCATACTGCATCAAAGTCTCCTGACCTCAGCGCCTCAATGCATTAGATCCTCTAAGTCCACCATGTATGAAGTCCCTAGAAGTCACAACAATCTCATGTCATCATGAGCTCCATGAGTCATCTCCAACCAACATCTCCATGTAGTAGGAATGCTCCATAATCTGCTCACAACTCCATCCAAGTCCATGGTCTTGTTGCACAAGAGTGTACAACCTCTCCATCGGCTCATAAGCAAAACATCTCCATGTCACATCAGCAAATCCATCTGCACAACATCCCTGCCTTGGCACTCTTCCTTGGATGTCCATGACACCTCTACAAGTGCTCCCAGACGATGTCCCTGCATAAGACTACCATGCTCCATGTCTCCAACCTGATGTCCATGACTAAGTTGCCCATGTAGTCCAACCAAGTAGACCTACCACAACAATCGGTCATCCTCATCCAAGCTGCAATCTTCGGTTTAGTGAACTCGGTCACCCAACCATATCATCATCATCATGAGTTCCCCCATCATAGCTCCTTCACTAAAGTGTCCACCAAGACTATCTCTTGGTCTCGGCCATGAGAAATCCACTCAAGAGTGTGCCCTCCAATCTGTCCATGAGTCATGCTGGGCACTTAGCCATGTGGCTAAAGCATGACCCATTCATCCACAACGATCATCATGTTCCTCCCTTGTCAAGGGCCTTTGTACCTTCTACCATAAGGTCACAAACAACCCCAACAAGTCCTGCAACAATCAACAATCCTTGCTTCTCCATACAAGGTCTCATCATAGTCATCCATGGTAAGATCCTCCCTAGCATAGGCAAACTGGCTTTGCCTCTCCCTGCATACAGTCCATCTACCAAATGCCAAAATGAAACACAAGCATCAATACTTACTTCATCATCATGAGGCTCTTCCTCATTCATCCATGTCCACAAACTGCACGATCCTAGTCCAACCTGATCATCCTCAAGTTCATCCTCCATCATGGTCATGTCTGCAACATCCTCAGTCATCACGACTTCCTCTTCTTGGTCAGCACAATCTGCAACTTCATCTTGCTCCATTGTCCAACCAAGTTGAAGAAGTTCATCTTCAACAGTCTTCTCCAAGACTTCAAGTTCCTTTCGGATTCGGGGCTTCTCTTCCTTCAACCTCTTCAACCTGTATAAGGTAAGCAAGAGCTTCCCTTCACCTTCTCCCAAACTTGCCATGCCTTGTCGTTCAGCTTGGCTCAAGCACTAAGCTTCACCTCTGCTAAACCGTTCACCAAGTTCCCTGCAACCATGAACTGGCCCTTGTCTCACTTGTATGTGAAACTAGCTTCCTTCACCTGCAAGTACCTGCTTCCACTGTCACTTCGTCACGAGCAACCTTGCTCACCAGCTCCAACTGAGCTCTGATACCAACTGTCACGCCCCTACACCTACGGTAGTCTTCCAACCGCTTGTAGCAAGGTGCGGCACCACCGAACGCTTTCTTTTCACCAATACTAACATTTGTGGACTACGCCTACTTTCACATTAACATTACTTAGCTTGTGTTTCGCAATCAAGTAAACATACATTTATCCTTTATACCAATGAAGCCCATACTCATTCATTATCCATAGAAATTATAACAAGAACGACAACAATTGCAACAGTATAAAGGGGAGGAGAAACTCCCCGTAATGTGAGTCTGCCCGAATCAATATATTATATAATCATCATTTTTACAATGTACAGACTAAGTCCCTGGGAAACCCCAAATTTACACTTAGCCAAATTTTCACAACTTCGGCAAACTCGGTTGCCTAGCTCGTCGGCACCTCCGCACGGTCGCCGCACGACTCACCAACCCGTCGTTCACCTCGTCGCACGTGTTCGCCGGTTCGCTCTTTGTTTGGTCGTAAACGCCCAAACCGTGTATCCCTGCCCACACGCAGTCCCGCTTGCCAACTCTTGACAAATGCCCAAATCGTGTGCACAACACGTAGTACCGCCTGCCCAACTCAAAGACCTCTGGTTCCAACCTCCGTTTCACCTTCGTGCACACTTTCACGGTGGGCGGGCGCTCACCCGAGTCGCCAAGACACCCACGCCAAGTCGCAGCACAAACGCCTCCGCACAATACACCCAGGCACACCTTGCCCAACGTGTCGACCTCTCACCAAGAGCTCTTTCACCAAGTGCGACTCACCAAGAGGAGCGCATGAGGTATGCGCTCATCCTCCTCTTGAAACTGCGCACTATAACTCTCCTCCAAGAGCAAAGATAAAGTGATCTGCGTTGATTAGTTATGAGCTCCAACGCTCAAGCATATATACATGTTTTAGTGTGTGGGTGGGCTGCCCAGCCGACTGCCCACACACCCCTCTTGCACGTCATACTCAAGTCGGCCTTGGGCTTTCCCATAGGTCGGCCAACCCCCTTGCATAGCCCTTCAAACCATGGTATAAACCACTATTCATCCATCGCATTATTTCCCAAGTGTCGCAGGTTTCGTCCCAAGGAGCTCGTAGAAACGTCGCATTTTCTCCGCATGCCCGGTTCGTCGCACCCGCCCGTCGCACCGTCACACGCATGTTGCGCGCTTGTGCACGGTCGCCCGGCTTCCAACCGCACCGCAGCTCCAAGGACCTTACACCGCCCCTCCCAACTTGTTGTGTGACTAACATTTTTAATGGTGCGTATAACCGTTTACATTTTTTAAATGGGGTGTGGTTGCACTGTTTACGTGGTGTGGGTGGAGTTTGTGTGAGGTGTGACCGTTTGAGTGGATTGGTTACATGGGGCCGCCCGGTGGGGGCCGGCCCACATGGGCCGGGTGGGTTCAATCCCCAACGGTTCCACTTTAAATGCATTTGTTGTATTAACGTTTGTCGTATGTTAATCTTTTGAGTCGTTTAATAACCATGGGATATATGGTTATAACAACCATACACAAAAAGGCTCTTAATACAACCATATTCGCTTTAACTTTGTTATTTGGTTTGATTAATATGGAATCATATTAATCATATTATATACATGAATTTTGTTATATGGTTATTAATAACCATTTTTTCATATTTAAAATGATTTTGCTATTTTTTTATGATATGTTTTTTTAGCATTTTTCAAGATTAAAGAGGTCAATGAGGAAATGACATGTGTCAGTGGTTGGTGGGCTACTATGTGGGTCCCACTTGCTCACTGGGATGCCATGTGGCACATTGTGGCCCCCTCTTTTCCCCTGTCATATCAATCTTTAAAGAGCTCTATCTCCCTCATGCGAGCTCAGATTTGAGTGACATTCACACTATTGGAATCAGGGCGATGAGCACTTCAATCTGGTGTTGGGTTGGGAGCAATCTGACCACTTTGAATTTTGACCCTTTCTGAGTCCTCTTGGACTTCTGCCTGTGTCTGGAACCACCTGGATCAACCTTCTAGCTAGGTTTTCTTCAAAAAGGATTTCTCGGGGCATATCTTGTGTTATTGTGGTTTTGTGTGTGATTGATCTGTTTGTTCTCTGTTTTTATGCATTTTAATATTTACATGCATACGTAGGAAACAATAATTTAATAATTCTAAAAATCTAAGGGAAAATTAACCCTCATAGTATAGATTTCATATTTTAAATATATTTTACCAAATCCGTTGTGATGAATTTTCCAATGAATTATCCACAAAAGTTCATGGGTCAACTATCATCTCCAAAATGGTTTACTGTACAAGTTGAAAAAGCTCTATGTTCCTAGAGGTGAGTGATTGTAGTTGATTAGAGAGACTCACACCTCCAAGTTTGCAAGGCATTTTGGTGTAAGGAAGATAATGGCCAACTTATAGAGGTATGTGTGCCAGCCTAGGAGGTAAGAAGATGTAGCTAGGTTCATAAGAGGATTTATGCTTTGATGTACCAACAAGCCTAGGAACAAGAAGCAATGTTTACTCCATCCCTTACTTGTACCCACTTTTCCTTGCAAATAATTTCCATGGAATTTGTAGGAGGTTTACCAACTACCAAGAAGAGACATGACTACCTTTTTGTTTTATTTGACATGTTCAACAAGATGTGCATTCTCATGCCCCGAGAAAAGACTATCAGGGGATAAGAAGCAACAAATTTGTTCTTTGAGCAAGTATAAGTGCACTTTGGAATACCAAGGAGCATCATTTCAGACAAGGACACCTTATTTCTTAGTAGTTTTTAGACATCATGTGGGAGAAGTTGGACACGAAATTCAAAAGGTCTATATGATTCCATCCATAAATAGATATGCAATCAAAATTAATCAACAAGACTTTGGTGTTGCTTTTAAGGGGTTATAATCAAAAACATTCGAAGACCTGGGACGAAAATCTAGTCTACATACAACATTCCTACAACAAAGTAGTCCACATTGCAACTAATAAGTCACCATTTTAGACTTGTTTTGAATATTTTCCACCTTCATCTTTAGATGTTGTATCTGGGAAGCAAGGAGTGAGGGAGGATGTCATAGGAGATGCTTTAATAGTAGAAAAAATGTTGAGAATATCAATCAAAACCATTTACAAGTATAAGAGGTGTTAAAGAAGTCACATGAAAAATATGAGGCTAGGCATGATCAACACAGGACAAAGAGGTCATTTAGCATAGGAGACAAAGTATGGTTACAATTGAACAATGAGAGGTTATAGGGTCTTACTAAAAAAATCAAGGATTTGTGATGTGTTCCTTTTGAGATACTAGAAAAGGTGGGAGATAATGCCTACAGACTCAATTTTCCCCCATACATGTGCATGTATTCAATGGTGAATGTGGAAAATCTAAAACTTTGTGAGCTTCCATGTTGGATCAAGAAGAGGCACAGGTCCTACCTTCCATAGAGGATTTAGCACTAGATGCTCATGAAAAGTTGATATAAGATACAATTTCACCATAGAGGTCTAAAACTACAAGATGACAGTAGCACGACCTTTGGAAAATTGGGTTGAAAGGACAACTTCTAGGCAAGGCTAAATGGTACTCGAAATAGAAGGTAGAGAAAAAAATTCCTCTCCTCATTCAATAAAAGTTTTTGGGGACCAAAATCCTCCCAAAATGGGAAGGTATGATCTGAATTAGATCATTATATTATTTTTCATCCATCTTGATGATTTCAAAATAGAAAAATAGGAGGAATCGACTTGCAGGGTCATTTTTACTAGTAATTCCAATTTGGAAACTTGGGGGTGAAAATTTTCAAGAGCCATTATGAGGCCTTTAATGACCAATTTTTGTGGTCTTGAACTTACTAAGGACCTAGATTCCATAATTCACACACCAATGCCTTTCCAACAGCATGTGAATCACCTCAATTGAAGCTCATACGAAAAAGTTATGCCTCTCGAAAGTTGACATATAATGATTGACCACCATAATCTGAGAGGACACCACATCATCTATCATCACAATGGAACATTAGAGAAATTTTGAGGTCAAAAATAGGCCTCAAAACAAAAATGTACAACAAAAATCAACTTTAAAAGAACCAATAAGATTCAATATGATGATGTCAACCATGGAAGACGATTCACCATTTTTGGAGTAAAAAAAAAAAAAAGCTAGTATTTTCAACTTATCTCCCTACGATTTTACTCAAATTTCCTACGATTTTACTCAAATTTCGAGCTGGAGCACTCATTGGATGCCTAATTTAATTTGGATCCAAGAAGTACCTATGTTGCATACTTTCGAGGGACCCCTACACGAAAAATGTCAAATACCTGAAAAATGTGATTGCAATCACATTTTTAATGTATTTCACATTTTTTGTTCAGTAGGGTCCATCGAAAGTATGCAACATGGGTACTCCTTGGATGCAAAATTTATGAGTGCTCCCACTCGAAATTTGAGTAAAATCATAGGGAGATAAGTTGAAAAAATAGTTTTTTTCTATTTTACCTCCAAAAATTGATGAGGTAATCTAATCTCATTTTATTATTTTCACTATTATTTTATAATATTCCTTAGGAGGCCCATTTTAGAACTCAAAATTTCTCTAATGAAGGGGTTACCCACGTGGGGACTATGAATAAGACTCTATAATGGTTAAGTTATAACTCACGTTGAGGGTTGAATGGGTCAAATCTAACCCCTAGTTGACTATTAGGTTGTATTATAACTGAACCACTAGGAGGAAAAGGGGTTCCAATCTATTTGCTTGCATTTTGTTCCAGAGTGTAGAAAAGAGTAACTAAGTGTGAATAGAGAGATAACATAACATAGGGGGTTTGTTTTCTGTAGCAACCCATAGGCAATGGGTCTCAAGAAACTCCATAAAGAGTGTCTTCTCCTTTGTACCCGCATCATTTCCATTCCAAACAAAAGAGAGCAAAGCAACCTCACTTTCCAGTTAGGATTTTTCCCATAAGGGTTTCTAAGGCCATATCTTGGTGATTATTGTGGTTTGTGAGAGATTATATATACCTATTCTCTATTTTTTTCATAGTATCTATTGTGTGCATAAATAACAAAATAGTAATAAAAAATATATGGAATCTAAAAGGAATTAACTCTTAATAGTATAGATTTCAATTTAGTTTCACAAATATGTTGTGACAAACTATCCAATGAAATATCCATAATAGTGTACAAATCACACATAATCACATATATAGATTATATTGGGTTGATAATTCACCCAAAAACTCTATATGGATACAACAAATTCTATATGATATTTCCACTTTAGAAATTTATTGTGATACATAGGGCATAGATACATTGGTATATTATTTCCTTACATAAATTATGTGCTTAACCTTTACAAATTATGTTAAACACTCAAATTATGCATCATATATAAGACATGCATACAATGTGATCAGAGATCATGTACATATCCATATGTTTGTAATTTAAATTGTTTAACCAGGCTTTAACACATGAAATTACATTTTCTTGATGTTGTTGTGAGTGTGTGTGTTGTTGGAAAATGGAAAGCAATGATTATTAATCTTATTTCCCTTAACCTTGATATTTCCTTGTGAATCTTATTTAACTTCTTTATGTTTTTTAGTTAGATGTTTTCATCAAACAATATCAAGAATAGTAATAGCAACAATAGAGGACATATGTATTAGGCTCACAACTAGGGCAAAACCCCTCCAAGGGGAAAACCTAGAAACTCTTCTCTTCTTAGAATTTGTTTCAAATGAGATACAAAGACCCAAACCCTAGACCAAGTCCTTCTCCTAGTACCAAGTCAGCCCTTCTTCAAGTCCTTCCTTGATTCTACACCAAACTACTACACACTGCAATTTTGACCTGCCAGCTTCGATACTGTTGCTCAACCTGCAACTTCGAACTTGCAATTTCGGTCTTGCACCTTTCAAGGAAACCCTAGATCAACCTCCTCTTGAGACCTTCCTGGAGCAAGGCAACTCCTCCTAAGGTCAACGAGCTCTAGATATAGTATCCTTCCTTCCAACTACAAGATGTTTCACTTCGTCCTACTGCAATTCAGTCCTGCAATTTTGGCCTCTTATGGTAGCCCAGAAACCCTAGAATTTCACACATTTGTGAGAGATAGAGCCCAGAAACAAGAACCTTTGTCCTTCTTCCTTCTCTAAGACCTTCACTCTTCTTTTCTGCTTCTCCTAGCTTCATATCGAATTCTTTCTTAATAGATCAAACTTGTGAGTGAGAGTGAGTCTAATGAGGTCAAATTGCTTCTTTATATAGCCTTCTCAAGGGGCCAAATTCCTTCCTTTAGGCTGACTTGATGTTCCTAGGACCGAATTGTACTTTGGAGCTTCCAGGAATTTCTAGACTAAAAAACAATTCTTTTTACAAATATATTTTTGCCTATAATGGTTTTATAAACATGGCATTGACTCCTTTGACTCAAGACAATAAATCCTAAGACCTAACAAACCCTAGAAGTACGAAGAACATGCTTCTACCTAGAAGACCATCAGTAATGAGCAAGAAACCCATGCTTTTAATAATAATAAATTTTATTTTCTTTTCATGTTCGTTACAAATGATACATATTGAAATGAGTACAACAATTATGAAGATCGAAACTAGTTTCATTTCTCAACACTCTCTCTTAACTAGGGAGGTATTCATAATTGTACAACCAATACAACATCATATCTCAAACTGAAGAGTTCTCACAAGAAGAGTCGGATTGATAACTCATTGTAAGCATCATCATCATGACCAACACTGTCTTTGAGGCCTAACTATACAAGCTCTTTTTTAATCAAGAGCATTATGTTGGGAGGCTTTACGTGTGATACTGCACTACTTCTATGAGGTACATACCCCATTCGGATGTCTACAAGGTATATACTTTTAGGACTATCCTTCTCTTGGATCTCCAATCCTGAGTCCTCAAAGAATATTGGTCCTCTTCGACCACTCTTCTCTTAGATACCTGTCACATCCTCAAAGAGTGGCAGTGCCTTTCCTTTCTTGGATGTTTTATCCTCAAAGGAAACCACATATGCTTATCCAATTCTTTGTCATTCTCTCTTCATTACCTAAAGAGGAGAATGCACATGTGGTGTCCAACATCACTCCCTCTCAACTAGATAGGACATCCCTATTCTTGTTTAATCTTGAGAATATAACCTTGCTCCTATACAAGGAGACTCCTTTACTCCCTCTCAAAATCAAAGGAGATCTAGACTTCCTTTCTATTTGAGAAGACATCACAAGCCTTACAATTTGTCTTCATAAGAGTATCAACTATCAGTTCTCCATAGTTGTGTGGTTCCCTCTTTCCTCTGCATTAGCGAGCTTTCTTTCTTTCAAGGTATCATGGAGCCATCTCTCTTCAATCTTGTGACAAGATCTAGGCCAGTCTTTTTGCTCATTACTTTCTTCTTTGATATGAAGGAATTAGATTGAGTCTTTCCAAACTTCAAGCTTATCATAACTTCTTGAAAGTGATCTTCCCTTGACCTTTAGGTTATCTTCTCAGGCGACTACCTTTTTAATCCCAAGATGTCCACACCTTCACTTCACAGTTAACCAAATATTGAGCTTCCTTCAATAATCCTCGTACATTTTCATCCATACAGTTGAACTTGCCTCAACTGTCATCATGTATCCCTGCAACATTCTACCAGGTAGCAAAATAATATGTTAACCAGATAACCAACAATAATGAAAATCAGACTTACCTCATTATGATGACCTTCTCGTTCCATCAACATCCTCATGGTCCATCTCCATATGAATCTTCCTTCATGCATCAGAGTGCCCAAGGATCGAACTTGATTACCAAGTTACAATTTTTCTTCCAGAGACTATATTTGATGCTAATAATTATTATATGTATTAAAGTCTTACATTATTTATACATCCATAAGTATGTCAAATCATATTCTTTTCAAACATCATGTATCCGTATACAGAAGCATATTTTATGACCAACTTTCTCTCCACAAGATTCCACACATATGAATCTTATCTAAAGTCTTTATATCCAGCATGCATTCCTATGCTTTCATCCAATCATCTAGCTATCCATATATCTCACAAAGAGCCTACATCCTGACCCATTGCATTCTTTCATCCCTTTACCAATATTGATTCCACATTACATGGAATGTCTACTAACCTTTGTCATAGTGCTTCTTCCAAGAACCTTTCATAATTATGGTTCTTCCAAGATCATGATGATCCACCTAAGCAAGATGACTTCTTCTAACATAATGTTAGATAATGTCTAGATGATCAATATGCAAAATGGTCTATCTATCCATCTATCTAGATGATCTCTACAAAGCAAATTAATCATCTAAATTCTAAACATGCTACTAACATATGCTTCTTTCTATGATGTTATGCAAAACATACTATCCTAAAAGAAAGACTAATTTTCACAAAGAACCTGACAGTTAGTGAACCTTCTTTAGTAGTAAAGATCCTTCACTTCTTCCTTTTTTTCCTTCTTCTCAGGTTCTCCCACTGCTTTGGCTCCATGAGCTTTATTTCTTTCTTTTCTCTTGTTGTTTTGTTGGTTTGGACAATCCTTTTAAAGTGTCCAAACTCATTTCACTCGAAGCATTGAACCTTGGACATGTCTTTCTTCTTGGACTTACAAGACTTTCCCTTCGTCATCTTCTTGACTCAAGCTAGAAAGGCTTGAGATTGCTTATCTGTTCCAATATCATCCTTGACCTTGATCCTTGATTCTTCGAATATGCACTGTGCCCAAAACTCATCAAAGGGAGTTGAATCCTTCTTGGAGTATATGCTTGTTGATAAGCTGCTCCATTATGGCAACAATGCATTTAATACACAGATGGTTACTTCAGAATCAGTAATTGGTTCCCTAATTCCCTGCGGATGGTCTCTTAGTTGAGAGACTCTTATAAGAAAGGATGCCGCATCCTCATCCTTTGATTTCTTCATTCTATACAACTTGTTCCTCAATGACATCTTTTGTCATGTAGTACTTACTGAGTACAAATTCACTAGCTTATCAAACATAGCCTTGGAAATTTTCAAATTTGCAATGGATGGAACAAGAGAATCTTTAAAGGATTCAACTATGATCCTTCGTGCCCTTACTTCTCGTTTCTTGTATTTTTCTAGTTCTTGTGTATTAGCGTTCTCAAATTCAGTAATATCCCCAGTAACATATTCCATTACTTCTTGTTTTATGAATATCAAGTCAATTATTTTCTTCCATGCTAGATAGTTTGATGCCCCAACGAACTTATTGCTCTCCTTGTAGAAAGAGTCCATATGACTTGAAGATTCGAACATGATGTAATAATATGATACTTACTTGAGACCAAGATTCTCCTTGATGATGTCTTCAATCTTCTTGATGCCTTCAAGATCTTTGAATTGTCCTTGATAATAGCTTTCGGAGTCCCTTGATTCTTCCTTCAAAAATGCCTTCCAAATAGATCTTTTGATGCGAGCTTGATCTAGACTTGATCTCCTTTAATGTAGAATCCCTACTTCCTTGAGTCTTTCCTCAAATGATCCATTTTGACAATCAATTTCTTCTTGAAGAGTTTCCTTGTTCCTTTCCCTTAACAAGTAACTAGAGTCCTTTTCGCTGCCTTCCTTGTTCACCTTAGCTTTGATTCCATGTTGGAAAATGGAAAGCGACAGCTATTAATCTTATTTTTCTTAACCTTGATGTTTGCTTGTGAATCTTATTTAACTTCTTTATGTTGTTTAGTTAGATCTTTTCATCAAACAATATCAAGAATAATAATAGCAACAATAGAGGACATAGGTATTAGGCTCACAACCAGGGGAAAACCTCTCTAAGGGGAAAACCCAGAAACTCTTCTCTTCTTAGAATTTGCTTCAAATGAAATATAAAGACCCAAACCCTAGACCAAGTCAACCTTTCTTCAAGTCCTTCCTTGATTCTGCACCAAACTGCTACACACTACAACTTCGGTCTTGCAGATTTCAAGGAAACCCTAGATCAACCTCCTCTTGAGACCTTCCTAGAGCAAGAGAGCTCCTCCTAAGGTCAACGAGGTCTAGGTAAAGTATTGTTCCTTCCAGCTACAAGATGTTGCACTTCGTCCTACAGAAATTCAGTCCTATAATTTCTGCCTTCCTACATCCCAGAAACCCTAGAATTTCGCGTCTGTTAGAGAGATAGAGCCCAAAAACAAGAACATTCGTCCTTCTTCCTTCTCTAAGACCTTCTCTCTTCTTTTTTGCTTCTCCCAGCTTCAGATCAAATTCTTTCTTGATAGATCAAACTTGTGAGTAAGAGTGAGTCCAAATGAGGTTTAATTGCTTCTTTATATAGTCTTCTCAAGGGGTCGAATTCCCTCCTTTAGACTGACTTGATGTTCCCAGGGCCAACTAGTAAATTGGAGCTTCCAGGACTTTCTAGACTAAAAAATAATTCTTTTTACAAATATATTTTTGTCGGGAAGGGTCTTATAAACATGATGTTGACTCCTTTGACTCAAGGCAATAAATCCTAAGACCTAACAAACCCTAGAAAAATGAAGAACATGCTTTTACCTAGAAGACCATCAATAATGAGTATGAAACCCATGCTTTTAATAATAATAACTTTTCTTTTCTTTTATTGTTTATTACATAGGATACATATTGAAATGAGTACAACAATTATGAAGACCGAAACTAGTTACATTTCTCAACGTGTCACTTCTCATCTTTAATTAACCATACACAAAATACATTAACATATTGACCACATACAAATGATATAAAGTGGTAACGCAACTAATCGCCCATATATTATCTACCATGTCTTTTATACCTATCTCAACACAAGTTTAATGAACCCCCCATGGAGCAATATGATGTAAGTACATAGTACATCCAAACCAAGGAATCTAAATAAGACTCGTACCTTTTTTGAACCACAAAAACTATACTTTTCTAAGAAAACATCCTCTATCATGTGGATTACAAAGTGGAATGAGGCCATTACATGCTCATGACCCATCATAGGATCTCAAGGTCTACAACATTCATTGGGAGAACCAAGCATCCTAGCTTAGTGCCCCAACCTCAACATTTGTAAAGGGAAAGACCTTGATGGGTATATAACTCCACCCCTTCTAGAAATCTCATCCTTTTCCATACTAAAATGTCCTTTGTGTCCCTCTAGAAACCCTCATCCCAAGTCCATGTATCCAATTGTTTTCAAAATAATGGTTACATAGGCAACCCCCTTTATCCCACATGACATAATGGGCCAAGCAACATTAGAGCATCGCATCTCATATAGGAAAATAAAACTAATATGTGATAACCCCTTGCTATAGATATTGTCTCATGTATAAAAATAAAACTAATATACAATTAGCTCCTTATATCAATATTTTAATTCAATCCCTACAAGATCTAATTTCTAATTTGATAGTCCTTATTAACATGCGCATGTTGTTCATTATCATCCCCACTAGGATTACATATAATAAACATATAAATTAGACACATTTAACTTCCTCACATGGGATTACAACATCAAACCACCTACAATCATGCAAGTATCATAAATGCAGCATCCCCTACACGAGATTACATACGCCAATCACATAAAACATGATAAATGATGTTCATTTCATTAAATTACTTAAGTATCATAAGCAAATTGTGAAAGCTAAGGTCAGTAACAAATTATGGCATCTAGAAGTAGTACAAACAAAATTCAGTCGTGAAAGCACATCACATAACCAAAAGTCAACAATAAATACCTACTCACACAAGTCATGCCATTTGATATGCATAAATTGGTATGGTCAACGATAGTCAAAGGCAGTTGACTCTATTTAATCAATGACAACAAGAGATAAGTATGGTTTAAACAGAGGTTAAAAATGTGGGGTACTACATAAACTATAAATTAACATGATGCAAATGGTATCTTTAGAATCTTTTATATCAAGTTTGATTGAGAGTTTGTGTAAGTCCTTGTTTCTCTACTGCACTGACGTTTTAGGGAGTCGTCTTGTGTTTCAACCCTTGTGCCAACATTGCATTCTTGTACCATAATGAGTAGAATTGCTTGCAAATGACATCTTCAAAATCATTCAACTATGAATCAAAAGTTTGTTGGAAGTTGCAAGGTGTTGTGTACGTGTCGACCACCATGTAAAAGGTTGTTCTTTCATTTGTACCTCGTCTACAAGGGTCTTACTAGAATCTATCAATCTAGGCTGAATTCTGTGGGCTTACAAACTAACATATAAGAGTCAAGCTTGACCCCTTTCAGGGCTTCATCAAACTTAGGGATAGAAAGTTGTTTCTAATGTCAAATATTGATGGGCGAGAAGGATACCAATGCAAATATTGGGTTGCTTCAAGTAGCATTGCAAGGTATGTTGAGGACTCTTTTGCAAATTGTTAAGTGATGATAAGTTACTAGAACATCAAACCACCTACATCATTGCAAGGTATGTTGAGGACTCTTTTGCAAATTGTTAAGTGACGATAAGTTACTAGAACATCAAACCACCTACAATCATGCAAGTATCATAAATCCAACATCCCCTACACAAGATTACATACGTAAATCACATAAAACATGATAAATGATGTTCATTTCATTAAATAACTTAAGTATCATAAGTAGATTGTGAAAGCTAAAGTCACTAACAAATTTTGGCATCTGAAAGCACATCACATAACCACAAGTCAACAATAACTACCTACTCACACAAGTCATGCCATTTGATATGCATAAATTGGTATGGTCAACCCTAGTCAAAGGCAGTTGACTCCATTTAGTCAATGACAACAAGAGATAAGTGTGGTTTAAACAAATGCTAAAAATGTGGGGTAATACACAAACTATAAATTAACTTTATGCAAATGGTATCTTTAGAATCTTTTATATCAAGTTTGATTGAGAGTTTGTCTAAGTCCTTGATTCTCTACTGCACTGACCTTCTAGGAGTCATCTTATGTTTCAAGCATTGTGCCAACATTGCATCCTTATACCCTAATGTGTAGAATAGCTTGCAAATGGCATCTTCAAAATCATTCAACTATGAATCAAAGGTTGGTTGGAAGTTGCAAGGTGTTGTGTACGTGTCTACCCCATGTAAAAGAAGTTGCAAGGTGTTGTGTACATGTCTACCCCCATGTAAAAGCTTGCTCTTTCATTTGTACCTCGTCTAAAAGGGTCTTATTAGAATCTATCAATCTACGCTGAATTTTGTAGGCTTCCAGACTAGGCATACAAGAGTCAAGCTTGACCCCTTTCAGGGCTCCATCAAATTTGGGGCTAGAAAGTTGTGTCTAATGTCAAATATTGTTGGGTGACAAGGATACCAAAGCAAATATTAGGTTGTCGCAAGTAGCATTGCAAGGTATGTTGAGGACTCTTTTGCAAACTGCTAAGTGATGATAAGTTACAAGAACATATTCATATCCTTCATCGTTTTGGCTTGAAACTCCTAGTGTTGCTTGATTTGTTATAATTGTCAAATAACAATGGCTTCCATGAAGAGGTGTTGGCATTCCAACATCTAGTCTCCCATGATTTGAGAAATGTTGGAGCCCCGAGTATCTCTAAAGTAGTTGAGGGATCGAATGGGAGCCATAGCAGAACAAGGAATGAGAGAATAGATTGGTTTCACAATCTAAATCAATCATCCACAAGTTACAAATGCAAATTAGGCAGCTTGGGAAAATTACAAATGTGAGACTACTCCCATGATTTTTTTGAGTGGAACCAGATAATAAACACACAAAAAAAAATCTGAGAACCAATGGGATGCTATAAAAACAGATGGATCCAATAGCCACAACCAATGCTTACAACTATTAAAAATGTTATGGAAATAAACTACAGAGAAACAAACAAATCCTGAGCAAATATAAGTTACCTATTTGTCCCTTTAATCACTTAAAGAGGGCTTGAAGGAAAAGGGCTTAAGGAAAATCTAGAACATGGATAAAACCCCTTGAGAAATTAGAGTTGTGAAGCCCTAAAAAAGACTTAATTTTAAGGCTATGATACCAGTTGATCTAGGCACAAAACAATGCAAAAGAGATATGCAACAAAGCAATTATGCAGGTATGAGGAGATATTGCCACAAAATACATATATGGTACACTCTTCATTGTATTCTCTATTCTCATCTCTATTTATGGAAGTACAAAATTGGTGGAATCAATTTTTACAAATTAAAATTACAATTAAATACACATTTAAGTAGATGATAATGTGACCATGCCCCCTATGCAATACGTACAATTTGATAAGAATAAATAAAATGAAGTGTAAATTGCAATTATAATTTAATTTAACTAAGACCACTAAAAACTTTGAGACTAAGTCTCGACTGAATCCTTTAGGAAGCTATCCACAGTAAATCATTTCTCACGTAAGTAAAAGGAAAATTTTGAATGAGGTCCCAGGAAACATGTTTATTATAAGTGAACTTAGAGTTTTTATAATTAATGAACAAAATCAATACAATAGCTGTAAATTTTAAAATGATATCAAATTACCATGAGATCAACTAAACTATTGTGAAAACGCTTCTCTGAAAGGTAAGAGTGTCATAAGACCAAGAATTTTGGTGTGCAGCTGTTCTTTTTAATGAAAATATCATCATGGTATTTCGTCATTCAACTTTGGAAGCTTCTTCACAGGCTCGCTTCGCACCATCTGCAGTATTTCTGAGAAGCATTGCAATAGTCATTGGTCCAACTCCACCTGGTACTGGAGTGATCCATCCAGCAACATCCTTGCATTCCCCAAAAGCAACATCTCCCACTAATCTGTAGCCTGACTTTCTGCTCGGATCATCCACTGCATTTGTCCCGACATCAATAACAGCAGCACCTGGCTTGATCCAATCTCCTTTGATCTAGATAAAACCAACACAGTAACGGGGTATGAATTCCCAAGTGCAAAACACAACATGACAGTTAAATAAGGAACAAACTTAACATAATAGACGAATTTTCAACATGAAATATCAATAAGAAAGTTAAACATTAGTTTCTAGGTTTCCAAGATTAGAAAAGAGTACATGCGTCTACGAATGACGAAAATCGAACGTCGAGTACAAAGTGTAAATTATTTCTTTTGTATGACAAGGGCTGGGCACATTGCAAATTTACCATATTTAGTATCGTTAATGATTAACCAGCAATACAAATCATTCGCATAAAAGCTATACTACCCTACGATCCCTCAAATATCACGGGATGGTGCTCGGGATGGGGCTCAGGATAGTAACATAAAAAGTTAAAAAATATAGAAATGAATTCCTAAAGATCTATAACAATATGTAGTTGTTATGTATGACAATATATGTGATCATATGACAAGCCAAATAAGCGTGAAAGCATAAAGTTAGACACATACTCCACTAGTTTCCTTATCGGAGAAATAAATCTGAAGTGGAGTAGACTAACACGTACTGTTTGATAGCTTCAGAAATACGCAAAAAACATTTTCATACATATGTTCTATTACTGGCTATAAATAATTAATACAAGGAAATATATATTGTTATCCACATGTGAATGAAGTTATTTTTATATAATGCATTATGCAGCCTTCTATGATAGGCTTACATCGCAAAAACAAAGGGATTTGAAGAGGAGAAGAATATGGTTTCCATTTGCAATTTTTTAAGGTAATACATTTACCCTTGTTACTTTACAGTGTACCTTATATATTTTGCTCCAAACTAGCTGGTAGTAAGAGAGATCAGCATGCAGTTCTTCAAATGATCAATCAGATGAGTACAACTACAAGATGGGGACTAATTGTTGCTGAAATTGTGGACTTCAGAAATTAATATTGAATTAATATTGTATATCTCAAGGAGAAATGCACCTTTATTTCATTATTTAATTCAAATTATATATCCCAAGGAGAGATGCACCTTCATTTCCATACTGAATTCACATTGTATATCCCAAGGAGAAACGCACCTTAAAATATGGTTTTTGAAATTAATATTTTACTACATTCTGCTGCAATCAATCAGAAGTTTAATTCTGCTTTTGTTTTCAGCACTATAGTTGTTTTTTATTGCATAGTTGTTTTTCAGAAGATGATTTTCATTGCATAGTTATAGCAGAGGTAAGTGTATTTCATGTTATTTTTATTTTAATGTGAAAAAACACTAAAAGCACAACAACAAAAGTGATCTGTTCCTGAGGATATCCAGGCTGGGGCAGGGTGCTTGAAAGCCCCTGTACCATACCAAGAACATTCCTGGCAGTGTCCCTTGTCAATGTTGGCAATACTACCCAGCATCTCCAAAGGAGGAGGAATGTAGAGACTGTTAACCACCAAATCGCAGGTAACCCATAGGAGAAATTTTTCTCCTTGGACTGCCAGCCAGCCAGAAGCCCTATTTATTGATTAGCACTTGACATGATGCCATGGACCCTACACATACATATGCTTTGGTCAGATTTCTTTCTCCCATTTGGCTTCCTCCTTGAAAGAAGGTGGGTCATCCATCGGTAGGTACTTTTACCATTTTGCAATCATGTGCTTTTGCTTATTGTTTTGGGGTATACTTATATGAATCAAGGGGTGATCAGGATAATTTACCAATCTTGATTGTATTCTTGTTCCCTCACTTCACCTAGATGGTTGGTATTTGGCCCTAATTCATTGGAACCTCCTCTAAGTCCTTAGGGTTATAGGAAAGGCACTACTGGGAAGGCTTCAATTGAAGTAGCATGTCAGTGATATTCCATACATACGACTTTCTATCATTCCCTCTATTCTGTGAAAATTCGGAAACCCAAATTCGATTGCAGCAGCTGAAAATAACTCTCCTAATTGTTAAATTAATTTTAACAATTTGTTTACTGTTTGCTCCAGCAAATAATGAATCAATCACACTGCAACCTACACAAATAAACTGCGCAAGAAATAAACGCTGGAAGAAATACTAGTACACACACATAAATTTACAAAGTTATTTTTGGATCAGTGTCCCCGGAAAAACCCAACTTGGGAAAACCGGTGCCACAGTGAGGGTTTTATTTATCAAGCAACAGTGAAATAATCTGAGTACAACTGGATGCCAAAACTGGCAATCCTACAGAGAAATACTGGCAAGAAAAATCTAGTGAGGAATTTCCTCACTCCACAGGCAAATTCAAGCTCTAACCTCAGCTCAAATTGAGCCGTCCAAACTGGCTTTGCACAGCTACTGCGTCACCCTAGCACAGTCACTTCTGCACTCAGTTCGAATCAGCTTCTCCTCAAGCCGCTTGGTATGCCGCTGTCTTGGAAAATGTCTCTCCTGGCCTCTGCAACCTCTGCCCGGCTTCTAGCACTGAAACTCAGCTTTGCCCAACAGTTTCAAAATTGCCCCTAGAGGCTATTGCGTTGCTCCCTGCATCAGCCTCACTATGGCTCACTTGCCTCTTTGCAAATGCACTCATCGGAACTGGAATCCTTCCTTCGGCTTCACTATCCCTACCCCTCTCTCACTGCTTTGATCTCACTGGCTCTCTCTCCGACAACTGACTGTTGCTACTCTGGAAATCGATTTCCTCATGAAATCGAACTGCTGAAGTGATTTCTCCAAGCCCCATCGGCTTCTTAAAATCCTCTGTTGAGACTTCAACGAACAATATTAGATCTTAATCGATGGCTAAGATTAACTTGAAGTCGATCTGTGTGAGTTTCTAGATCATTCACGCCTTGACTTAATTGATTCTGATTAATTAGTCATATTTCTTAAGTTTAGACTTAGGAAATATTTTAAAACTGACTAATAATCTAATTAAGTCATTTCTAGGCGAAATTTCCAGAAATGATTTTTGGGTTTTGGAGATCTCATGTATTCTAGCCTCTCCACAAAATTTCAAGGCTAGAACACATCCCAACTACAAAAAACTAACACTCCCTCTTCGCCATGAATGTGTTCTAGAGTTGCTGCCTCCCGTAGCAACACCCTATCACATTGTTGATGTCTGGCTGTTGCTGCCCACCAACCATTGTGCAACTCTGATATACACTGAATCTGTGTTGTTGCTGACCTTGCCAACACTGCAACTCCCTCTCATCTATTGTTGTTGCAACTGCAACTGAAAAAGCATCCTAAATACTGAATCACAGTTGCAACTGAAAAGCATCCTAAATACTGAATCAACTGTGATCAGTATAATGCATCTGTCTCCCGAGTCTCTCACTGTTGCTAGTATCTATGTTGTCACTGAAGCATTTGCGTTGTTGCTGACTCTGCATTGCGCTCCCCAGCATCTGACATGCAACTAGACTCTACATTTGTCACTTTGGTACTGACCACATCTACTATCACTGATCCATCCTGCTACTGAAATACTGTGGCCTCCTGTAGCAAGGTATTGATTCAAGAGGTGGACCTCCTCAAGAATCCTGCCCATCTGTAGCACTCTAGGGCTACAACACCAAGTCACCCCACTTGACTCCTAGGGGTATGTCAGCAAACATGGTGAAGTCTTCCTCCAGCCTGGAGGACAACCTATCGATCTTTGTTGATGCTGCCTGTTGGTCCTGCTTCTCCTCCTTGTCCTTCTTCCTGAGAGGACACTGGGTACTATAGTGACCAAGCTCACCACATCTGAAGCACTTGACCTTTGACAAGTCCTTCTTCTTCTTTCGTTGCTCCCCCTGTCCCTGACTGGGACCCTTCGATGCGAGGGCCACATTCTCCTCCTCCTTCACCTGCTTCGATCTGCTACTGTTGCCACTGATGGAGCTCTTCACTAGGTCTTGTCTCAACTCCTCCTACTGCAAATCAGCCCACATCTTGTCCCACCTTGGCAAGGTGTCTCTGCCCAAGATACTTTGGACAAATACCTGCCACTCCTTTGAGACATTGTTTAGTGCCAATCACACTAGCTTTGTGGGTTGAGGCGTTGCCCCAACAACTCACACTAATCTCGAATCTCCTGAATCCTGTTAAGGAAGGGGTCTATGCATTCCCCTTTCTGCATCCTCATGCATCTCAACTTCTCCTCTAAGTACATCTTCCGTTGCTCGGAAGTGCCCTGATACAACGTGGTGAGAGTCTCCCACATTTCTCTGGCAGTCCCTTTGCCATTTATGTGTGAAACAATGTGATCCTGAACACCATCAAGGATCAACCTCTTCGCTCGTGCCATCTCCTTTTCGTACTCCTTGAGCTGATTTGCGTCTATGGGGATAGCTACCACTACATCTATGAATGGTTTCAGGCCATATTCATCTAGAAGGAAGCACATCCTTGCCTGCCAGATGACATAGTTGGAAGCACCATCCAACCTGTCCTGATCTCGAAGCCCAACAGTGGTCATCTCAAACAATGTCGAAAATATCCTCTTCTCTTCTGCTCATCTACTGCTAGGCTACTCACACTACCTTCTGGAGTGAGAAACTCTTCCCATAAATACTGCTGATATGCAAGGGAAATCGAACTTCCTAAGACTAGAAGTTCCCTAAGGAAATTTTTCCCTCAGTGTGTGCACTTCTTCCACCCGATGCTAGTTCTAATCTAGCAAACTGCTACAAAACTACTGTGTCCAGCTAGAGATCTGCACTGCGAAAAAGTATTGGCTTCTCCCTCTGCCCCTAGAATCCCTCGATGTGGAGAGATCGAATTTTCTGTCCCTCTATCAGAAAAATCGATTCTCCTCAAGAAATTCGACCTCTTGGCCAAGGTAATTGCGCTACCTCTGGAATTTCGATCTGCTTCCCTTCAATGAAAAGCGAAACTCCCGCTTCCTTCGCTACTGAGCTCTCTAGCTAATCATCTGTGCTCTAATACCATGTGAAAATTCGGAAACCCAAATCCTATTGCAGCAACTGGAAATAATTCTCCTAACGGTTAAATTAATTTTAACAATTTATTTATTGTTTGCTATAGCAAACACTGAATCGATCACACTGCGACCTACACAAATAAACTGCGCAAGAAATAAATGCTGGAAGAAATACTAGCACACATATATTTACACAATTATTTTTGGACCAATGTCCCCGGGAAAACCCAACTTGGGAAAATCGGTGCAGCAATGCGGGTTTTATTTATTAAGCAGTGGTGAAATAATCTGAATACAACTGGATGTCGAAACTGGTAATCCTACAGAGAAATACTAGCAAGAAAAATCTAGTGAGGAATTTCCTCACTCCACAGGCAAATCTGGGCTCTGACCTCAACTCAAATTGAGCCATCCAAACTAGCTCTGCGCAGCTACTATGTCACCCTAGCGTAGTCACTTCTGCACTCAGTTCAAACCAGCTTCTCCTCAAGTCGTCTGGTCTAATGTTGTCTGGGAAAATGTCTAACCGGGCCTCTAGAACCTCTGTCCGGCATCTGGTATTGAAACTCAGCTTTCCCCAGCAATTTTGAAATTGCCTCTAGAGGCTACTACGTTGCTCCCTGCGTCAGCCTCATTGTGGCTCACTTGCCTCTCTGCAAATGCACTCACCAAAACTAGAATCATTCCTCTGACTTCACTGTCCTTGCCCCTCTCTCATTGTTTTGATCTCACTAGCTCCCCCTCCAGCAACTCACTGTTGCTACTCTGGAAATCGATTTGCTCATGAAATCGAACTGTTGAAGTGATTTCTCCACGGCCCATCGACTTCTTCTTATAATCCTCTGTTGAGACTTCAACGTCCAAGATTAGATCTTAATCGATGGCTACGATTAACTTGAAGTCAATCCGAGTGAATTTCTAGATCATTCACGCCTTGACTTAATTAGTTCTGATTAATTAGTCATATTCCTTAAGTTTAGACTTAGGAAATATTTAAAAACTGACTAATAATCTAATTAAGTCATTTCTAGATAGAATTTCTAGAAACGATTTATGGGTTTTGGAGATCTCATGTATTCTAACCTCTTGTATTGTCCCACTTGAGGAAAATTTGGAACAAACCCTTCACAAGAAATTTCTACTCATAAACAGAAGATTGCCATGTAAAATATAACAGATGAAATGCATGCAATTCCATAACACGATAAGCAGAAACAATCTCAGCTTTATTATAATATATAAACTGGGGTTTTACATGTTGGAACAACAGAATAGCTGAGATAGATGAGATAAATTGGCCACAAATAGATCTACAATAATGGCGCAATGGGCCTCCCAAAACAAACTGATAATCAAATAACTGCAACCTGTGAACCCTGAATGGATTCACCAAGGGAAGAGATGGGTGCTCGCCCACTCTCACTGAATCACCTGAGGGTTTCCATCCTGGGGCTACTGCTGGAGTAGAGAACCAGGTTCTCAACCTCACATATAAGAAAAGATATGAAAACCAAGATGTCCTCCAATGGCCTCCTCCTCCTCTTTTATAGATCTAATGGACCTCTCTAGAATCTTCTATTTTATTATTATTTTAATCATGGAATACTTTTCCCTCTTTTATTTTAATTAAAATATTCTTTTTAATGCGGGAAAAGGGTGAATTGGCCACCATGTCTCCTCAGGTCACTAAAACTCCCATCCAGAAGTCCCATCATGTAGATCTTTTCGTTCTGATTCCAACGAGCTATTAGACTGAGGTGCTCCATCAATTAATCTCCCCGGAATGCTACTTCGAGCATAATTAATTAAGTTATGCCCAATAATGATGTTGATTTTTGAAAGTTGTCGGAATGCAACGGAACGAAAGGCAAACTATGTTGATGATGGAATATGCCAAGTGAATGCCATCCAATCCCATAAAAACTCTTCAAAACTCCATTAGGACCCCTAATGACATAAACCTGCTCCACTAACCTCACCATCCACTGTACTGGAAATCCACCCTGGTTGTACTATGAAGAAGAATAAAAAAGGTGACATGACAGTCCTCCCGCCCCAAGATTGCTTGCCCTCAAGCAATTCAAATCTGTGGACCAATCTGGTGGCTCAACGCAATTGAGACCCAATGCCCAGATCCCATATGAACCACTGGTCCACATCACGTCTCCAAGCTATTGAAACATGACTGGATCCTCCAATACCTGGATCCCGTGTCCATATTTGACTCAACCTGGTGCCAATAGATCCACCTGGATCCCAATGCCACCAAGGAGGAGCGTTAATGCTACATCAATGTTGCATTAATCGTTATCGGGATAATATCAACGCGAGGAAAAAATTGGAAAAAATCGTAATTATCGGGAAATAATCGAAAATAATCGGGAAAAAATCGTTTGGTACAAAAATATTCATTTTTTTTTCAATTTTTTTAATATCTAAACCATCTACAACATAAAATAAATACATTGACACATAAATATGATAAAAGAACTAATATATAAGATGTTTAATATCATTTCTAGTGCTAAAATCACACATAACATTGAATCATGTCCGGAATAGTAAGTCCTGACTCCTGAGTCCCAACTCAGCCTCAAAATATCAACAAAAAATATAATAATGTATCTCATCATGTCATAATGTCATATACAATAAAATGAAGAAAATAACTAAAGTCTAATCCTATTGATTTCCTCTGCCCCTCTTGCGAGAAAATGCCACAGCTTTCCCTTTCCCTCTAGATGTAGATGCTGGTGTTGGTGGAGTTGGCAGTGGAGTCTACTGTGCTCTAGAAGCTGAAGAACTAGAAGTAGGAGCTATAGGAGGTAGACCACGTCCTCTACTGGTGGCAAGGGTAGCCCGGGCAGGTGGTGTCACCTGGAAACATTACAATCTCCCAATCCTGAAATCCTGAAAAACTGATAAGTCTGCTGGATTTTGAATGAAATCTAAAATTCTACTTTCTCCATATGAAATCCAATGAGGCCAGAACCACTCTCAAACATCCTGAGTCATTTCATGGTAATGTTAAAAATTTAAGTAAAAGGATGAAAATGAAGATTAAGGAGAATGTCACTTTTACTTTAAGAATTTAACATTACCATGAATAGCATATCAATACTAGGGCCTAGACTTGATCATTAAGCTGCCCCACTCAAAAATTATTTGTTTCTTTCAAAAAAAATTGCATTTCGAACATTTAGCATCCCTTATAAAACCGCGCTGCCCCGACCCTCGGCGATAAATTGGGAAAAAATTGCGATTTTTTCAAATTATCGCGATTTTTTCGAAATTATCGGGTATAAAAAAAATCCGCGATTATTACTCGCGATAATATCGGCTTCGGGAAAAAATCGCGATAAAATGATAATATCGTGATATTATCGCGATTTTCACAGCACTGTGCTACATGGCTCCTACTATGTTGTAGCTCCGGCTGTGAATGTTGCCCTACAAACTATGTACCAACTCATCACCTCTCTCCAATCCAATCCTTGGCATACCCTAAGGTCAGTCTCACCATATTGATGTTACGCTAAGATACCGACGAGTGGCCAACCCACATTTCGCTGCTGAATGGAGCATGTAATATCCCCCACCTCTAAGGGCTCTTGCAGTACACTGCTCCCAACTAAGAATGATACTCCATCAATAGGATACCAACTCATGATCTCCCGCCAATCTAAGTCATGGACTCCTGTGTAAGGAACAAGTCTACTATGCTGATGCTGGTCCATGCTCAACTCATGCTGCCCTATCTGGTTGGTCAGCAATATCCATCGAGAAAGTCTTGCCTCTCTCCCTGTAATGGGTACAAGTAGCCAAATTGTGCTGCAAGCCCTGTCTATGTACTCCTGGAGAGGGTTGCTGCCTGAAAATGTTGCAGCTCGGCTAGCTGCCACTACACCTGTTTGCACCTCATCAATGGGTAGACCCAAAGATGGATGCACTTCCATCTCCCTCACCTGATAGGAAACTCCACGCTCTTCCAATCCACCAATAACCTGCTAAACTTTCTTGTCATACTCCAACATCTCCTGAGGACAAGTGTCAACAAACATTGTCACCCTGCCAGCTGTCTGTACATCTGTCTGCTCCTCATCAGTGATTGACCCCAAGGGTGGCTGCTCATCCTCCATCATCATGGGTTCAATATGAACATCTGGCTCTCCCAAAAAGGCTCATCATGCATACTGTGCGTAACATCTGAGTCATGCTCCTCTATGTGCTCTCTATGTTGAGTCATCAGTCGCTCATCTGCTCCTGGATCTCCTTCCCTCATGGGAACAATCAGTTGCTCGCTATACTCCTCCACCACACATAGATGCACATCTGGGCTACTGTCATCAACTCCACATGACTACTCGTGCTCCTCAAAGGTATCATCGTATGAACCCATGGACTCGTCCAAAGAAGAGTCCTCACCCTGAAAGTCAGAAGGAATCTCCTCCTGCTCTACCTCTGTCATCTCCCCAACGTCACTCAAGCATGAATGGTTAGGTCCCCAAGGTCACTTGTGGATAAAGCAAAGTCCCTTCCTCCTCATCTCATTCCTGTTGCATGATCCCCCAATCCTGAGCTGCTCCTCCTTGGTCAATTGTCTCCTGAACAGCCCAATGTTCTACTCAACCAACCTCTCGGCTAGTTCATAAGCAACAGGTGAGACCAACTATTCTCTCCTCCAAACAGATAACAATCGAGACTGCAACTCCCGGCAAATGGCATTATGGCCTCTCATACATGATGACAAGATGGACTGCATGTGTGTATGACTATGTCAGGATGATGTTTCCTAATGCTGAAGAAGCATTGGAACATCTGAAGGATCAAACCATCACACTCTAGATCGAACATGATGTCATATGTCCTAGTCATGGCCATAATTTTTAGAACCCAAAGCTTCTTCACAAATGTAGGACCCATGGAGTTATCTAAATCTTGTAAGGTGTCTACCATCAGCTTGAAGACTCTCCTCATAACATCATCATTGTAGGGAGCTATAGGGGCAGTTAGTCTCATGATGTCACTGAGACAAGATGCAACTAAAAGTCTGACCCCTTCACAAGGTTCCTCCAAGAACTTGGGTTGTATGAGAGCAAGCATAGCTGGCTTTAGCGCCCAAATCAGTTTTCTCTCTTCTAACTGGTTCACTTCAGAAAGGAGTGCATCTAGTTCATCTAATTTGAAAAAAACTTTCCATGTGACCCTCATATGTTTCAAATCAGTTCCAAGTGCAAGGATTTTGTGCCCCATCTCGTGTTTTTCCTACAAAATTTTTGGCTGCTCTTGCTGCAGAATAGCATGTATCCCCTTTTAAAAAGCTCTGTTGTTGGTTGTTGTTGAGTTATGAAGGGTTTTCATGAAGGTTTCATCCATGGTTTAGTTTACTGATTACAAGTACATCAAGCTTACTTATGCATGACTTTGACAATAATACTTGACTCAATACATAGATCTCACATTTGACTAGTAGCAGGCATGGCATAACACTCAACAATCAAACATTCAGCCTTTTTGTGACAAGACATACTCGGTTCTAGCAACAATACTCTCAGCAGCAATTACCAGCAACAATACATTGACATACCCACCTCATAACACACATCAAAGTTCTATAACAAGACTCAGCAAACAAAGTACATGACAGTGTTTATAACAAACATTCATTTCACAGGTGTATATATGTATTTGGTTTTGCATCCAACACCCCACCTTTTGCAACTACAGTTTGCAAGGTAATTTTTTACCAGCAATACCACATTGATCTGCCCACTAACACTGGTTATATTTTAAATTCCCTTTCATATACTTTGGATAGCAGGGATAATTCCACAGTACCAAGCTAAAATATGCCAAATAACTTCAGAACTCCATTGATATATTTTGTTAAATAGTCCAGCAGAAAACTTCAGGGGAAAAATATATCTGACCTGCAATGTTCTTTGTTTCAAAATTTGGCCCACATTTGAAGATGGCAATATTCAATCTCAACATGAACAATAGTGTCTTCGCTCTTCTGGAAGTCCTCCCATTCCTTGATTGTTAACCACGGCTAGCAAACTTTGCCCTTGTGTCAAGGTATAGGCCCAGGTTCGATCTCTGAGAATGAATAATAAATCGGTCCTCTTTCCTGTATAACTCTATCCCTTGGAAAATTCGTGGACCAATGGCACTCCAATGCTCAGAGAAATGTGGTCTCACTGCTACAGGAATTGATCCCCAATTGGGTTAACGGGTTCAGTGCCAATTCCAGACAGAGCTTGTTTTCACAAAATGTATCCTCCTTGGCACCTGGCTAAGAGACTCATCTTCCTTTGTGAATATAACTCGGCCTTTAAATAATTGCTTAGGCAAATCAATTCAGCATGCGCATAGGTACCACCATGAAACCACACACCGGCTAGCACTAGTTTATTCCCTCGCACACAAATTTAATTATGGACACAACATGCTAAATCATTGTTGGGATCCACTTATGTGCTCATTCATACAATAGCTTCTACGCACTGTTATCAGCTTCCAGTGATGCACACAAGCATATGTTTGCACTAAAACCATCAATTTACTGGATGGCGCAGAGGTATATTTGCATAGCGCATGAACCGAATCCAATTACATTTTTCCACCACCCTACACGCACAGTGTCTATCAGCTTGATCGATCTGCACTCATTTGGTTTGATCATTGTATACATAGGGTACACACCAAGTCGCATACAACGAATCTGACATAGGCAATTCAGCTCCACAATAACATAGCATTGCATTCAGTCGAAGTTGATTCAACTCAGTCAATAAACACTCCAACTGTGTACGCATTCACTAACACATTGCATGTTATCTGCAGGAGTAAAGGATCATGGCGCAGTCAATCCGTGAAATCGTTGACCAGGAAATCTTGTTGTTTTCACTGTTTATCACCTAAGTCACCTGACACGGGGATTCGAGTGTTGGATTCGGACATGTTGACCCCCCGGAATAGGACACGTAGGATTCGTTAAATATTATTTTATTAAAATATATATATATATAAAATTAGATATTTCTTACACAAATTCTCATTAATGATACAAATTCATTGATTTCAAACATAGATCTTCATCTAGATGTTAGTTTTACTGTTTACAAAGTAAGTTAGTAACATTATAGCATGCATAGTACATACAAAATTCAAATATCTGCATAAACCCTCACAAACCTCATAAACCCTCCCTCATAAACCCTCACAAACCTCATAAACCCTCATAAACCTCATAAACCCTCACTTTTTTGGGATTCGAATCCCAAAATCAGGACACGATGTGTCCTAATGGGACACGACCGAGATTCGATGGTGTCCCGTTAGGACACGTGGTGTCCCATTTTTGGATTCAAATTCCCATCGAATCGTGTCAAATTCATGGGATTTGGACACGTGCCCTGTTTTGGACGAATCCAGTTTCGTAGTTTATCACATGGAACAAAGGCTCGTGGTCTGATCGACCATCGTTGATTGAAGACATATCTTACGCATTCTATAGTGTGAGATGCATATCCAGTTGACACAAATTCACAGGTCCGATTGATCAACCAGTTTGATGCTCGGAGAACTCAGCCAATTTTCTAATGGCAGTTCAATCGATCCACTCTCTCTCCCCAGTTACGTCTTGTCCGTTGAATCTACACTCACGCGTTTGACAACAATGTAATGGGATTTCACAATGGAATTTGATGTAGCAAAACCGACTGAATATGCCACAAGCGCTGACTCAGCCCAGCCAGAATGTAGATGCGGCCACCTCAATTTGTTTCTGTTATGAAACCAGCTCAAGAAAAAGATAGAAAATATAGATCAACGCCTTAGAATTCAGCCTCTTCGAGGGGGCAACCTCCTTTACATTACATAAATGAACAATTCTTGAATGACTCAAATGACAAAAACTCCTTTCTATATATAGGAGTGTAAGGAGTCACAATATAACCCAGCCGACCTAACAATAATAATATAAAGCCACAAAAATAACAATAGAGGGATTCTATGGGGCACAGTAATGACAATATGGGGATAATAGGGGCACAACAATATTAATAAGGGGTACAACTACAATAGTAATGGGGTAATCACTAGTATTATAGGGACCCAACATGCCCCTCTCCTTCAAAAAAGTGTTGTCCTCAACGCTTGAGAAGTTCTGGATGCTTCTGTATAAAATTCTCATCCTCCCATGTGGAATCTTCAGCGGATAAGTTCTTCCACTTGATAAGATACTCCGAAATTGATCGATTTCGGAGCTGTCGAGTTCTTGTTTCTGTGACTGCTTCCAGTTCCAATATAATTTTTCCTTCCTCGTCAAGTTCTGGCAATATTGTTTGAACTGGGAGCTTGTCGCCTATAACTTTCTTTAAACATGAAACATGGAAAACTGGGTGCAAGCGAGAAGCTGCAGGAAGCTCCAATTTGTATGCCATAGTACCAATCTTTTGCAACACCTTGTATGGACCATAATACTTTGGTGATAATTTATTATCCTTCTTAGCTTGCTTGAGGGACATTTGCTTATATGGTTGTAGCCGTAGGAATACCCAATCACCTACATCAAAACTTCTTTCACTACGATGTTGATCTGCCTGTTGTTTCATTCTATTCTGTGCCAACACGAGGTTATCCTTTAAGAGTTGGAGGACTTGTTGTTGATGTTCAATGTCATGTTCCACTGCTTGAACCTTAGAATTTTCTCTTAAATATGATGTGATGGATGGTGGCTGATACCCATAAAGTGCCATAAATGGGGTCATTTTTGTTGCTGTATGGAAGCAAGTGTTATACCACCATTCAGCCAGAGGCAACCATTTGACCCATTGTGTCTGTTTATCAGATACAAAGCAACGAAGATATCCTTCCAAACATTTGTTTACTATCTCAGTTTACCCATCAGATTGAGGATGATAAGATGAGCTATGAGCTAACTGAGTACCAAGACAAGAAAATACTTCTGTCCAAAAATTTCCAGTGAAAATGGGATCTCTGTCACTTACAATTTGGGTTTCCATGTAGCTTTTGAATTGTTTCCATAAATGCAGTAGAAACTGTACTGGCTTTAAATGGATGTGATAATGCACAAAAGTGTGCATACTTGGTAAGTCTGTCAACTACCACCATGATGACACTCTTTCCCTCAGACTTGGGTAAACCTGTGATAAAATCCATTGAAACCTCCTCCCAACGTTGGCTTGGAATGGATAAAGGTTGTAATAGACCCGGTGTCTTAATTGTTTCAACTTTATTTTGTTGGCAAACCAAACATTCCGCCACAAACTTTTGAATATCTGATTTAAGGCCATCCCAAAAAAATTCCTTCTTAACCCTGTGGTAAGTTTTTAAAAATCCTGAGTGCCTTCCTAAGGGAGAAGTGTGCAATTCCATAAGAATCATTTGTTTTAGCTGGGAATTCTTACAGAGGTATAAGCGATCTTTGTACCATAACGAATCATTTTGCCAGCTAAATGTATCAGACATACTGAAATCTTGTTGTAACTTTCGAATAAGAGCCCACACTTCTTCATCATTCTTCCATTCCTCCCTTGCTTCGTTTACCCAATCTGGTTGGATAATAGAAATGGCGCACAACAATGCTTCCACATCCTCATCCTTTCTTGAGAGTGCATTTCCCACCACATTTTGTTTCCCTTTTTTGTAGATGATTTCAAAGTCATAACCCAACATCTTTGTGACCCACTTTTGTTGCTCTTCAGAGGATAATCTTTGTTCTAAAAAGTATTTAAGGCTATCATGATCTGTTTTTACCTTGAAGTGTCTTCCCATTAGGTAGGGTCACCATTTCTTAAGTGCATGGAGTATTGCCAACATTTCCTTCTCATAAATAGCTTTGTGTAAAAACTTTCCCTTGATTGGACGACTTTCAAAAGCAATGGGTCTTTCATCTTGCATTAAAACAGCACCAATTCCATTTCCTGAAGCATCACATTCCACAATAAAGGTTTTTGTGAAGTCTGGTGTAGCTAAGATCGGTGCTTCACACATTGCCTCTTTAAGATGTTCGAATGCCTTTGTTGCTTCTGGAGTCCATGAAAATGCATCTTTCTTCAATAATGTTGTTAGAGGTGCTGCTATTCTCCCATAATTCTTAACAAACTTGCGATAATACCCTGTCAACCCGAGAAATCCTAGCAAATGCTTTATGGATGTGGGAATTTTCCATTCCTTAATGGCTTTAATTTTGCTAGGGTCTACCTTAACTCCTTCATGAGATACAATATGACCCAGATATTCCACCTCTTGTACTCCAAAGAAACATTTGGATCTTTTTGTATATAATTGTTTCTCCTCCAATTGTTGTAGCACTTTGTCAACATGTTCAACATGATCCTTCCAAGACTTGTTGTAGATTAGTATATCATCAAAAAATACTAACACAAATTTTCTAAAGAATGGTTTGAAAATTGAATTCATCAAACCTTGAAATGTTGAAGGTGCATTGGTAAGGCCAAAAGGCATGACCAAAAATTCATAATGACCCTCATGAGTTCTAAGTGCTATTTTCGGAATGTCTTCAATCTTCATTCTGATTTGATGATATCCTGAACGAAGATCCAACTTGGTGAAGTAAATTGATCCATGCAATTCATCCAGTAATTCATCAATGACAGGAATGGGAAACTTATCTTTAATAGTGAGCTTGTTGAGCTCCCTATAATCCGGACACATGCGCCATGATCCATCCTTCTTGTGCACCAATACGACTGGAGCAAAGAAAGAACTTTGACTTGGTTGAATTATACCAGCTCTAGCATTTCTGCAACCATACGTTCAATTTCACTCTTTTGGGCATAGGGATATCTGCATGGCCTGATGTTTGGAGGAACACTTCCTGGAATCAGATGAATAGCATGATCATGATCAGGGTTGCAGGAATCGCCCCCCCCCCCCAGATCCTAACCCGGAACCGCGACCCGTGCGGAAGCGTTCCGGAATCGACAGAGGAATCGCGATTCCGATTTTTAGGTTGCGCGCTTCCGCATTTTTGAAACGACTCCTGCCAAATGAGGTTGCGGCCCCCCGGAATCGCGCTTCGGCATGCGGTTCGGGCATGAGGTGGCGCCACGCAACCTGCCCGGAAGCGCACGCCACCCGCACGCCACCCGGGCGCAACCCGCACGCAACCCGCGGATATCAAATTTTTTTTTTAATTTCATTTAAAATCTAACTTAACTAAGCATGAGGGGGTGGGTTAGGGGTGGGTTAGGGTCACTTTAGGGTGAGTTTAGAAAAGAATAAAGCCCCCATTCTCTTCTCATTTTCTCACTTTGAGTTTATGAGAGTTGGAGAAGAGAAGAGAGGAGAGGAGAAGAGAAGAGAGGAAAGGAGAGGAGAAGAGAGGAGAGCTTGGAGGAGTGAAGAAGGAGGAGCTAGGAGAAGGAGGAGGAGCTTGGAGCAAGAGCTTGGAGGACTTCATCTACAAGAGCTAAAGAGGTAAGTTCAAACCCCAAACTCCCTTGTTTTTTTGAAAAAAAAATTGTATTTTTCTCCTCCCTCTCCTACTCTTTCCCATTGTTTCTACTTGCTCCTTTATTTACAGGTTGTCCACCACCTATATCCATATTCCAAGATGGTGTTCTTTTGGCTTCTATGTATCATTCCACTCTTGGTTTTAATGATGGCAAGGGTGAGGAATAGAGGGGAAGAGGAAGGGGATGAACTTGGTGACCCAATGTATGATGAGGAGGAAGGGTTTGAAGAGGAAGGGGATGAACTTGAAGGGGACACTGAAGCACAAGATGGGAAAGGTACATCAAATCCCTTGTGGAACTATGTGACCAAACTTGAAGGGGGAAAGGGTGGTGGATCTTACAAATTTTTGTGCCCTCATGGTTGTCATGGAGGAAAACCATATACGGGTTCATATACCCGTCTGAGGAGGCATCTTTGTGGGGTGCTGGACAGTGATGAAAAAAAGGGTTCTGTGGGGGTAACCATTTGCCCAAACATTTCAAGTGAACAAAGAGAAAAATACATCCAAATTGAGATGGCTGCACAACGAAAAAACAAGAAACAAAAAACTCATTCTGAATCAAGTGCAACCTCTAAATTTGGTAGTTGCCCATCTCCTCATGGTACTTTTGCAACCTCTGGAGGTAGAAAAACAATAGGGGATTTCCTTAATGTTGCTGGGAGGGATGATGTGGATGGAAAGATAGTCCGTTTTCTTTGTGCTTGCGGTGTACCATTCAATGTGCTTCGCTCTCCCTATTGGCATGAAATGGTAAAGGCCATCAATGAAGCCCCAAAAGGATACAAGGCCCCCAACTATGAGAAAGCTAGAACAGTGTTATTAGAAAGAGAAAAAGCTAAGGTTCAAAGAGCTTTGACACGTTTTACACATGAGTGGGTGGATTCTGGGGTATCCATTGTATCAGATGGGTGGACAAATATTAGAAACCAACATTTGATAAATGTTCTTGGTGTTTCTTCTAGTGGTGTAGTATTTATTGCATCTCATGACTCCTCCTCCATCAGTGCAACTGCACCAAACATTGCAGATCTCCTATTGAAATCAATCAAAGATGTTGGTCCGAATAATGTGGTTCAAGTGATCACAGATAATGCAGCAAATTGTAAGTTAGCAGGAAAAATTATTGAGCGTACTCATCCACACATCTTTTGGTCTGGGTGCCTGGTTCACACATTGAACCTTTTGATGCATGATATTGTGAAACACAAAGATTGTGGGTGGATTGCTGAGGTTTACAGGAAAGGGAAGCAGCTCATTAAATTCATCACAGGGCATACAAGGGTAAACTACTTCTATGGCACTTACTCCAAGTTGCAATTGCTTAAAATTGCAAAGACAAGATTTGCTAGTTATTACCTCACCTTTAGGCGGCTAGTGAGGGTGAGACAAGCTTTAACTAATCTGGTGTGTGCTGAAACATGGGATGAAATTAACACTGACACAGATGGTGCTAATGAAGTCAAGGACACTGTTCTTGACAGTTACTTTTGGTCACAGGTTAAATATGTTTTGCAATTCACCAAACCAATTTATTACATGATCAAGTTTGCAAATTCAGATCGACCAGTAATTGGGGAGGTGTATGAGCAAATGGATAGCATGTTGGGGCAGATTAAAGACATTGTTGAGCCTAGAGATACCACCTTGTACAATTATATTCGTGAAGAGGTGGAAAAACGATGGGATATGCTAAATGTTCCATTGCATGCATTAGCATATGTTTTGACACCTAAATACTATCATCCATCATGGCTTTCAAAACCAGCACCTGGGGGGGGAGTCAGGAAAAAACCACACCAAGATAAAGAGGTTCACGAAAAATATATGGCTGCATTGAGTAGATTAATCCCTGATAATGAGGAGGCTGCATTGGTACGGAGACAGGTGAGCAACTATACGAGCAACACTGGTCCATTTGGGAGCATGCATGCAATTGAAGATCGAGAGCATTTTTCTGCTCTTGAGTGGTGGAACATGCATGGAGGGCCTACTCCACTTCTACAGAGTTTGGCATTGCGGGTGCTATCACAGGTGGTAAACACTTCTTCTGCAGAGAGGTGTTGGAGCTCTTATTCTTTCATCCACAGTGTTAAAAGGAACAGGTTGAATTTAGACCGGGCAGAGAGCTTGGTTTATGTTCATTACAACTTGCGATTGTTGTCCCATTACTGTGAAGATGCAAAGTCTAATAAAGACTTGTTGACTTGGGACAAGAATCCAGAGGAGCCCAATTTGGAGGATGGAGTGTTGCGACTAGAGCAATTAGAGGATTCTCTTATCCAGGTATGTCCATTGTGGTATGAATTTTCCAATTTTCCCTTATAAAGCATTTCTCTAATTCATGTTTTTAATTTTTTTGTTAACTAGTGTTTTTTTTTTTGCATGAATTTTTTGAGCGATTCTAGGATGATGACACGGGTGTTGATATGCCACAACCCCCACCCCCATCTGGTCCCTTGGTTTCTAGGTTCCATGGTTCAACACCAACGGCAGGGGGTTCTTCTTCATCAGTTCCAGTGCCACGACTTACACAGGGACCATCTTCTTCATTGCCACCACGTGGAGGCCCGCCATCACGTTCTATTCGTGGTGGAAGGAGGAGAGATTAGTAGATATATTCACAATCTACTTCTTTTTGTCATAGATTACTCATTAGACTTGTAGACTTGTGAATTTGAATTTTGAACCTTTTTGGCTTGGCGGTGACCAAGTGACATATTTTGTAAACATTATTATTTGAATTTTGGACATGACAAATGTTGACAGTTGCTCACTTGCTAGATAAATCATAATATGCTCTATGTTTTATGTTTTATAATATGCTTAAATGTTTTATGTTTTATAATATGCTTAAAAATTTGATGTATGTTTGTAATAGCTAGAATATAGATGATTGTTGTACATACTAGTAACTACAATGGAATCATGGATGCCATATCTATCTTGATTTATGCAAAAATATGCATGTTTTCATGTCTTCTACAATTAATTTGGTATTTGGGATGTTTGTTTTGAGTATAAATGCAAAAAAATATAAAAAAAATATATATATATAGCAGACGCTTCCGCGGACGCTTCGCTTCCTAGATTTTTGGAAAATGACGCTTTCCGCGCTTCCGCTTCGCGCTTCCGCTTCGCTCCCGCTTCGTGCAACATTGATCATGATCACGAATAAGTGGGAGACCTTTGGGAGTCTCAAATACCTTGGAATGATTGTCCAAGACTTTTTGGAGATCTGGAAAAATAGATGATTCCACTGTGGACACATCTAGCGAACATAATTGTGCAATTACACCTCTTTGTTCCTTTTTTAGAAGCTTTGTCATACCGTTAGTGCTGATTATCTTTCCCGGTTTCCCTGCAATACCCCTTAATTCAACTTCCTTTCCTTCCACAGGAAATTTCATGAAAAGTTCTTGAAAATTAAAAGCTATTGTACCCAAGGATTGTAGCCATTGGACTCCTAGTACAACATCAGCACCTCCCATTGGAATGGAAAGCATTGGGCTAGTCAATACATATTTTCCCATGGATAGCTTGATATTATGGCACTTTCCCGAGCAATTTATTGTTCCTCCATTTGCAACCATCACTTGACACCCTGGTGCTAGATATAAGAAGCAATTCAATTCTCTTGCTACCTTACAACGAATAAAATTGTGGGTACTTCCTGAATCAATCAACACTATTACCTTTTTCTTCTTGATTTGTCCTTCTATCTTGATGGTTTGAGGAGTGGTAATTCCCGCCAATGCATTACAAGATATGGTCGGATTCATTTCTTCTTTATCTAGGCTTTGTTCCTGGAGTATATCCTCTTCTTTTGATCTTTCTTGCTCCTTTTCTTCTTCCTCTTCACAATCTATGTATAATAATTTCTTCTCAGCACACTTATGACCTTTAGTGTATTTGCTATCACAACTGTAACAAAGCCCTTTTGCTCTTTTTCCTTCCAATTGTTGTGGTGTCAACCTTATAGGTTGTGGAAGACTAGCGGCAACAACACTTCCGTCTTTATAGTTGTGAGTGGTATGCTTCCTGGTTGCCATAATTTTGCTTTCTATTTTTCTTGCTAACTTGAATGCCTTCTCTAATGAATCAAGTTCCCAAAGGCGAACATCATGTTGGATATTATCCTTTAAAGACCCTATGAACACATCAATCCTATGCTCCTCTGGAATATCTTTTACCCTTATTTTCAATTTTTGGAACTCCTCAATGTGCTCCATTATTGAACCCTTTTGTTTGAGACTTATCAATTGGCTAAAAAAAGTGTTGCTTTTGGTATCCTCATAATGTGCTATCAATTCTTCCATAAAAATTGCCCAAGTGATAAATTGTTTACGAGAGCAAAGCCATTGATACCATACAAATTGATTTGGTTCCAAATATAAAGTTGCAATACGTACCTTTTGTGTGTTTTGCACATTATTGAGATCGAAAAATTGCTCCATCTGTAATATCCATGTTGCGGGATCCTTGCCATCAAACTTCCTCATATCGATTTTTGGAATATGGTGGGTCTTTGATCCAACATTAGAGTCCATGGAATCATGATTAACATTTCTTTTGTTCTCATCATGAGTTTCCTTTACTACCCTTTCACCATTAGTGACCCTTTCTTGTAGCAACTTATTCGTATTTATCTTCAATTCTTCCATGTCTGTCTTCAAATCTATCTTCAAATCATTCATCTTAGCTTCCACGTCATTCATCTTAACTTCTACACCTTTCTTTAAACAATCCATCTTAGCTTCTACGCCTTTCTTTAAACCATCCATCTTAGATTCTGTTCCTTTTTGTGCAAGGCACAGTTGTTGCACTTGGTCTTGTAATTTTGATATATCATGTTGCATTTCTTCCTCTTCTTCATGAGTCATGCTAGAGCCTTCAGGTTCCTTACTAGGTGTTTTCATTTTCTTTCTTCGGGGCATCAGTTACCGATAATAATGCTCTACTATGCCCTTTGAATTCCTTCAAATTAAATTTTCAAACCAAGCTTAAGCAAAAATTTAAGAAAATCTACACACCTTTTTTCACTTTGTAGGAGCTCGATATTGCCTCTGATGTATCTCTGTACTTTCCAATCATCTAGATCTGAATTTGTGACCTGCAGTAGCCCTCTGTGTCCTCTTTCCAATGCCACAAGTCTGACCCAAATTGGATTCTCCAAGAAAGAGTTATGCGAAATCTCCCACAGTGACTTGATTATAGACTAGTTCAGTAGAGAAAACTTGTACGACGTGCCACGAGTCACTGTTTCGACCTTTGGATCTGAAAAATGCATACAAGAAACTACAATCCGTCCTCTTTCTGTACCTTCTTATGAAATTTCAATCTGATCCCCAGAGAGAAAGTTATGACGCTTTTCCCCAGGTCACCTGTTTAGAATGTAATTCAGGAGTTTGCAAAAAGACCAACTTACTCAGATCATATCTCCGCAAATATAGCGCGAACAGCTCTGAAATTCAGACCCGAGGTTCAGTGCGATTTCTTCTCAAATGGGTTTTTTTTGCAACTTCTGAAACGTCGCAGGAAAAAAGTTATAGCGAAAATTCCACGATGACCTGTTTGGAGCAGCAAAACCCTAGAATCCAAAGCTTTGATACCAAATGTTATGAAACCAGCTCAAGAAAAAAATAGAAAAGATAGATCAACGCCTTAGAATTCAGCCTCTTCGAGGGGGCAACCTACTTTACATTACATAAATGAACAATTCTTGGATGATTCAAATGACAAAAGCTCCTTTCTATATATAGGAGTGTAAGGAGTCACAATATAACCCAGCCGACCTAACAATAATAATATAAAGCCACAAAAAAACAATAGAGGGATTCTATGGGGCATAGTAATAACAATATGGGGATAATAGGGGCACAACAATATTAATAAGGGGTACAACTACAATAGTAATGGGGTAATCACTAGTATTATAGGGACCCAACAGTTTCACCGACGAAATTTTGCCTTTCGAATATCTGGCAACACGAATATGCTTGATGGCACACAAATTCGACCATGGAACTTGAGAGATGATTCGACCCCCATAAGATTTGTTGTGGGCCCTCTTGAGATTATACAATCTGCTTATGTAATTTTAATTTGGCAGCCTTTTAATCTTTGGTCCCCCCATATGGCGTTTCTACCCAACGCATTTCCAAAAACAATGCCTTTGTCTTACAGCTCTAGACAAATAAAAAATTTAAATAATGAGCTTCATAAAAAAACAAACCTCCACACTAATGCCATGCCGTTTTTCACCTTAATTTGTCGTCAATGTTGTTGACGAATTTTGAATGCACATTCCTTCCAAGAATTTTATCACGGCCACACTTGGTAACAATATGCCACGACCCCTTTACGAATAATTTGCTTCAAAAATATTAATGTGATGGCAACGGAAATCAGATGTTCTACTCACTGGTAATATTGGGTGATTTTGTTGAATGCATCCAAGAATTTGTCAGAAATTATCGAATAGTTAGTGGGAAAATTTGTCAAGCTCTTTGAAAAAGCTTTTATTTTGCTGCATGAACTAAGTTTTCAACTTCTCCAGAAACCCTACAACAATAGTGGTTGCAACTGGAAACAAACAAAACTCGTAGGCTGAGCCAAGACCAAGGCTCTGATACCATTGTAATGTCCCACTTGAGGAAAATTTGGAACAAACCCTTCACAAGAAATTTCTACTCATAAACAGAAGATTGCCATGTAAAATATAACAGATGAAATGCATGCAATTCCATAACACGATAAGCAGAAACAATCTCAATTTTTTTATAATATATATAAACTAGGGTTTTACATGCTGGAACAACATAATATCGAAAATAGCTAAGATAAACTGGGCAGAAATAGATCTACAATAATGGCACAATGGGCCTCCCAAAACAAACTGATAATCAAATAATTGCAACCTGTGAACCCTGAATGGATTCACCGAGGGAAGACATGGGTGCTCGCCCACTCTCACTGAATCACCAGAGCAGTGTTACTTGGGAGCGGGAGCGAAAGTGGGGAGCGGAAGCAACATATTCAGAAGCTCACAGTTTGGGAGCGAATCCCGGAGTGTTTATATATATATATATATATATTTTTTATATTTTGATACATATATGTCAACAAAAAGATGTAGAATAATGAATTAGATATAAAAAACATAAGAAAAACATAGATTGAACCATATAACAACAATCATCTAGAAGTTATAATCTTCATCAACCACGTCCACAAGTTATTAACATAGTAATATACAACATATTGAGTCTCATGATTCATCAATCTTAAAGTTTCAAGCTTTCAAAATTCAATATATAACGTTTATCATCATTGATCACCAAAGTTGTACTTGTAAGCTAAGTGTAACCATTACAACAAATAATATCTAACATGAAATGAAATGTTATAAAATGAAATGAAATGAAACAACTTTCAAGTTTCATGAAGCATCATATTCATAATTCATTATTGATGAGTTATAATTGCCAACTTCAAACTTAAATTGTCATATATTGTTTAAAAAAATATCATAATAAATATGAAAGAGTCAATAGTTATAAAAGCTACTAGAAACTAGAAAAGAGAAGTAAATCTATTATCTATTTCTTATGCTTGGGCCTCTTGCCACCACGAAAAATGTCTAATTTTTTAGTCTTGTTGGAAAAGAAGGATCTTTGTCATTAATATCACCCTCTAAGCATTAACATAAGATAGAAAAAGCATAGCATGTCAAGCCAAGATTTTGTTTGAGTGATGCGTACATTTTTAGGAGGGTCATGATAGAGGAGTTCGACAACCAATGTCACTAACATCAAGTTACATAGAGGGATTGGTGCTCTTGATTAAATACGAGTTCCATACCCTAATACATGACAAAATTCAATGGAAACATTGCAATCCCTCAATCTTGAAATCCTGAAAAATTGATAAGTCTGCTGGATTTGAATGAAATATGAAATTCTACTTTCTCCATATGAAATCCAATGAGACCGGAACCACTCTCAAATATCTTGAGTCATTTCATGGTAATGTTAAAAAGTTAAGTAAAAGGATGAAAATGAAGATTAAGGAGAATGTCACTTTTACTTTAAGAATTTAACATTACCATGAATAGCATATCAATACTAGGGCCTAGACTTGATCACTAAGCTGCCCCACTCAAAAATTATTTGTTTCTTTCAAAAAAATTGCATTTCGAACATTACTACAAAAAAAAAATTGCAAAAAAGGCAAAACGCTCCCGAAAAGGCAGGAAGCGAAAAAAAATTTAGGGAGCGCGCTCCCAACCTGCTCCCGAGTCGCTCCTGCCCGAAGCGCGGATTGGGAGAGGGATCGGGGGGGTGCGCTCCCCCCAACACTGGGTAAGCCTCACCTCTGGTGAAGAAGATAACATATCTTTTATCCTCAAGGATAGCTACTAAAACTAGGTTCTTCTTCATCCCTCGAACATAGAGAACATCTTTGAGATGGAGAGTGTTCCCAGACACCCTCTCAAAATTGATAGTACCAACCCCCTTGGTCGCATACTTGTCATTATCTCCAAGCTCAATATGCACCTGCAAATCCTTCTCCTTTAGTTGGTTGAAGAACTCTTGTTTCCAATCATATGGAAAGAGGCACCTGAATCAATATACCACGTGGTGCTCCCTATTGAGCTTGCCATGCAACCTATCAATGAGTAATCCTTCTCAAATTGAGAGGAAAACCCATCTACCTCGGCTAATGTAATTACATGCTCCTTGTTTGACCCCTTCTTCTTTCGATTAGGACACTTAGAAGCTAAGTGCCAAAATTCATGACAGTGGAAACACTTGATCTTACTTAGATCCTTTTTCTTCTTGTCACTCCTTTGGTTGCTCTTGCTCTTCCCTTTGCCTTTACCTACAAGAGCAAGATTCTCCTCTTCCTTCTCAGCCTTGGAACCCTTGCCACTACTATTGATGTTTGGTTAGCATCGGATGTGCTCTAGCTTCGAAATTTTGTGGAGGGCCTAGAACACATGAGATCTCCAAGACCCATAAATCATTTGGTGAAATTCCACCTTGTTGTATTTTATTAAAATAATTAATATTTTTAATGGGGTTCCTAAGTCTAAACTTGGGAAAATTAAAATATTAATGGGTATTAAAGAAAATATGGGTGAGAAGCTTCTAAGAGACGAGGATCAAGTCTAATTTAATCTTAGTCGTTGATTAGAGATTAGATCACGGCCGTTGATATCTCAACAGGAAAAGTATAAAGGAATACTTGAGAGTCATTTGTAGACACACCAGGCAAATAATCAGTAACCCAAGGGAAATCGATTCTCAAGGAGTAAGAGTTCAATTTCAGAGGGAGATTCGTAGGGTGAAGGAAGAGAAGGGTATTAGCACTAGTCGGAGATTGAGGAGAGGGGACACAGTGCATCAAAGGGGCAATGCAGAGGGACAACTCAGAGAGGCAACGTAGCAAGGGACGCAGTCCTCATGCAGTGCTCACGCGGAGATGACGTAGAGGTGATGCATTGAATGCTGGAGGGTCTCTTTGGTGTAAGAATTTCTCCAAAGGGTGGAGGAGAGTTATCTCGGGTGTTTTCTCAAAGGTTTCTCTATGTTCTGCAAATCATTCCTTATAAAGAGATTGTTGCTGAAGAATAATAAATAAACCCTCATCTGTTGCACCGGTTTTCCCGCATTGGGTTTTTCCGCGGACTATTGTCCAAAAATAACTGTGTTGATGTGATTGATTTATTGTGCTTGTATTTCACTGTTCTTTTCTCTATGCTGTTATGTGACAACTGCAGTAGAATTTAATTTGATGTTTATTGAAAGGTTTTGTAAATAACTTATTGTAGAAAATAAGTAGGAGAAATAAATCAGCAACTGCAGTAGAATTTCGCATTAGAAATTTTCACATGGTATCAAAGCAGAGATCGGGCAACAGGATTAGAGAATTTGCAATGAGTCGTGAGCATGATGCTAGAGCAGCAACTCAAAAGGACTCACGCAATTCTCCCAAGAAAGAGGAAAGCACGAAGAATATAATGGATCACGACAATTCTGTGTTAGCTTCCAGACTGGAAGAAGAAGTCACTTGCTTGGCAAGTTCTACTTCCTCTAAGGTTTGGTATATTGATAGTGGAGCTTCTGCGCACATGACGAGAATATGAGAATGTTTCTCGAGCTATCAAGAAGAACAGAGGAATTTCCAATTCACCATGGGAAATAAGTCAAAATGTACACCTCCGTAGGAAGAGGTACTGTAGTTTTTCAAACAGAAGCAGGGTATCGGCTTCGAGCTACCAATGTGTTGCATGTGCTTGGATTGGGGATGAACTTACTCTCTGTATCTTAGTTACAAAACAAGGGCTATGATGTTTACTTCATTGGGAAGAAAGTATATGTCAAACATCTAAGTTGGAAGAAGAAGGCCCAAATTGGAGTCAAAAGTAACAGACTATATAAGTTACAATTAGAATCTCCAATGGCATTGATAGGCAGTAGTGGTGAAAAGGATTTGAATGAACTATGGCACAAAATGATGGGGCACTTACACCATGGGGCTCTAAGAATTCTCAGAAGAACCGTCATGGTAGTTCCAAAATTAAGTACCAAACGAGACGATGTATGCAAAGGTTGCGTACTGGGGAAGTACGCCAAAGCGGCTTATTCCAAAAGTAACAATAGGGCATTGAGTGTTTTGGGATTGATACACTCAGATATCTGCGGACCCATGTCCACAAAAGCTCTTAGTGGTGTCGAAGAATTCGACACCTTGATTTATGGCCATTCTGGGAAGACTTGGATCTACTTTCTAAAAACCAAGGATGAGGTTTTTGATCGATTCAAAGAGTTTAAAGCTGTGGTTGAGAATTTGACAGGGAAGAGGATAAACGTGTCGCGCTCAGGCAATGGTGGAGAATACATTGATAAGGGCTTCACTGATTTCTGTGCAAGGGAAGGCATCAGAAAAGAATGGACAATGCCATATAATCCGGAGCAGAATGGAGTAGCAGAGAGGAAGAACATAACTAGAGCATGGTGCTGTCTAATTGATGGTTACTTGGGGAAGATGGGACTTGTCAAGGGTGATGCAGATCCCAACCTCTACTATCTGATTGTAGAGAATGAGCCTCTAATTCTGGTGTTATATGTGGATGACCTTTTCCTGACAGGTTCATCTAGGCTCATCAAAGATTGCAAGGAAAACCTAGCTACAAAATTTGACATGAAGGATTTGGGACGGATGCATTATTTTTTGGGGTTGGAATTTTGGCAACAGAAGGGTGGAATTTTCCTTGGACAAGGGAGGTACGCTACAAAATTTTTAAAAAGGTTCAACATGCAAGACTGTAGACCCATGGCTACTCCAATGATTACCAATTGGAAGAAGATTGATGCGTCTGAAGATAAAGAAGTAGATCCCACCTTGTACAGGCAGCTCATAGGGTCCTTGATGTATCTGGTCAATACCAGGCCAAACATTTGTTATGCTGTCAACACCCTCAGTCAATTCATGGTGGAACCGAAGAGGGCGCACTCGACAACAGCCAAGCATGTTCTCAGATATATACAAGGAACGGTCGAGCATGGATTAATGTACACCCGAGGCAATGATATTAGGTTGAATGGATTCACTGACGCAGATTGGGCTAGCAATTCAGTAGATCGGAAAAGTACCACTGGGTATTGTTTCAACATTGGATCAGGAATGACCTCTTGGTGTAGCAGGAAACAGAAATCTGTAGCTCTACGCTCAACTGAAATTGAATATATGTCAGCTAGCACAGAATCGTGTGAAGCCATATGGCTTAGGAAGTTGCTTGTGAATCTATTCAAGAGAAGGATGGAAACGACCAATATTTTGTGTGATAATTAAAGTTGCATCAAGCTCTCTGAGAATCTAGTTTTTCATAATCGGTCGAAGCACATTGACATCAGGTGTCACTTTATCAGAGACTGTGTCCAGTGAGGGGCAGTACAGTTACGGTACACTCCGACAGGAGAACAGGTGGTAGACATTCTCACCAAGGCTCTAGGAAGAACAAAGTTTGTTTATTTTAGGGAGAAGATGGGGATGATTGAGAATCTGTTTCAGTAGCAGAAACGGATAGTGCAGGGAGTTGCAGTGCAGCAATTAGCAGTGGCAATGCTATGGGCAGCATGATGCAGCATATTGAGAGGGAGTTGCAGTATAGATGTAGCAGTGACAGTGGCAGTGTCATGGGCAGCAGTACAGGTTGCAGCGCAGTGGATGAGGGGCAGCAGGCCGAGCATCAGCAGCGTAGAGGACCGATGTCGTGGATCAGTGTGATACTTCTACTGGGAAGTATTGCTAGAGCACATTCCTCGCTAAGAGGGAGTGTTGATTTTTGGGTAGCATCGGATGTGCTCTAGCTCCAAAATTTTGTGGAGGGGCTAGAACACATGAGATCTCCAAGACCCAGAAATCATTTGGTGAAATTCCACCCGGATTGTATTTTATTAAAATAATTAATATTTTTAATGGGGTTCCTAAGTCTAAACTTAGGAAAATTAAAATATTAATGGGTATTAATGAAAATATGGGTGAGAAGCTTCTAAGAGACGAGGATCAAGTCTAATTTAATCTTAGCCGTTGATTAGAGATTAGAACACAGTGGTTGATATCTCAACAGGAAAAGTATAAAGGAAGACTTCAGAGCCATTTGGAGACACACCAGGCAAATACTTAGTAACCCGAGGGAAATTGATTCTCAAGGAGTAAGAGTTTGATTTCAGAGGGAGAGTTGCAGGGTGAAGGAGGAGGGTATCAGCATCAGTCGAAGACTGAGGAGGAGGGGACACAGTGCATCAGAGGGACAATGCAAAGGGATATCTCAGAGAGGCAGCACAGTAAGGGACACAGTCCTCGCACAGAGATGACACGGAGGTGACACAGTGAAGGTTGGAGAGTCTCTTGGGTGTTAGAATTTCTCCGAAGGGTGAAGGAAAGTTATCTCAGGTGTTTTCTCAGATGTTTCTCTATGTTCTGCAAATCATTCCTTGTAAAGAGATTGTTGATGAAGAATAATAAATAAACCCTCATCTACTACACCAATTTTCCCGCATTGGGTTTTTCTAGGGACTATTGTCCAAAAATAACTGTGTTGATGTGATTGATTCTTGTGCTTGTATTTCACTGTTCTTTTCTCTATGCTACTATGTGACAACTACAGTAGAATTTACTTCGATGTTTACTGAAGGGTTTTGTAAATAACTTATTGTGGAAAATAAGTAGGAGAAATAAATTAGTTACTGCAGTAGAATTTCGTGTTAGAAATTTTCACAACTACTGCTAGAAGCCTCAACTAGACTGAGCCTTAGCTCCTCCTGGGTGAAGTCACTCCATAGGCGTTCCCAATCAGACAACTTATCTCGTCTAGTAATCTCTTGAACAAAAGTAGCCCACTCCTTGGTAAACCTCTTTATAGCAACTCGTACTAGCTCTCCATCCATCAGCTTCTCTCCCACAACTGCTAGCTCATCACAGACTTCCTATATTCTGGTGAGATAGGAAGTTACATTCTCAACCTTCATCATCTTGATTGTTCTCAGTTTCTCCTTGAGAATCATCTTCTAATTCTCGGGAGGATCTTGATAGAGCTTGATTAAGGCATCCCACATTTCCTTAGCTATATTTTTACCTGCAACATGAGGGACTGCATGATCCCGGAGTCCATCTAGGATCATCCTCTTGGCCTTGGCCATCTGCCTTTGGAAAAGCCTTAACTCATCTGGATCTAAAGGTTCTGTAACACCCTGCTCAATGAATTCCTTCAGCCCAAACTCGTCTAACAAGAACAATATCCGGACCTTCCAAACCCCAAAATTTGAGGCGTCATCCAGTCCATCTTGCTCTCTCAACCCTAATCCTACGCGAGTTGTCATCTTTTAAACTTGAAGACTTTGTGTTGGTCAATCCCTGTTCACTGCTTTGATACCATGTAGAAAATCCACGAAATTCTGATCTGCTAATATGAACAATCAGAAATATAATTTCTTTTCATACAAACACAAAATTTCTCTACAAAATTTTGTAGCAGAAAAGGAACAAAAATAAAACACAATTCACACAATAGAACAACACAATTTTTCTAGGGAACCCAACTAGGAAAACCCTCGTTTGCTTGAGAGTTTTATTGAATAGGAATGAGCAATAGATCTCTTACAAATACACTTGATTTAATAGAGAATACAGACTGATCTCTTAGCCTTAGACCAGGCATGAAACAATCTGCAAGAATATTGATCTACTTCCCTCAAACTAGCTCACACTCAAGCCTGAAATCCTTGCACAATTTCCTTAGGAAATAGGCCCCTATTTCCTAGCACATTTGATCTTCTAAAATTAGGAATGTCTCCCTACTTTTGTGCGCACTTCCCAGAGGAAATCTCCTCCAATAATTCGCACAAGAAAACCTTGGCTTCTTTCCCACATAAGCTCACACAAACCCATGCTCAATCATGATTACAAATTGTGCCTTCGATCTCCTTATAAGCACTTTGAATAGGCTATTGTTAGCAAGTTCTATGTTTGGAAAAGTCGAACTGGTGGTTTCCTAGTTAACAATAGTTAACACATCTTGTTAATTAGTCCCTCCTAAAAATTAGGAACCTGACTCCAACAATTCTTCCAGTTCCCAAACCAACTCACCCTAGAAGATAAATAACTCAGTCTTCCACAAACTCACAATAGTCAAACAGCTTCTTAAACTTGTCCTCATTACTGGAACTTGTACACAAGGAGAACTCAAATTCAATTCCTTGAATTAAGGCACAAATCAAGCAAGCCACTCCTTCGCTACTTTTCAACATCACAAATTGTCATGCAAGCCTTAGGGCTGATGTCATCCCTATTTACTGATGTTACACATATCTAATAGCCCTAAAACCCTCTTGTTTGCATTTAAGTCATAGTATCTATTGGAAATCCTCGTTTCCCTTCTTGTTGAAGATCATTTTAAGGATTTTTCTAAGGCTGTTATATGCCATTGCATGCCCTAATAAAGAACATCAATCAAGCCCTAACTTATAGCAGCCTTGTCATAGGTCTAATGTTAGAGAGCTTGAACCCTAGTCTAGAATATCTTGGTCATTTTAGGCATTGCCAAGCCCTCTACCTATATTTCTAGAACAAATTTCAGCAGCAATGGGAGAGTTTTTACAGAGTTTTTGCAGGAATGTACAAGTTGTACAGTGTACCAAAACAGCTAGGTTTTGCTGTAATTTTTTCTTGTTTTTTCAATGGGCTATTTTCCTAGTTTGGGAGCCCTTGTATGCTTGGAATAATTTTAAAGAAAAGCTCATATTTGAAGAGTAGAAAATTCTGTGTATTTTGGAGATTCGTTTCCTATAGCTTCCACTGATTTTTTATTTCCTGTTAAATCTCCAACAAATGTATTTTATTCTATGAGCTAAATAATTCAATTTAAATTAATTTTACAGTAAGGAATGAATTTACATAGGTTGCTAAAATAAAGACTTTAACATGGTATCAGAGTTTGATCTCTGAGAGAAATCAATTTTGAAGTAGTTACAGCCGCAGATTTGAAGGCTACAATAACAGATCTGTAGGTTACATCAGTGGACCTAAAGCTTACAGCAACAGATTTGAAGTTACATTTGTAGATCTAATTTTCCAACATTCAAAATCTAGAGCAAATCTAGGTATACAGCAAGCAAAATCTTGCAAGTATGAGTGACCAATAGACAAATCTAGGGTAGAACCATGTATACTGCAAGCAAATCTTGCAGATATCATTGACCAGCAGACAAATCTGATGCAAATCTGGCTTCGCAGTAGCCGGATCTTGCAGATATGAGTTACCAGTAGAAAGATCTAGTGCAGATCTAGGTATACAACAGTGAAATCTAGTAGATTTGAGAACCAACAATTATATTTTACAAAGTGCTCGATGGAATAAGCACATTTGCCGGGCAGTTTTGGCTAGACCAAGAAGATGACAACAGCTAATCTCAGGTTTGAAGACAGATTGGATAGAGCTTCAAACTTGCCTCCCTGGAAAGCAAGAGTTGCTTTGCTTTTGAAGGAAAACGATCTTTGGGAGATTCTTAGAAAAGTAGTTCCTTCATCAACAGATACACAGCAATTGGCAGCTCATGAGAAGAAGGAGATCAGATCCATGCAAGTAATCTTGGATACAGTGAAGGATCATCCAATGGACCAATTCCTCACTTATCCACGAAGAAGATGGCCAAGGAGATGTTTGACACCATGGTAAGTGTCTTCTAGAGCGAGAACATAAACAAAAGGATGGTATTAAGAAATAAGCTTAGATCTACGCAGATGTCTAGATCAAATTCAGTTATCAATTACCCCATGAAGATCACTTAGATTAGCAATCAGCTTGCAGTGGTTGGGGAGAAGGTGACTAATGCAGAATTATAAATATGGCATTGAAAGGATTCTCAAAGCCTTGGGAACCATTTGTCAAGGGTATCTGTGCATGAGATAACCTTCCCACTTTTGAGAGGAATTGGGGCAATTGATTATTGTGTCCAGAAAGAGACTCATGAGGAGTCTAAAGCCAGTAGGCAAGGTGACAAGAACCTGGCCCTTGTCAGATAGACAAGGAAGGGCAAAGGAAAGGATTTTAATAAATGAGAGAGTGAGGAATCAACCTCACAACCGAGTTAAAAGAATTACTTGAGTAAAATCAAGTGTTTCTTATGTCACAAGCATGGTCATATGCATCACAGTGTCTAGAAAGGAAGAAGGGTGGAGGGAAGTTGTAACAGAAGGAGATAGCAGCCTCAGCAAAAACTCAGATAAGTGAGTTTGTTGTGAATACTAAGAATGATTTCTCATTTGTTTCTTATCTTTCTACCAACACAATTTCTAGGAGTGCATGGTATATGGACAGTGGTGCACCTCACCATATGGCATCAGCACAGAAATTGTTTATAGTCTGATGGAGCAGGACTCAAGAGTACATGTGGAGCTTGGCAATGATGTCAAATATGCAATACAAGGAATTGGGACAATTTCATTTCAACTCGAATTAGGTAGCTCATAGGATGTGTGTTGAAGTTTCTAAGTTTACTTAGTTTATAAACCCTTCATGCACTTTTTCTGATTTATTCCTACCTACTTGTTATTTTTCTTTAACAAGTTATTTACAAAGTAAATACTGAAAATAAAAACCAGTGCATGTTCAACATATTACAGATCAGCAACTAAAAGAAACAAAAACAAACACACCACATGACACCATTATTTTTGGACCAATGTCCCCGGAAAAACCCAATGTGGGAAAACCGGTGTAACTATTTGAGGGTTTTCTTATTAAGTAATATCAGAGTACAATCTAGGTGCCGAAACTGGCCTACCCAATAGAGAATTTCCTTAGCAGCTATACCTCACAGTTTGAGAGAAATCTCCTGGCTAAAACTCCAGAAAACCCTTCCGGCTTCTCCTCAACACAAAACTGCTCTGCAACCCCAGCGTCTACCCAAACTGGACTGTGTCAGCCCCTCTTTGTCTCACGCTGGCCCTACGTCAGCCTTTCTAGGCCTGCGTCGGCCCCAGGAGGCCCTGTGTCAGCGCTGGGAGCCTCTGCGTCAGCTCCAGGAGGCCCTGCATCAGCTCTGGGAGCCTCTGTGTCAGCTGCGCTAGCCCCTCTAGTGCTTTGCGCAGCACTTGGTTGCCTCTGCGTGAGACCTTGCTAGCTCTGCGTCACCCTCCTTGGCTGTTGCACTACTCTCCTGGCACAATCTCTACCTTCTCTGTTTCTTTATACTCAATGCCCCTCAACTGCTCTCCCGATCGTTGATTCTATCTTTCTTAGCAAACCCCGCTCTAGAGAATAGAATGACTGATCATCTAGTGTATTCTCCAAGTGACCCTCAAGCCTCCTCTTATACTTTTCCTATTGACATCTCAACGACCGAGATTAAGTCCTTAATCAACGGCTAAGATTAGATCTGGCTTGATCCATGTCTTTTGGACAATTCTAACACAGATTCATATTAATACACATTAATATTTTATTTTCCCTAAAGTTTAGACTTAGGGACTCCATTAAAAATATTAATTATTTTAATATCTCCTGATCTGTTTAGAATCTGCCCAAACCCTTTTTGGGTATTGGAGATCTCATGTGCCCCAACCTCTCCACCAAATTTCGTGGCTAGAGCACATCCGATGCTATCCCAAATCAATAATGTGAAGGACGTGTTGTATGCTCCAAGGCTCAAGAAGAACTTGCTTTTAGTCTGTCATGGAAAACAAGGGTTTTGCCATGGTGTTCCAGAAAGGGAAAGAACTCATCAAAGCAGAAAGATCTAACCCTTACAAAGCTCGAGTTATTGGGGTTAGAGAGGGAAATTTGTACAGGTCACGGGGTAATCCTATTTGAATCTTGGTTCATAACAGTGACAATTTGCGTGAGTTGTGGCACGAGAGGATGGGGCACCTGCATTACAGAGCATTGTTGATTCTAAGGAAGATTGTCACTAATCTTCTAGGTTTCAATATTGAGTAGCAGGGGAGTCTAAGGATGCACGCTTAGCAAGCATGCCAAGGATGTTTTCCCAAACAGCGAGTCCAAATACAAGGAGATTTTGGATTTGATAAATTCAAATGTATGTGGGCCGATGTCAATAGCATCAATACAGGGAGGCATGCATTATGTGTCTTTTATTGATGACTTTTTAGGAAGACATTGGTCTAATACATGAAAACCAAGGATGAGATCTTCAGCCAGTTTCAGGAGTTTAAGACTTATGGAGAACCAAACAGGGAAGAAGATCAAGGTTCTAAGTTCTGACAACAGGGTTGAGTATAGCTCTAATGACTTCAAGGATTTCCACAGGGAGGCAGGAATTAAGAGGGAGTTGACAATATCTTACAACCCACAGCAGAATGGGGTTGTGAAGAGAAAGAACATGTCAATCATAGAGGTTGCTAAGGCCATGATCCATGATCAAGATTTTACCATGTTCCTTTAGGAAAAGGCATGCAATACGATTGTCTACATCTAGATTAGGAGTACTCACAGGATTTTGGAGGACAAGACACCAAAAGAAGTATTCACTAGTATGAATCCAGATGTGAGCCACATACGTGTCTTTGGTTTTCCAATGTATGTACATGTACCAAAAGAGAAAAGGACCAAAATGGAGCTCTCCTACATAAAGGGTGTGTTTGTAGGATACAGCAAACCTTTGGAGTTATATAGGATTTTCATTCCAGTAGAGAAAACCACTGTGGTGACCCAATATGTGAAGTGCAAGGAGGATCTTGAATCCAGGAAGTCACATGAGACCCTACCAGTGACAAAGGAAGAGGAATAGGAAGATCTAAAGATTGGTTTGTTAAAAAAATATGGAGACTTGTAGATTTTAACTTATTTTCCTTATCTTGATAGTTACTTGTAATGTTAGTTGGTATTTTATTACTTCTTTAAATCTGAACATCAAGCAATTACCAAATACAATGAAGATCACAAAGAGACAGAGTCCAAATGGGGTTAACCAAGAGTCCTATTAGGCGGTTTCTACTTCTAAAGGGGATAATATGTTCAAGGTACATCCTTCAACTCCATACATTGTAAAGCTCCAATTCATGCTCCAAGAAAATGTGTGAAATTCCCAAGAGAGAAAAGAGATCCAATCCAAAGTGATGATGAGAAAATGAACTCATCTCACCTGTATTTATACACTAAAGAGGAGCTCGAATAAGTCTCCTTGGCCTACATAAGCTCATAAAATAAAACAATGTGCTAATATTCTAACTTTTGGTGACAAGCCCACCAAACTAGCTCACAAATGAAAAAATATGCCTCTCAAGAGGTCAAATGATGAAAAATGCATGTCGTAAGGCCCTCTAAGAGGCCTGATGAGGTCCATGGGTGCCATAATGAAGAGTAGGACCCTCAAAAATGATGGGCAAGGGGTTGGCCCTTTGTTGTCCAAATAATAAACCTGTGGTGCTCCCAATGGGTGTGGGGGCACAATAATAACCTCATGGGTCCCCAAATGAGTCTATGATGCCTGTAGATCGTCTGCAAGTGCTCTGATGATGGTGTAGGGGATGCCACATCAGCCTACAAGTCCTGGGTCAACTGCCAAGTGCATGGTACATCTGTGGGGCCAGCTAGGCAAAGGTGAACCAAGTGCATCTTCCTCGTCCAATGGGAGTATCTCGAGCATCTTTGACCATCCTCGGGGATCCATGGAGTGTTTTCTACTGTTGTGGAGTCCCATGGCTCTCAACACACACCCTACATGTGTCAATGTAGCCCTATGGAAGATTAGGACCCTATATAGGGAGACCAAACCCAAGATGGAGACCATCTGCAATCCTGCATAATATCCAAAGCATCCCCTAGCCTTCTAGTACAACAAGTCATTAGAGAAATCGAGTAAATGAGCTTACAAACCATGGACCACAGGTGGGTGTTGAAGTTTCTAAGTTTACTTAGTTAGAAACCCTCCATGCACTTTATCTGATTTATTCCTACCTACTTGTTATTTTACTTAACAAGTTATTTACAATGTAAATACTGAAAATAAACACTAATGCATGCTCAACATATTACAGATCAACAACTAAAAGAAACCGAAACAAACACGCCATATGACACCATTATTTTTGGACTAATGTCCCCGGAAAAACCCAATGTGGAAAAACCGGTGCAGCTATCTGAGGGTTTTCTTATTAAGCAATATCAAAGTACAATCTGGGTGTCGAAACTGGCCTACCCAACAGACAATTTCCTTGGCAGTAATATCTCTCAGTTTTTGACAAATCTCCAAGTTGAAACCCCGGATAATCCTTCCAGCAGCTACTCAGCACCAATCTGCCCCAGAAACCCCAGCGTCAGCCCCTCTCTACCTCACACTGGCCCTACGTCACCCCGGATGGGTCTGCGTTAGCCTTAGGAGGCCCTACATCAGCCCTTTGGCCCTCTGGGTCAGCAATTCTAGCCTCTCTAAGGCTCTGCATAGCTCCCGGCTACCTCTGCGTGGCCCTGCGTGAGCCCTAGCTGGCTCTGCATCACTCTCCTCGGCTACTACGCTGCTCTCCCGGCACTATCTCTGCCTCTTTGTCTCTCTGTACTCAAATGCCCCTCAACTGCATCTCCCGATCACTAATTCTATCTCTCTTTGCAAACCCCGCTCTAGAGAATAGAATGATTGATCACTCTGGTGTTCTCTACAAGTGACCCTCAAACCTCCTCTTATACTTTTCCTGTTGACATATCAACGGCTGAGATTAAGTACCTAATCAATGGCTAAGATTAGATCTGGCTTGATCCATGTCTTTTGGATCATTCTAACACAGTTTCATATTAATTCCCATTAATATTTTATTTTCCCTAAGTTTAGACTTAGGGACTCCATTAAAAATATTAATTATTTTAGTATCTCCTGAATTGTTTAGAATCTGCCCAAATCCTTTTTGGGTATTGGAGATGTCATGTGCCCCAACCTCTCCACCAAATTTTGTGGCTAAAGCACATCCAATGCTACCCCAAATCAATAGTGGGGACTTCATAATGGTCTACCCTTCCATAATGGGCTTCAGGACATGCCAATGTCCCCTAACTCCAAATGGGGTTAACCAAGAGTCTCATTAGGCGGTTCTACTTCTAAAGGGGATAATATGTTCAAGGTACATTCTTCAAAAGGTGGTGGCATGTGACAGATAGGTGAATGAAGTAGGGGATAAAAAGGGGCAGCCTTAGACCACATGCTGGGGTGCAAGGGTAGCTAATAAAAGGGAAGCCCACACTTGGGTTTATAATGTAAAGGAGGGAGCAGTTGTTGTACATGAGGTGCCTTGAACTTGATTTTTCCACCCTTCTTTATATGCCTTTTGCCTTTTATGATTTTCTTTGATTAACTGCTTGGGGCTCAAGGCGTAAGAACATGATGCATAAGATATAGCAGTGAATACCCCCTTTTAAGGTAGGGCGGTTCATTGCCCACTAGGGGTTGGGATAGACATGGGTTCCTATGTGATGAAGGAGGCCCATAGAACCTTTAGGAACGAGGGTGATGGCCATGATGATGGGGTAGAGCTCGTGTATTGGCTTTTGCCCACATGCTAAATGTTAGTTTTTGGTAGCATCGGAAGTGCTCTAGCCTTGAAAATTGGTGGAGAGGCTAAGGCACATGAGTGCTAAAGAACCCAAAAATCATTTGGTGAAATTCCACCCGGATTGTATTTTATTAAAATAATCAATATTTTTAATGGAGTTCCAAAGTCTAAACTTAGGGAAATTAAAATATTAATGGGTATTAATTAAAATATGGGTGAGAATGATCTAGAAGGCGGATCAAGCCATATTTTAATCTTAGTCGTTGATTAGAGACTTAATCTCGGTCGTTGAAGACTCAACGGGAAAAGTATAAAATGGAGGCTTGGGGTTCATTTGGAAATACACACAGAAAGATTGAGGAAATCAATTCTCTGAGGTGAGAAGTTCTCAGGAGGAAAATCGATTGGGGAGATCTTACCGCTGAGGGGCAGAGAGAATCCGGGAGGAGGACTTTCCGCAAAAATACAGAACAGAGAGGCAGAGAGAGCCGACACAGAGGCAACACAGTAGCCGGGAGAGTTGACGCAAAAAAGCTACTTGTCACACAGAATCCAGAATTGTTGGAACTGTCGGATGTTATAGCTCTGATACCACTTGTTATAGTTTTGATCCAAAAATATAAGACAATGCAAATAGACCCAGAAACAATAAGATAGAAATGCTTCTTTATTGATCAAACCCTTAAGGTAGGGCAACACCATACATTCACTCCTTAAGGAAGGAGAACACTCCACAAGCCATATGCTTGTTCATACAATAATCCTTGAGAATTCTTTGACATGGAGTCTCTAGCCTCTATATAGGCCTCATACATACAATACCATGGGTCACTACCATGGTTCCCTCATACCATCAACTAATACCATGGGCCCATTACATTATTACTAACTACTTGTGGTCCCTTACATGATATGGGTTAACCACCTTATTTATTACTATGGCCCATCTCATTATTACATTATTACCTTGGGTACCTCCCTTGGTACCCCATATTATCCCCCTTAGGTATATAACACCGGAACTATCAGGAACTACTGGAACAGCCAGGAGAGCTTACGCAGAGGGCAAAGAACGTGACACAGGGCTAGCGCAGCAGAGTCAGCGTAGAAATAGTTGGGGTTAGCCAGTCTTGCCCCGGATCAGCGAAAATTCTGCCGGGTGAAGTGAGGTAAAACTCACTCAGATTTTCCACTAGTGTTTTCTCCGTAAAGGGTTGTTAGATGAGCATCCTAGAGTTGTATTCAGATATTTCTCCCTCATAATAATAAACCCTCGGAACTGCTGCACCGGTTTTCCCGCATTGGGGTTTTCTGGGGACTATTGTGTCCAAAAATAAGTGTGTCCTATATATCTTGTTCTTTGCTCTGTTTTCTGCTTCATGAGATCAAATATTTAATTAGTGTAGGTTGCAGAAGTAATTTGCTTCAGTATTCAGAAGAATAACTTGGTTAATGTATATTAAAAATCAAGTAGGTGAAGTAGATTCAGATTTGCTGCAATATGGGTTCCTTCGAGTGTAGCAATTTTCACATAATATCAGAGCGTTAATTTTGAAACGGGAAGAGCAGATCAAGTGCTAAGCAGTGACGCCAAAAGCTGCACTTGGCAACGATTCGAATCCCCTTGAAGGGATTGCGCAGTCCTTGTCGGAAAGCAAATCTGAGGAAATCTCTCTCTAAGCGAGACGACAGAGAGGTACGATTTCCAATTCGTGAGTTTGCAGAGGCAGAGGGAGTGACGCAAAGCCTCAGCGCAGTGCTTGAAGGGCGCAGTTTCTACCGAGGCAGAAATCTGCTGGAAAAGAACGAAGACACGTAGAAGGGGAATTTTCTCCTCAGAGAACTTTCCGCCAGAAAGTTTGAATTTCTCACTTGCTGAGCAACGAAGTAGTGCTAAGCAGTGACTAGAGGAGTCAATTCGATAATTGGGTGAGATGGCATCGCATGGGCTCAGAGATTAGGATAGGTTGGAAGGTGCCTCCAACTATGTCATATGGAAGACCAAAATCTTAGTTGTTCTGGAGGAATATGATCTCGAGGCCTACGTCAAAAGTGTTATAGTTATTTCTGTTGACAACGATCAAAAAAAGAAGTACAAGGCCAAGCAGGGGAAAGCAAAGAGGCTCATTCTCGATGCAGTTCAAGATCATGTGGTCTCACACTTGCAAGGCAAGGATACAGCCCAAGAGATGTGGGAAGCCTTGTCATCTTCGTATGAAGGCTCTTCCAAACAACAAAAGATGTACTTAGAGCAGAATTTGCAGCGGACTTTGATGCAGAAAGGAGAAGGGGTGAACCTCTATCTTTAGCATCTTCAAGACACTAGAGACCAGCTTGCTACAGTGGGGTCCACTCCTCAGCCAACCGCGATGGTGAGGATAGCCCTTAATAGAGTCTCGGATGAATGGCAGGCTTTCGTCCAAACCATATTTGGCAAAGAAAAAATACCTTCATGGGAGGAGATGTGGGCGGCTCTTCAACAAGAGGAGTTAAGGAGGGACCAATGAAGGTCAACCTCAATGGCAACAGTGGGAGTGGCACAAAGACAAAGGAGGAGGAAGGAAACGCAGCTCTAGCATCGAAGGGACAGCAGAAATCGGAGCGAAAGGAGGACATTTTGAAGGTGAAATGTTTCAGTTGTGGCAAGATGGGCCACTATGCATCCCAATGTCCTTTGAGCAAAAAGCACAAAGATGAGAAACATGATCCTAAGGTTGCTTCAGTAAATATAGACGAGGAAGAGTATGCCGTGAGTGCCCACGCATCTCCAGGAGGGAGATAGGGCGATATTGGGTTGCAGTCAGGAAGACTACATGTGGATAGGATCCTTGAGGAGTCCACCTCTTGGATCAATTCCGTGCTACCAAAGCCCAAGATTCAGCAGTAGCGAGATGGACTTAGTGTCAGATAATGCAGTGGAGTGTTTGCAGGACAAATGCAGTAGCTATGGACCAAAGACTGATCAGCACGGAGCAAGGTTGGCAGCAATGCAGTTGGCACAGTGCAGGAGTCGGCATCAGTGCAGGAGTCAGCAACAGTGCAAAAGATTCAGAGGGTCAAAATTAGCAACAGTCAGATTCTAACATTCATTGTATTATGTTGAAGTTTCGAACACAGTGAAGTTGAACTAATTTTGGATATTTTTCAGTTGTTTCTCTCAACAACTGAGTTGCAGTATGGATGCAATGTTCGCAATGGCAGTGTTAGCAGCATAGCAGATGCAGCGTTTTAGAGGGAGTTGTAATACAGATGTAGGGTTTTAGAGGGAGTTGTAGTACAGATGCAACAGTGGCAGTGGCAGTGTCATGGGCAGCAATACATAGCAGCAACAGCACAGTGTTGGTGGCAGCAGCAGTGCAGAAAGGAGGTGCTTCAAAAACAGAGCAGCATGCAGGTGGACATTGTTGCTAGATCACTTTCCTCGCTAAGAAGGAGTGTTAGTTTTTGGTAGCATCGAAAGTGCTCTAGCCTTGAAAATTGATGGAGAGGCTAAGGCACATGAGTTCTAAAGAACCCCGAAACCGTTTGGTGAAATTCCACCCAGATTGTCTTTTATTAAAATAATTAATATTTGTAATGGAGTTCCTAAGTCTAAACTTTAAAAAATTAAAATATTAATGGGTATTAATTAAAATATGGGTGAGAATGATCTAGAAGGCGGATCAAATCATTTTTTACTCTTAGTCGTTGATTAGAGACTTAATCTTGACCGTTGAAGACTCAACAGGAAAAGTATAAAATGGAGGCCTGGGGTTCATTTGGAAATACACACAGAGAGATTGAGGAAATCGATTTTCTGAGGTGAGTTCTCAGGAGGAAAATCGATTGGGAAGATCTTGCAGCTGAGGGGTAGAGAGAATCCGGGAGAAGGACTTTTCGGAAAATACAGAACAGAGAGGTAGAGAGAGCTGATGCAGAGGCAAGGCAGTAGCCTGGAGAGCTGACGCAGAGGAAAGGCAGTAACCTGGAGAGCTGACGCAGAAAAGCTACCTGTCCCGCAGAATCTAGAACTGCCGAAACTGCCGGGAACTGTCGGAACTGCCGAGAGAGCTAATGCAAAGGGCAAAGAAGGCGACATAGGGTTGACGCAGAAATAACCAGGGTTAGCCAGTCTTGTGCCAGATCAGCTGGAATTCTGCCGGGTGAAGTGAGGTAAAACTCACTCAGATTTTCCGCAAGTATTTTCTCTATAAAGGATTGCTAGATGAGCATCATAGAGTTGTATTCAGATATTTCTCTTGCATAATAATAAACCCTCGGAACTGCTGTACCAATTTTCCCGCATTGGGTTTTTCCGGGGACTATTGTGTCCAAAAATAAGTGTCCTATGTATCTTGTTCTTTGCTCTGTTTTCTATTTCATGAGATCAAATATTTAATTAGTATAGGTTGCAGAAGTAATTTGCTTCAGTATTTAGAAAAATAACTTATTTAATGTATATTAAAAATCAAGTAGGTGAAGTAGATTCAGATTTGTTGCAATAGGGGTTCCTTCAAGTCTAGGAATTTTCACACTAAATGTGTTTGTCTCAGCCATCTTTTTCATGTTATGGTACCTTTTCTTGTTGAATGTGGCCAAATATCCTTTTGTCTTTCTTTTTAGCTGCCTCAACCTTTGGGCATCATTCTGGGCCTGACCCAAGGTGTGGGCAAGGGGAAGGGGTGAGCTAACCCTATGTGGACCCAGTGGAGGAATGTGGACCCAGGTGGGAGAAATGATGAATGGGGTAATAATGTGTGGAAAGGGGGTAATATAAGCAGATAAGGGCGCAGGACCACGCAACCAAATAGGGGTTTCCAGTGAAATACTATCCCTAAAGCTAAATGGTCAATAAAAGACGGGACTAGAATCCAAGGTTAATATCCAAAAGGGGACAAAAGCACAGACCTAACCCATTCTTTCTGTTAATGCCCCCATTAATCCATGCCTAGAAGTGTCCATGATAAGCAAACTATAATTCTTAATTACCAAATGACAAGGCATAACTTTAGGTTTGGGAGACCCACCTTCAAACATACAATCATGGCAGATGGGCGAGGGACCACATGGCTGGCTCAAGTGGCGGAGAAATGGCACAATAAGCTATCTAATGGCTGCAAGGGGTTGTTGTTGCCGGTCGAGGACCATCTTGGAGAAAAAAAAGAAAGAAAATCTCCTAGGGATATCACCCACAAAATGGTGGGTAACATATGGCTCCAATTGGGACGTGATCTTTTGAAGAAGTGGGTGAAGCTACTCGAATGAGAGGTCACAAGAACTCCAACAATCTCTTGGTTACCATAGACCTGTCCCCTGCACATATATAATAGATGGAACAACACGGGGCAGCATGCTTTCGCAGTGTCTCATGATCGCACATGCTATATGTTAGGCCATAAAATCAACAGATAGATAAAATATGTAAATTTTAATTTAGATGCATCTAATCTACCGTGAGAAATATCATATGATGTTAGTTCTAATGCAAAATCAACATGTGATGCATCCTACTCTACCATGCATATGATACAATGTCAAGTGCTAGGTATAATCATAGACCCAATGCAACCAACATGCCAATTGATCAAACCAAGAATCCATGCTTCCATAATTATTTTTGCAATAGACTCGACAATATAAATGGGAATAATGATGTGAGGAGTTACGGGGGTGGGAGGTGGGAAAACAGGAGACCCATATGATATAGAAAGGAACCCCAGAAGAATGGAAAGACATCAACCGAGAAGATTGAATTTGGTCTTCTAACCAGGAGACAGAAATATCAATGATCAAGTACATGCATCTTTGATGAAGAGCTATCTCAAGCATATCACCCTCTAGGTAAGAATGATTGAATGTCTCGAACATATTTAGGATGGTATCATTTTGGTCATTAGGAATACAGGGAGTGGTTCTTCAAAGGGGAAAGCATCTCTTCATCAAGACTAGGGGAATGAACATTATCACAAACCTCTATTTCCAAGGCAAGGGAAGAACACTCAAACATGCAGACAAACCCTTCATCAGGGGCATTGCCTAAGAAAGCATCTTCCTCAATTTCTTCTATATTAGAGTCATCAGAATTTCCCACAATCTTGGAAGGCTCTTCTTTGAATGAATCATCTTGGAACACAAAGAAGAGACCTTTCCAGTCACTATGAAGGGCTTCATAAGGACCAACATTGTTATTCAGAACCGGCGGAGCATTTTCTTCTTCCCTGAGCTCATTCTTATGGACTTGAGAAACCATGGGGTCTTCATTTCTATAATCATACCCAATTCCCCAATCAACAGCCTTTCACTGGATAGCTATTGCGGTCTCCAAGTTCGATCAAGTGAGATGAGTTTCCCTTAGATAGGGTTTGGAGTTGACTGCATTCTCCCGTCATATATTTGGAGGCACCACTGTCAATAACCCATACATTCTCGTCCTTGAATCTGCAGGATAAAGCGAAGAACAAACTTTCATCTGTTACTTCCTTTGCGAGCTTGGAGATGATATTCAATAGAGAATTCTTGATAGATGTAGCGAGATTTCCAAGAACCTTGAAACCCTTTCTTATAACTCTTGTCATGGTACCAATAAGGATGTGATCTTTAGTCTCCTTGCACCTTAGCTCTGATACCATGTTGGAAAAATATGGAGACTTGTAGATTGTAACTTATTTTCCTTATCTTGATAATTACTTGCAATGTTAGTTGGTCTTTTATTACTTCTTTAAATGTGTTCATCAAGCAAGCACCAAACACAATGAAGTTCACCAAGAGACAGTGCACAAGATGTAGGCTCCAAGCCAAGGAAAACCCCACCCAAGGGGAAAACCTAGAAAAATGCTTCTCTTCCTGTTTAGAATCTACTTACAAAAGAGACTTCTAAGACCCAAAGACCCAAGCTAATAAACCCTCCAAAGCCCAAGCCATCCCCTAGCAAGATCTTCCCCGAGACAACTTCCAGAACTTCGATACTGCTACTGCAACTTCTACCCCTGCAACAGAATTTCGGCCCAGCAATTTCTGCCCCCTGCAACTACAACAGAATTTCGTCCTCGTGTAACTGCCATCTTCACATACCCTGGCAAGACAAGAGAAAAGCTTCTTTGACAAAATTTTGATTTATGCTCTTCTTCTTCATTCCCCCAGCTACTCTTCTTCTCCTTCTCTATTGCAGATCGAACTTGCTTGAGATGTGTGTCGAAATGAGGTCGAGCTCCTTGTATTTATAGCCTTTAGCCCTCATTTAGGTCAATTTGATCTTGCTCTTTAGTTGACTTGGTCATGGGCTTATCCATGGCTTTTTCTCGATAAAATAAATATTTTTCTTCAATATAATGAGTCTAAATGGGACTATGACACATGACCAATATTATTCTTTATCCTAGAAAGACCTAGAAAGACCTAGAAGACCTAAAAGAACGAAGAACATGATTTTTAATCAAACTTGAGTATGAAACCCATACTCCAAAAATAAATATAATTTCTTTTTCTTTCTCTCTCTTTCTCTTTCTCTATAAATAATATACAATGCCATGATTACAATGAAGACCGAACTTACAATTTTCAGCAGAGTCTAGATCAGTAGCTTCTAGTTCAAGAAGTCAACCTTCATATGAGTAGAGATTAGCTCCTAGTTTTGTTAGGAAACCTCGTGTTGATGTGAGTAGCATCAGAAGGTCTTCTACAATTGCTTGGTGTCTTAGCATGTGGAAGACATTTTTTTGCCTCTTCTGGTTATTTATGTCTTCTTTCCTAAGTTTAACTTAGAAAAAGTACAATAATTAAAGTCAATTAATTATTGTGGACTATTGGGTTATTTCTAAGGGTAGATAATTTAATTATTTAAGTGATGTTGCTTCTCATCTCCTTTGGGACTTCTTCCCTCTAATGTCTTCCTGCACTGCTCCAATGAAGACTAATTCAAGGTTGAAAGGTTGCCACCTATCACTGCAAGATGTCCTTCTCCAACAATGAACTTCGGTTGATGTAATCTGCTCCCTTTACCTTGTTACCCACCACCTATGGGTAGCATATATAGGAGAAAATTTTTCTCCTAGATGGTCCTCAGTCGGCAGCCAGCAACCCCTTGCAGCCACCAGATAGTTCGATGTGCCATTATCTCTGCCATCTGAGCTAGCCATATAGTCCCTCGCCCACTTGTTATGATTGTATGTTTGAAGGTGGGCCTCTTGACCACGAACGTATGGCATTTCAATGGTATAGTTGAGTAACTTTCCTTATTTGTCATGAGCACTTTTGGGCATGGATTGGTGGGGGGATTCGGCGGAAAGAGTGGCATAGGTTCATACTCTTGTCTACATTGCCCGATTTCATTGTTAGCCTTGTATCCTAGTCTCGTGGGATCTCCTTTGCTGGCCATTAGCTTTAGGGTTGGCACTAGATGGGAAATCCCGATTTTGGTTGTGTGGTCCTGCTTTCTGACACCACATACATTACCCCCCTTCCACTCATTTTAGCCCCATTCATCTCTTTTCACATCTAGGTCCACATAGGGTTAGCCTCCCCCTCCCCTTGTCCACACCATGCGTTAGGCCTGGAACGATGCCCTAGAGGTTCATGCAGCTAAAAAGAAAAGAAAAAGACTAATTTGGCCTCCCAAGAAAAAATTTATCACAAAATGCAAAAGATGGTCAAGAAATACAAATTTAGCACGTGGGCCAAAGCCAAACATGAGCTCTACCCCTTATCCATGCCCATCACTCTGGTTCCCATGGGCCCTATATGAGCCCCCTTCGTCATTAAGTAATCCATGATTGTCCCAACCCCTAGTGATCAATGAATTGACGCACCTTAAGGGGGTATGCACCGCTATATAGTAATATACTACACATCATGCTCTCATCCCCTGGAGCCCCGAGCAGTTATAAAGAAAAATCAATCAAAGGCAAAAGGCATATGAAAAAAGGGTGGAAAAACAAAGGTCGGGGTAACTTATGTAACACGATTTGTTCCCTCCTCCACTCATATACCCAAGTGGCACTTCCCTTATTATAGCTACCTTTGTACCATGGCATGTGGTTTGGATGATTCCCCAATCCCCACTTTGTTCCATCACTATATAATTTGCCACCTACCCCTGATGGATGTACTATGGACATGTCACCCACTTTAAAGGTTGATACCACCTAATAGGATCCTTGATTAACCCCCTTATTGAACTTGGAGACACTTGTACATGCCAAAGCCCACTATGGAAGGGCATGCCACTATGAAGTGCCCCATTGATTCCATGATTTATAAGCTCTTTTACTTGATTATTCTAATGATTTGTGGTATTAGAGGGTAAGGGGACTCATTCGATCTTATGTAGAATTACTGGTGCGTCTCCATTTTGGGCTTGGTCTCCCTATACGGGGTCCTAGCCCTCTACAGGGACACATTGGCACTTGTAGGGTGAGCGCTGAGAGCCATGGGCCTCCACCATAGTAGTGTACTTCATTCATCACCAGGGTCGCTCATTGATTGCTCGTGCTCCACCTTTTGGATGAGGATAATGCACCTAGTTCACCATTGCCCAGTGTTGGTCCTCAATTTTGATCAATTTTGCTTATTAAAAATCCACTTAACTTCCATCATATTCCACCTTATATCATCCAATATGCCTTATTTTGACCTTATTATGCATATTTAGGTAAACAAATTATGTAATTTTTAGATATTTTTGCAAAAATTTTGTTTTAAGAGCATGTTTGGACAGAACTGGAAATTCCCGTAATTGCTCCGTTAAAGTGATATATGCAAGACACCTGGGCTCGAGCTGAATACATATTTGGAAAGCTTAGGAACCAAGGATGGATGAACAGCTATTGGCTCGGTCAAAATGAGCAAATACAAGCCTAGTCAAAGCTGGTCAAACTTGACTTGTCACTCAGAAATCCCTATTAAAAAGGGGCAGTTTTAGGATTTTTTTGGAATTTTTCCAGATTTCTTGTAACTAATGGATAACTTCGACCTGATGAAGTGGGATAACATTAATGATGGTTGTTTCAAACTTTTTAACTTATTTGGTTATCATTTTTCCTATTTAAAGAGAGGCATTCATAGTTAGAATTATATAAACAAACTTATTATTTTTGAGATAATTGAAGACAACTTTTGCTTCATGATTTCTTTGTATTTGTTGGACTGAATGAATTGTTGTAGCTAAGTATTTTAGCAGTGTACCAGCAAGGTTGGAGGGCCCCCATCCAAGCTAAGTACACTTTATTGTATCATGTTTATATTTGTGCATATACTAGTTTGATTTCCCATGTTTATTATATTTATTTGCTGTGAATATTTGTAGATATCTTTAATGTGAATTTATTTTATGAAATGTGTTAAGTGAATATTGCTTCTTTTAGTGATTAGCTTGAATGTGGAAGGACAACCAGGTCTCTTTGAGGGAGCCTCTTCTTCGTGAGCTAGGACTAAGACTGAACAAGATTCACTTCTTTCAAGTTTTCTTAGATTAAGTTTTTATGTCTTCATTACATTCTTTCATGCTTATTTAGATATTGGCAATGTTATTATAGAATTGTTGAGGGAGGACAACCAGGTCTCTTTGAGAGAGCCTCTTCCTTGTTTTTCTAAAATAGCCTAATTTCATTGACCAATAATGCATGCTTTTATGGAATAGACTTAGATAGTTTTGCTTAAGTTGTGAGAAGTAATTTATAATATGTATTTCCATTCTTAGAATGATTTATATTTGTAATATGCACTTCTGTTCTCATAACTACTTCCTATATTAGTTTTTATCCAAAAGTCCATAAATTGTGGTTTGCTTCTAAGATTACCAACCTGGATTGATAGTAAAATACATGTCTTAATTTACACAATAAATTGAGCTGACACCCAGCCAGCTCCACACTTGAAGGCAGATGTTCCAGGGTCCAGATGAGGGTGTGTCTCATTGCACAAGACAAAGGGAGGGCTTTACCATCATCCTAGCCCTTACAAATGGTTTACAAGCATTTTCGATCCACTTCGAGACCCATGAGGATGCCCTTGTGCCTCTACACCCACTTGGGAGCACCACAGGGACTTGCTTGGAAAACAAGGGGCCAACCCCTTGTCCACTATATTTGGACTCCATTTTCTCATCATGGCACACTTTTGACTTCATTAGGCGTCCTCAAAGGCCCAACGACTCATTATATTGATCATTCTACCCTCTTAAGAGGCTTATTCTTATGTTGTGGATCTATCTTGGTGAGCTTGTCACCAAGGGATATTATTTTAGCACATTATTTTACTATTTGCAGCTTAGGAAAATTAGGAAAATTGAACTCATTAAGATTGTATAAATAGATGAGCAATAATTCATTCTCTCGTCATCACTTGGATTTGGATTTAGTAGCTACTTCAGAATTTCGCATTCCCTTTTGGAGGATGAGTTTGGATTGCATGGATGAATTTTGACGTTTGGATCTATTTCTCTTGTCTTGGAGCTTCATTATCAGCGTAATTTGATGATTGGATATACTCATTTGTACATGTAAGTGATCCTTTTCATGCTTATTTTTGTATTTACTTTGTCACATAAAATGTCGCTGGGATTTTCACTAAACAAGTCCGAAATTTGTTGCTTTTCTATACAAAATTGTGGAAATTTTTATCTTTTGTAGCGTTGCATTATTGCATGAGCCATGTATGAATGGGAGAATGTTCCTAGAGATTATTGTTGCTAAATATATCTTGATAAGTCATCAGTTATTGCATATCGAAGTATAAAGACCTTAAGTAGCTACTCTCATGCCCTATTGCCATGCGAATTTGCTGAAGACCTCCTCGATTAGGTAAATATTTTCCAAACACCAAGTTCTCTTTGACTCCATCTCTCCCAAAGGATAAGGCACTAATCCTTCCATAAGTGATCACTTTTAAAGAATATTTTTCTCACCTCTCCTTCTCTTTCTAGGCCTAACCTCCATAGGTCACCTAGGGCATCACTTTTCTCCTGTTGTATCCATCAAAAAAATCTGATCTCTTGTCCATAACTGCACTAGGGTTTTCTCTACAGGTTGTCCAAATTTCAAGAAATTTTGATGCCAGGATCTTGAGATATAGCAAGCCCTAGCTCAAGGATTGTTTCTTGCCATAGTTCTCCCATGGCTAGTGTCCTCATTTGGATCATTGCATTAAATTCTCAAAAGAAGATTTGTTCTTTGATCCACTTCTCTTCCATAATTAGGTCAAGCCCCTCCTTGGTTGATCAACTCCACATCCTTGACCTAAGCCCCTCCTTGGTTGATCAACTCCACATCCTTGACCTAATTATGTGTCCACTTGGTCCCATGTGGTCCCACCACCTTACAACTCCAATTCCACAAAGATCACACAAAGGCCAATTCTCCACAAAGATTCTCGGGTCTAGGAAACCTCTTGACAACATGTCCTCCCAAAACCCTAGCCTCAAGAATCCTCCTAGCCTTTCCTAGAGAACCTATCACCTTGCTTTCCAAGCAAGAAAACCATATTATTAAGTCTCTCCTATGAATGGGCCTTGAAGAAAGGATCCTGTGGAACAGATTGCATCCCATGGCTCCCTCTTTCCTTGTGATACTCTATGTGTTCTCACTTCATTTTCCCGCCTCCAGCCCTTGTGACCTTTCATGTTGTCATTCCTACCCCTGCCTTTGGATGTATTGCACGAGTGAGCATAAGAGCAGCTGCTTTCATATTGACTGGATGATATGTTGGTTACATTGGGTCTATGATTACACTTAGTATTTGGGTGATGTAACATGCATGTTAGGGTAGGATGCATTGCATGCTCATTTTCCCCATTAGAACTAACATCATATGATATTATCATGCTAGATTAGTTGCATTTAGATTAAGATTGCATTTGAAATTTTATTTAAAATTTATTTACTAGTTGATTTTTAGTGGCCTAATACCAAGCATGGGTGATCATAAGACACCACAAAAACATGTTGCCCCGCATGCTTGGTCTTTGATATGTGCAAGTAACAGGTTTGTGGTACCAAGAGATTCTTGGTGTTCTCATGGCCTCCCATCCAAGTAGCTTTGCACACCATTCCAAGAGCTCATGTCCCAGTTGGAGCCAGATGTTACACACCACCTGTGGGTAGTATATATAGGAGAAATTTTTCTACTAGATGGTCCTCAGTGGACAGTCGGTAGCCCCTTGCAGCCACCAGATAGCTCGATGTGCCATTATCTCTACCACCTAAGCCAACCATATGGTCCCTCACCCACTTGTTATGATTGTATGTTTGAAGGTGGGCCTCCCGACCCCGAAGATATGGCCTTTCATTGGTATAGTTAAGTAATTTTCCTTACTTGCCATGAGCACTTTTGTGCATGGATTGGTGGGGGGATTTGGCAGAAAGAGTGGGCTAGGTCCGTACTCTTGTCTCCATTGCCCGATTTCATGGTTAGCCTTGTATCCTAGTCTCGTGGGATCTCTTTTACAGACCATTAGCTTTAAGGTTGGCAATACATGGGAAATCCCGATTTTGGTTGTGTGGTCCCGCTTCCTGACACAGTATACATTATGCCCCTTCCACTCATTTTAGCCCCATTCATCTCTTTTCCCATCCGGGTCCACATGTGTCCACTGGGTCCACATAGGGTTAGCCTCCCCCTCCCCTTGTCCACACCTTGGGTCAGGCCTGGAACGATGCCCCGGAGGTTGATGCAGCTAAAAAGAAAAGAAAAGGCATAATTTGGCCACTCTCAATAGAAAATGTATAAAAAAATGCACAAGATGGCCGAGACATACAAATTTAGCACATGGGCAAAAGCCAAACATGAGCTCTACCCCTTATCCATCGTCATCACCCTAGTTCCTATGGGCCCTAGATGAGCCCCCTCCATCATTAAGAAACCCAGGATTGTCCCAACCCCCAGTGGGCGATGCACTGCCCCACCTTAAGTGGGTATCCACTGTTATATATTACACATCATGCTCTCATCACTAGGAGCCCCAAGCAATTATAAAGAAATATCAATCAAATCCAAAAGGCATATGAAGAAGGGTGGAAAAACAAAGGTCAAGATAACTCATGTACCACGAATTGCTCCCTCCTACACTCATATACCCAAGTGGGGGCTTCCCTTATTATAGCTACCCTTTACCATGGCATGTGGTTTGGATGATTCCCTTGATGCCCACTTTGTTCCATCAGTATATCATTTGCCACATACCACCTGATGGATGTACTATGGACACGCCACCCCCTTTAAAGGTTGAAACCACCTAATAAGGTCCTTGATTAACCCCCTTATTCAGCTTGGAGACACTTGTACATGACGAGGCCCACTATGGAAAGGCATGCCACCATGAAGTGCCCCATTAATTCCATGACTTGTAAGCCCTTTTACTTGATTATTTTAATGATTTGTTGTATTAGAGGGCAAGGGGACACATTGGATCTTATGCAGGATTACCGATGGGTCTCCATTTGGGGCTTAGTCTCCCTATACGAAGTCCTAGCCCTCCAAAGGGCCACATTGGCACTTGTAGGGTGAGTGTTGAGAGCCATGGGCCTCCACCATAGAAAAGAGTACTTCATGGATCCCCAGCGCCACTCATTGATTGCTCGTGCTCGACTTTTTGGATGAGCATGATGCACCTAGTTCACCATAGCCCAGTTGGTTCAACACTTGCAGGCAAATGTTCTAGGGTCCATATGAGGGTGTCTCATTGCAGGAGACAAAGGGAGGGCTTATATCATCATCCTAGCCCTTACAGATGGTTTACAAGCATTTTTGATCCACTTGGAGACCCAAAATGATGTCCTTGTGCCTCTACACCCACTTGGGATCACCACAAGAACTTGCCTAGAAAACAAGGGGCCACTCCTTTGTCCACTATGTTTGGAGTCCATTTTCTTATCATGGCACACATTGCACTTCATTAGGCCTCCTCAAAGGCCCAACGACTTATTATATTGATCATTTTTCCCTCTTGAGAGACTTATTCTTATGTTATGGAGCTATCTTGGTGGGCTTGTCACCAAGAAATGTAATTTTAGCACATTATTTTATTATTTGGGGCTTAATTAGGAAAATTAGGCAAATCGAACTCATTAGAGATTGTATAAATAGATGAGAGGTGATTCATTCTCTCATCATCACTTGGATTTGGATTTAGTAGCTACTTGAGAATTTCACATTCCGTTTTGGAGGATGAGTTTGGATTGCATGGATGAATTTTGATGTTTGGATCTATTTATCGGCTTGGAGCTTCATTATTAGCATAATTTGATGATTGGATATACTCATTTGAACATGTAAGTGATCCTTTTCATGCTTATTCTTGTATTTACTTTATCACATAAAATCTTGTTGGGATTTTCGTTACACATGTCTGAAAGTTCACTGCTTTCTATGCGAAATTGTAGAAATTATCATCTTTTGTAACGTTGCATCATTGCATGGGCCATGTATGAATGGGTGAATGTTCCTAGAGATTATTGTTGTTGTCATCAATTATTGCATATCGAAGTATAAACACCTTAAGTAGCTTCTCTCATGCCCTAATGCCATGCGAAGTTGCTGAAGGCCTCCTCAATTGGGTAAATCTTTTCCAAACACCAAGTTCTCTTTGACTCCATCTCTCCAAAAGGATATGGCACAAATCCTTCCATAGATGATCACTTTTAAAGATTATTTCTCTCACCCCTCCTCTTTTTAGGCAGAGTCACCATAGTCACCTAGGGCATCACTTTTCTCCCATTGTAGCCATAAAAAAATCGATCTCTTGTCCATACTGCGCTAGGGTTTTCTCTAGAGGCCCTCCAAATTTCAAGAAATTTTGACAGTTGGTGTTGATTTGGGGTAGCATCGGATGTGCTCTAGCCACAAAATTTGGTAGAGAGATTAGAGCACATGAGATCTCCAATACCCAAAAAGGGTTATTCTGATTCTAAACAGTTTGGGAGATATTAAAATAATTAATATTTTTAATGGAGTCCCGAAGTCTAAACTTAGGGAAATTAAAATATTAATGTGAATTAATATAACACTGTGTTATAATGGTCCAAAAGACATGGATCAAGCCAGATCTAATCTTAGCCGTCGATTAGGGACTTAATCTCGGCAGTTGATTTGTCAACGAGAAAAGTATAAGAGGAGGCTTGAGGGTCACTTGGATAAGACACCAGAGTGATCAGTCATTCTATTATCTAGAGCGGGGTTTGCTAAAAGAGATAGAATCAGTGATCAGTTGCAGCGAGGGGCAGTGAGTACGAGGCAGAGAGGCAGGGACAGTGCCCAGAGATCAGTGCAAAAGCAGAGAGACAGACGCAGAGGCAGCAGAGACTGCGCAGAGCCAGAAGGGCATGCGTCATCCACGGAGAGGCTGCAGGAGTAACGCAGAGAGCCAGAGAGGTTGCACAGAGCCTTAGTAGGCTGGCGCAGAGGATTTCACGCTGACGCAGAGGCGAGCAGGGCTGACGCTGGGCTTCAGATTGTGCCAGAGAGGGATTTTGTGGAGCAGGATTTCCAAATACCTGCTTCCAAAGAGAGGTATTGCTGCCAGATTTTTTTATCTCTGTCAAGTTAGCCAGTTTGGCACCCAGTGTACTCAGAAATGAGTTGCTTAATAATAAAACCCTCAGATAGCTGCATCGGTTTTCCCGCATTGGGTTTTTCCGGGGACATTAGTCCAAAAATAATGGTTTCATTTGTGTGCTTGTTTCTGTTTCCTTCAGTTGATGATCTGTAATATGTTGAGCATGCACTTGTATTTATTTTCAGTATTTACATGATAAATAACTTGTTAATTAACAGAACAAATAGGTAGGAATAAATCACTAAAGTGCATGGAGAGTTTCTAACGTGTCAGACTTAGAAATTCCAATAGTGGGATCTTGAGATATAGCAAGCCCTAGCTCAAGGATCATTTCTTGCCCTATGTCTCCCTTGGCTAGTGTCCTCATTTGGATCATTGCATTAAATTATCAAAAGAATATTTGTCCTTTGATCATCTTTTCTTCCATAATTAGGTCAAGCCCCTCCTTGGCTGATCAACTCCACATCCTTGACCTAATTCTGGGTCCACTTGGTCCTGTGTGGTCTCGCAACCTTGCAACTCTAATTCCACAAAGATCACACAAAGGCCAATTCTCCACAAGGATTCTCGGGTCTAGGAAACCTCTTGACAATATATACTCCCAAACCCTAGCCTCAAGAATCCTCCTAGCCTTTCCTAGAGAGCCTATCACCTTGCTTTCCAAGTAAGAAAACCATATTATTGAGTCTCTCCTGTGAATGGGCCTTGGGAATCACCCTTCATCCTTTCATTGACCTATTCATTCCTGTGATTCCTTATATTGTGTCTCCTCCCATCAGTGAAAGTTTGTAAAGAGCAGGGAGCCTTTGCTGAGGTGACAGTGGGCTATCGCTCCATTGTTGCCCCTTGACCTAGTAGTTGCTCTATAGGATCCCCTCCTAGGACACCTGCTAGTTTGAGCGATAACATTTTTGGCGTCGTTGTCGGGGACACGAGATGTGAGTCGTGCTCCTATACAACATTAATGATATATCTTTTTGGCTACTCCATTGGAAAAACGAAGCCCTAGTTCTTCATTGAACTGCAAAGTTAATGCTTGTAGGGTGAAGCAAGCATCTATCAAGGCATTTTAATTCACCCTGGTGACCCCATTTTAATCTAATATGAAAAATCATGAAAAATGGATTATTGTCAACAAGAAATTAATCTTGGTTCTACATTTGCAAAACTCAATGATCAAGACCTTCAAGAACTGCCAAAGAATGTGGACCAATATGTTGAGTTTTATGAAGATCTATTAGAGAACATGGATAAGGGATTCAAGCTCAGGTTTCATAGGTCAATACAAAAACAACTCTACATAATAATGTGTGCCTATGAGAAGGATCCTAGTCGTCTCTTTGAATTTGTTGGCCTAACTTGTGTTGTTAATATACTGACTAACCTCATCACTGTAAAATATTATAATCAGTCATAAAGCCCCACAAAATGTAATCAATTGGATGCTCAAGGTGACATTGAAGAAAATTAAAGTTTGAAGGACCATCATGAAAGTGAGGAACATATGGAAGAGTGGAATCAATCTAAAAAAGATAGTGATGAGGACCTTCAAGATGCAAATTTAAGGATTGAGAATGTGCATGGCATGAGTGAAAGCCCTATTAAAGCCCATGAGAATGAACATGATGAAGTGGGGACTTTCATTCAAGAAAGGGTGTTTGAGGATATGAATATTGTAGCTCCCTGTGAAGATGACATTTCTGATTTCTTATGCATTAATGAGGGAAAATGGGATATGGGCAACCATCATTTTAACAGTGACCCTATTTATGATACTGACACGAAAAATGAGGTTGAAATTGACTCTCCTTTTCTCTAGGACATCACTCATAATGATATGACTACTCACACCATTGAAAAGGAGGATCATTGTTTTCCCATGCATGAAGAAGGTTTATTAGAAATAGTGGGCCCGTTTATGACATCAATGATGACACTAACAAAGGCTTTGTTTTCACATGCCTTCTCCAGGATCCCAATGCCATAGCTGCATTACCCATGAGCCCTCGCCTTGGCCATTCTCACATTATCACAATTATTGATGATCCATTTTCCTCTCCTAGTTATGATGCTAAGGAAGATCTATCCATTAGTTGTAATGTTCGTTTTTATGGTGTTCCTTATGTCATGGTTAGGATGGATGTTCAGAGTTGGGGGCAGATAGGTCGCAGGTGCAGGTTGGTGTCATCAGCGAGCCCGGGGGCTTTTGGAGGGGTTTTAAGGAGTTTATATGAGGTATGATGTCATTCTCTTGGTATATTCCATCATCCACACAGTTTGCCTTTCGTTCCGGTGCATTCCGACAACTTTCAAAAAAACAAAGTTATTATTGGGCCTGACTCAGTTAATTACGCTTAAGGTGGCATTCTGGGAGGAATACTTGATAGAACACCTTAGTGTAATAGCTCGTTGGAACCAAAACGAGAAGATCTACAGGATGGGATGGTTAGATGTGAGTTTCAGTGACCTGAGGAGGCATGGTGGCCAATTTACCCTTTTCCCGCGTTAAAAAGAATACTTTAATTGAAATAAAAGAGGGAAAAGTGCTCCATGATTAAAATAATAATAAAATAGGAGGTTCTAGAGGGGTCCATCAGATCTATAAAAGAGGAGGAGGAGGCCATTGGAGGACATCTTGGATTTGACATTACTTCTTGTATGAGAGGTTGAGAACCCGGTTCTCTACTTCATGGGTAGCCCCAGGACGGAAACCCTCGGGTGATTTTGGTGAGAGTGGACGAAAACCCACCTCATCTCCTTGGTGGATTCAACCAGAGTTCACAGGTGCAATGATTGATTTCAGTTCAGTTTTGGGAGGCCAGTGCAGCATTGGAGCAGATTTGTCGAGGCCAGCTTTTCATCTCAGCTATATTGGTTGTATTTGCATGTAACCCAGTTTATCTATCATAATAAAAGCTGAGATTATTTTCTGCTTATCGTGTTATGAAATTGCATGCACTCTATCTGTTATATTTTACATGGCAATCTTCTATAAATTGAATGGTGATTTTATGGAGAAATTTTGGTTGTGTTGACCACTACGTGTCAACTTCCCATAGCAGTACACCCCCTCTTTTCGCAAAAGGAATAGCGCTTAATCGACATGTCCGTGCCATTCAACAGTCATCGTCGACTTGATCATATTATGTTGTAAACCCAGTCTGCATGTGTGAATTGTAAATAATCTTAGCAGAGTTGAGTCATGTATGTAAATTGCCTAGGTGGACCTAATTTTCTAGTGATAATCTACGTTCCGGAAGGTTTTTTGTCTCACCGATCCATGATCGGCAGAGTTTTCCTTCAACCTGACCCCAAAGCCGGAATGAATTTTGTCATTAGAATCTTAGAAGAATCCTAGTGCGTTGATCTGCTAGATTATATTTGGTCGCAGAATTGGGTGGTCTATGAGGGTCTATGTCAAATGGGTTTTCCCCCTTGAGATGTAAAATTGTAACAGTCATGATGTAAAGTGTCTTGAGGGTTAGAAAATGTTTTAATCCCCTCATAAGTCATAAGTCCTAGGTCCTAGGTAATTTTTCCAAAGGCTAAGTTCGAGGATCCACTTAAAAATAAAAAATAAAAAACAATAAAAAATAAAAGATATAAATAATAAAAATAAGTAAAATTAAAAAAATAACTAAAAAATAAAAAATAAAATTAATAATAATAATAATATAAAAATAAAAATAAAATAAAATAAAATTTTAAAAATAAATTAAAAATAAGTAAAATTTGAAAAATAAAATAAAATAATAACAAGTCAAATTTTTGAGTAAATAAATAAAGAATTTTAGTTGTTTAATATATTAAAATGCATTTAAAAATTCGACGAATGAGATTAAAAGAAAGCTTGATCCTCATCAACGGCAAAGATTAGTTTGACATGGATCACTCGAACTAGCCGTTGGGAATTTTTCCTTTAAATAGGGTGTTATTGGTCATTTGAGATCAGATTGGATCGAAGAGTCTGGTGCTAAAGAAAGCTCTCTTGTAGTCATTTTTTGTGCAATAAAGAAAAACTTTGGGGTTAAAAATCTTGCTAGTGTTACTCTTTTGGAAATGTTGTAAGATCTTTTATCTTTCTGCATAATTTTATTTTCAGTCATCAATAATAGCTTGATGAAGATTGATTCAGGCACAGGTATCTTGTCTGATCTTTGGGGTTTGAATGATAGTTTAGATTTTGAAATATAATGGCAGGTATCTCCATTTGATCTGGATTTCACTATTGTTTTCTCCCTCTATGTTAAAGGTTGATTTTAAGCTGTGCAGGAAATCTTAGTTTTGAGTTTACCGGGCGTTAGAGGAAGTTCTTGGCTGAACTAGCCAACTCCTGGATTGCGTTTTTTGAAAGAGCCTAGCCAACTTTAATCCTGGGCTTATCATTTAAAAAAAAATTATGAATGCATGAAGGGTTTTCTGAAGCAACTCACATTAAATTTAAAATTCTGAAAATACTTTTGTGGATTATTGATAAATCTGGCTTATTAGAGTCGTTAATCTGTAAATACTGTAATTATTTAGCTGATTTAGGGTTTAAGTATTAGGGGTTTACGCAGTGCATTATATTAGATATCGTTTTTTTTGGAATTCAACTGCATTAAGTAAGTCATTAACGTATGACCATTTCCATGAGAGGTAGCCGTAACTGACTAATTTCTCATGATTTTTGAATTGTTTACTTAGCACTCATTGCATCGGGTGATGCTCACAGGGGTGAAGAAGTGGGATTGAAACTAGTGAAATGAATCACATAGCGTCAATCGTCACTTCCGGGGCTTGCACCCGATAACCAGGACTTCCCGGGAGGTCACCCATCCCAGATCTCCTCTGGGTCAAGCGCACTTAACTGTGGAGTTTTCCCCACAATCAAGCCCACTTAGCTTGCTACCCCATTTGCAAAACCTTAGCAAGTATTGTGCTTTATGATTTAGGGTTTTCAGTTTTGTTTCTTGCACATATTATCTTTGGGTGTTCTTTTTTTTCCATTACAAGTTGCAGGTTACAGGTCTGAGGAGAAATTTTTGTTTGAAGCCAGATCTAGGCCCTGGAGGGTAAGATCTGGCCTCAGGATCACTTCTTGCAGGTTTTTTGCTGAAGAAATTCGAGATTCTCCAAGCTATCTATCTGTTGGGGTTTCATTTAAAATTGCTTTCCAGGAATATCAACCAACAATCTTGCATTCTAAGGATATTAAAATCATTCATTTTCAAATCTAAATTTTTTTTTTAGAAGGTTTCAAGAAATCTAAAGGAGAGCCAGTTAAAATTTTTTATTAAGATTTCTGGAAAATATTTAAAGGTTCTGGTGGAAGTTCTCCTATCTGCTTCATGGGTTTTCAGTTTTTTTTTTCTCTGTTGCCAGAGGTTATTTTTCTAGCAGAAGATTCTGATTTGCGTATGCTGTCCTAGGGTTTTCAGCTCCTCTCACTCTGCTGCAAATCAAATCCCAATCTCCACACAACTGTTCCATTATCTGCTTTTCCTCCCCCCATCAATTTACCAAGAGTCCCCACGCAGCTCCATTCTATCCCTCCACTATCTGCTCCCTCATTCTGCGTGAATCCATCACGCTGCCCAGCATTTCCCTTCAACCTGCAAACACAAACTCGCTCTCCATCGCCACTCAGGCAGCTCTCTGCCTGCGTATTCATATCCAAAACCCCATTCCCCTTCACCATCCAGCTACATACCCGCAGCCACCTGCAAAACCTTCACGTTTCCCTCACTCACCACGCTGCCTGCCCCTCGCTCCACCATCGATTCCTCACATCTGCAAACAAAAACGTAGAACCCGTTATTCCTGCATTAAACTCTCCTCGAATCTTGTTAAAAAAAAATCCTGCGTGCTGCTATCCACGACCCTCATTTCCTAACCCTCTCTGTCCTCTCGCTGCCTATTCACACCCATATGCGCGTCCCATATTCTTCTCCGCCTCCATTTGCGTCCACACTTCTGCTGCTCCACACACAATCCATCTCCCTCGAATCCCCTCCACGCAGTAGCTTACTCTGCGCCTCACGCAATCCCCGCACCTGCACTACACTGCCTTCACTGTTGTCATTCGTGTTGCCCCTTTGCTGCAAAATCGTAGTGCCATCCCTTTTGCGAACCTGATAACAAACAAAATACATTTTGATTCTTGTTTTGTATACACGGGCTAGGGTTATGCGTAGTTTTTCATGTATACGTTTCTTTTAGCTAAGACTTAGTGTTAGCATAGTAGTTTAGATTTTATTTATGTTTGGCTTTAGATTAATTTAGTTTCAAATTTAGCTTTGTTTTTTTTTTTTTAAATAAATCAAAAATCATATAAAAAAAAAAAAAACATAAAAAGTTTTAGCTTTTAATTCTTTGGTTTCATTTTTTTTTTAGATTTACTTAAAGTTTAGTTTAATTTTTTAATTTTGATAATATCAAAAAATAATAATAATAATCTTAGTTTTAGTTTTCTTTGGGTTAGGCTTCAGTTTTGATTTTTTTTTAGTCTTGTTTTGACTTTAAAGTAAAAAAATGTCATAAAAAATCAATAAACAAAAAAAAAAAATAGTTTCTTTTTTTTTTATGAATTTAGGATTTTAGTTTTGTTTAATTTTTAGACTTTAAATTTTATTAAAATATATATATATATATAAAAATTAAAAAAAAATTGAAAAAAGCTTAACAAAAAATTGAAAATTCATTTTTGTGGTATCTATGTTCCACTTCTTTACAGTTAAATGCACTTAAATGTTCGTCTAAAGTTAGCTATATGAAAGTGGTAACTAGTCAGCATTTAGATTTTATGATCACTCAAAGCATTTGATTTTTCTTGAAGTTTAATCGCTGGATCATCGTTAAAGCATTGTGAATTCACTGGACATCTTGCATTGCTTGGGATATTTGATGATAGATGATTGTTTTACATGGTTCATATTTCTGCAACATTTAATAAATAATCATTTAATCATTAACTCCATAAGGCACTGGTACATTAATTTCTAAAAGCAATCGAGTGCTAGATTGCTTTGCTGTGTCTCCCAACCCAACTGGTCCACAGTTGGTCTTCCTTTGTCCCATAAGGTCTACCCCCCTTAACCTCGGGAGACAGGCTTAAACAGAGAGATCGGGGATCAAGGTGACATCCCTCGGTCTGAGCGTTGTCGTGACAATCTGTGCGACAACATTTTTTGGCGCCGTTGCCAGGGATAGAGTTTTTCTGTCCTTGGCGTTTCAACGACATTCATCTTCTCATTTCATATCATCTTTCATCTTTCTCATCTCTCATTTGAGCTGGCAGATTCAACATTTATTGGCATCATTTGGATCTTTTCATCGCCTTATCTTTCGTCATATCAGCACCTACTCTTCGATTCATTTCTTGTTTGGGTGGCGACTCCATTCCATTTCTTTTATTTTTTCCCAGACAAGAAGCCTTCCTCATATCTGCTTGTTGGTTGATTTTTGGATCCTAGAATTAGATTCATTGTTCAAGTGGCGACTCCACTTCTTTCATCTCTTGATTTTCTTGAGCAGAGATCTCTTTCTATCATCCATTTGGTCCCTCGTTATTCATCATGGATTATTCGTTTAAACCATGTCATTTTACTGATGATCTCCATGATATTCCGGAAGTGGCCATTTCTAAATTACCTTTGTTTTCAAGTGGTGATTTAGTCGCTGTTAAAAGGCATCTAGGCTTGTTTACTCGTATAATGATCATATATTGTAGGCCCCCTCAGTATAATCATGAAGATGTCAAAATGCGTCTTTTTGTCCTTTCTTTAGAGGGTGATGCTTTGAATTGGTTTAAAAATTGTCCTGAGGATTCTTTCACTTCTTTACAAGACGTTGTCAATGCTTTTAAAGATAGATATGGTAATCCGGATAGCTCGCCTTGTGCCCTTAAAATTGTGCAACAGAATGAAAGTAATCTTATGAAAGGTTCAGCTGTCGATGAAAGATTCCAAGACAATTCTTCATATCAGAATGTGCCATCCACCTGTACCATTGCAGATCAAATCCATGATAATGGAAAAGCAAGGACAAATGACAATGAAAAGGAAGATCAAAAGCAAATTATACAAGAACTAACGCTGCTGGAAAAAAATATGCAGATAAATCAAACTAATTACACCAATGATGTGAAAACTTTATGCACCCACCTGGAAAAACATAATAGGGAGATGGAGATCATGCAAAATCAACATACTAAGGAAATTGAGGCCATGAAGATTAATCATGACACAAAAATTAGTTTTATGCAAAGCAATTTATCAAGCTTAGAGGAAAATATGACGACCATGAAAGCTAATCATGATAGCGAAATTAATTCTATGCAAAACAAGTTATTAACCATGGATGAAGAAATGACTATCACGATGTTCGATCATAATAATCAGTTGGCTACCATGCAAGCAAATCATAAGGAAGAGATGAACTCTATGTAGCATTGCTTGATGACCATAAAGGAAAAAGACGATAAAATAATAAAAGATATGGAAGCTAATCAAATATGTCTTCAGAAAAAGTTATTGACCATGGAAGAAGACCATGCCAAAGAAATCAGTGCTATAAAGGTTGAACACTTTAGTCAAATAGATGCCATTAAAATACAAGTTCAAAAATTTCAACAATGGTCAAAGGATGAAAGAAACAAGGGAACGTCAATAGATCAGGAGCCTCCTTATCTGTTACAGCAAGCTCCATCATACTATGAGGTACTTTGTTCCATTGAAAAGTGGATAATTGAAGGGCAGATGCAGAATGAAGAAAGACATGTCACGCATATCTTACATACTTCATCTGAGAGATTTGAAGCAGAAAGTTCCACGTCATCAGTAATACAGCCTGCTAGGAAGAAAAAGCGCAAGAGGAAGAAAATGAGAAGAAGATTTGATGCATCAGACGGTTGCGAGTAGCTTGACTTTCGGATAGGAAAAACTCCTACCTTATGTAGAATTGGACATGGCACATCCGACAAGCAGCCGACAGATTTGCCTGAAAGCAGGCAAATGCTCAGTATACACTATATTGAACACATCCGATGCCATAGGGCATCCTTTGTATTGTATTTCTAACCCTACTCCTTGTTATTTCAGCATTTTATTTCTGTTTTAGGACTAAATTTACTTTCCTTGTTAATAAATGAAGAGCTTCTATCTTTCATGTGCTTAAATGTTATATGATGATTTTTCAATGGACGCTACTTTGTTGCATGGATGCAGATTCTGGATTCTCACATTCCTGCAGTGCAGCAATGTGTCCCCAAGTAGAGCCAGATGTTGACCACTACGTGTCAACTTCCCATAGCAGTACACCCCCTTTTTTCGCAAAAGGGATAGCGCTTAATCGACATGTCTGTACCATTCGACAGTCATCATCGACTTGATCATATTATGTTGTAAACCGAGTCTGCATGTGTGAATTGTAAATAATCTTAGCAGAGTTGAGTCATGTATGTAAATTGCCTAGGTGGAACTATTTTCTAGTGATAATCTACGTTCCGAAAGGTTTTTGTCTCACCGATCCATGATCGGCAGAGTTTTCCTTCAACCTGACCCCAAAGCCGGAATGAATTTTGTCATTAGAATCTTAGAAGAATCCTAGTGCATTGATCTGCTAGATTATATTTGGTCGCAGAACTGGGTGGTCTATGAGGGTCTATGTCAAATGGGTTTTCCCCCTTGAGATGTAAAATTGTAAAAGTCATGATGTAAAATGTCTTGAGGGTTAGAAAATGTTTTAATCCCCTCATAAGTCATAAGTCCTAGGTCCTAGGTAATTTTTCCAAAGGCTAAGTTCGAGGATCCACTTAAAAATAAAAAATAAAAGATATAAATAATAAAAAATAAATTAAATTAAAGAAATAACTAAAAAATAAAAAATAAAATTAAAAAAAATAATAATAATAATAATAAATTAAAAAAATAATAATAAAAATAAAATAAAATAAAATTTTAAAAATAAATTAAAAATAAGTAAAATTTGAAAAACAAAATAAAATAATAAAATAATAACAAGTCAAATTTTTGAGTAAATAAATAAAGAATTTTAATTGTTTAATATATTAAAATGCATTTAAAAATTCGACGAATGAGATTAAAAAAAGCTTGATCCTCATGGATGGTCAAGATTAGTTTGACATGGATCACTCGAACTAGCCGTTGGGAATTTTTCCTTTAAATAAGGTGTTGGGTCATTTGAGATCAAATTAGATCGGAGAGTCTGGTGCTAAAAAAAGCTCTCTTGTAGTCATTTTTTGTGCAATAAAGAAAGACTTTGGGGTTAAAAATCTTGCTGGTATTACTCTTTTGGAAATGTTGTAAGATCTTTTATCTTTCTGCATAATTTTGTTTTCAGTCATCGATAATAGCTTGATGAAATTGATTCAGGCACAGGTATATTGTCTGATCTTTGGGGTTTGAATGATAGTTTAGATTTTGAAATATAATGGCAGGTATCTCCATTTGATCTGGATTTCACTATTGTTTTCTCCCTCTATGTTAATAGTTGATTTTAAGCTATGCAGGAAATCTTAGTTTTGAGTTTACCGAGCGTTAGGGGAAGTTCTCGGCTGAACCAGCCAACTCCCGGATTGCGTTTTCTGAGAGAGCCCAGCCAGTTTTAATCTCGGGCTTATCATTTGAAAAAAAAATTGTGAATGCATGAAGGTTTTCTGAAGCAACTCACATTAAATTTAAAATTCTGAAAATACTTTTTTGGATTATTGATAAATCTGGTTTATTAGAGTTGTTAATCTGTAAATACTGTAATTATTTAGCTGATTTAGGGTTTTCAGTTTTGTTTCTTGCACATATTATCTTTGGGTGTTCTGTTTTTTGCCATTACAGGTTGCAGGTTACAGGTCTGAGGAGAAATTTTTGTTTGAAGCCAGATCTAGGCCCTGGAGGGTAAGATCTAGCCTCAGGATCAGTTCTTGCAGGTTTTTCGCTGAAGAAATTCGAGATTCTCCAAGCTATCTATCTGCTGGGGTTTCATTTAAAATTGCTTTCCAGGAATATCAACCAGCAATCTTGCATTCTAAGGAGTTTAAAATCATTCATTTTCAAATCTAAATTTTTTTTTGAGGGTTTCAAGAAATCTAAAGGAGAGCGAGTTAAAATTTTGTATTAAGATTTCTGGAAAATATTTAAAGGTTCTGGTGGAAGTTCTCCCATCTGCTTCCTGGGTTTTCAGTTTTTTTTCTCTGTTGCCTGAGGTTGTTTTCCTAGCAGAAGATTCTGATTTGCGTATGTTGTCCTGGGGTTTTCAGCTCCTCTCACTCTGCTGCAAATCAAATCCCAATCTCCACACAACTGTTCCATTATCTGCTTTTCCTCCCCCCATCAATTTACCAAGAGTCCCCACGCAGCTCCATTCTATCCCTCCACTGTCTGCTCCCTCATTCTGCGTGAATCTATCACGCTACCCAACATTTCCCTTCAACTTGCAAAGACAAACTCGCTCTCCATCGCTACTCACGCAGCTCTCTGCCTGCGTATTCATATCCAAAACCCCATTCCCCTTCACCATCCAGCTACATACCTGCAGCCACCTGTAAAACCTTCACGTTTCCCTCACTCACCACGCTGCCTGGCCCTTGCTCCGCCATAGATTCCTCACATCTGCAAACAAAAACGTAGAACCCATTATTCCTACATTAAACTCTCATGGAATCTTGTTAAAAAAAAATCCTGCGTGCTGCTATCCACGACCCTCATTTCCTAACCCTCTCTGTCCTCTTGTTGCCTGTTCACACCCATATGCACGTCCCATATTCTTCTCCGCCTCCATTTGGGTCCACGCTTCTGTTGCTCCACACACAATCCATCTCCCTCGAATCCCCTCCACGCAGCAGCTTACTCTGCTCCTCACGCAATCCCCGCACCTGCACTACACTGCCTTCAAAGCTATCATTCGTGCTGCCCCTTTGCTGCAAAATCGTAGTGCCATCCCTTCTGCATACCTGATAACAAACAAAATACATTTTGATTCTTGTTTTGTATACACGGGCTAGGGTTATGCGTAGTTTTTCATGTATACGTTTCTTTTAGCTAAGACTTAGTGTTAGCATAGTAGTTTAGATTTTATTTACATTTGGCTTTAGATTAATTTAGTTTCAAATTTAGCATTGGTTTCATTTTTTTTTTTAGATTTACTTAAAGTTTAGTTTAATTTTTTAATTTTGATAATATCAAATAATAATAATAATAATATTCTTAGTTTTAGTTTTCTTTGGGTTAGGCTTCAGTTTTGATTTTTTTTGTCTTGTTTTGACTTTAAAGTAAAAAATGTCATAAAAAATCAATAAACAAAAAAAAAGAGTTTCTTTTTATTTATTTATTTATTTTATTTTTTTGAAGACTTTAGGATTTTAGTTTTGTTTAATTTTTAGACTTAAAATTTTATTAAAAAAATATATAAAAATTAAAAAAAAATTGAAAAAAGCTTAACAAAAAATTGAAAATTCATTTTTGTGGTATCTGTGTTCCTCTTCTTTATAGTTAAATGCACTTAAATGTTCGTCTAAAGTTAGCTATATGAAAGTGGTAACTAGTCAGCATTTAAATTTTATGATCACTCAAAGCATTTGATTTTTCTTGAAGTTTAATTGCTGGATCATCGTTAAAGCATTGTGAATTTACTGGACATCTTGCATTGCTTGGGATATTTGATGATAGATGATTGTTTTACATGGTTAATATTTCTGCAACATTTAATAAATAATCATTTAATCAATAACTCCATAAGGCACTGGTACATTAATTTTTAAAAGCAATCGAGTGCTAGATTGCCTTGCTGTGTCTCCCAACCCAACTGGTCCACAGTTGGTCTTCCTTTGTCCCATAGGATCTACCCCCCTTAGCCTCGGGAGACAAGCTTAAATGGAGAGATCGGGGATCAGGCTGACAGCCCCCAGTCTGAGCGTTGTCGTGACAATCTGTGCGACAACAGGTTGAATTAGTTTTCTGCAAATTCTGCAAAATATCCCATTTGGGACATTACAGTGGTATCAAAGTTGGCTTTCCTACCATCCTGAGGGTTTATTGCAAAACGAAGATCTATGTGTTGTTCTCAAAGTGCAGAGGAGAAGTATATTGGGCAGAGAATAATTGTTGCATGTATGGAAGTTGTGGGAGATCGAATTCTCCAAGAGAGCCGAGTGATATTGCAATTACCGGAAATTATTGCGCTCCAATTCACCCTTGAATTTTATAAGAAGGTCAAAACCAATTTCACTGAGTTGTCGAATTAACCTGCCATCATCTCAAGGGTACAAATTTTTTGTTGATTAGCCGAGACCAAATTGGCATAATCACAGTTGTCTTGGAGAACACAGCTAGATGTGGGTTCATAACCTAGTGTGCAAGGGATGTATCTGCGATGCAAAGCACACATCTATTGATCGATTCATGAACTAACGTGTAGTCTGTCTCTTCGTGAATGATTTTTGACTTTGTGGGGATGGATATATTGGCAATTGCATAACAATGCTTCAGGCTCTTTCTTTGGTCTATTCGCATAATAAATCATGCCTCTGTATTAGCGTGACTCCTTGGATCTGGTCAATGCGCACATAATAAATGGCACGAGGTCTTCCCTACATATCACCTTGTAGCTAAGCTACGTTGATGGGCAGCTAAAATTTTGTATAGCGAGAGGCCAAACTATTACAGCGTTGCATTCATTCGTTAAAAGAAGGAAGGGGGGGGGGGGCCAGGGGGGATGGGTGGGGTGGGCACTAGTATTAATATTGATTAATCGACATATCCGCTAGTCGACTCTGTCGAAATTGCAGAAGTAGGAATCCAGTAACAATCAAGGGGTCAACTTTCTTTTCATTTGCAGCGAGCGACCTTACTCATGTATGAAATGTTAATGGCAATCCCCTTGGTGAATATTTGGAATAGCTCTCCAAAGAGACCTTGATCCCTCACAATGATAATAGCTAGGGTTTGATCTAGGGCATCAAAATCTCCTTACTCCTTTTAGCAAGATTTAGCCTATCTTCCACATCCATAGACTCCATCATCCCAAGGACTAGGCACTAGCCTTGTCAATTTGGTGATCACCCATAAATTCATCCCCAAACTCACATTTCACTCTCTTTTTTCTGATTTTGGCCCTCTTACGGACAAACCGGCTAGGGCTTGGTGCGAATTGGCTTAGAAGGAGAATTTTGTCTTGTGGAGAGATTCAACACTGAGGGAAGAGTTGATTGTCTCAAAATTATCTTCCTTTAGTGGCCAATCTTTTCAATTTCAAGGCCTACTCTTGCCCTAGGAAACCCTAGTTTGTTTAAAGCTTCAACTTGGGCGCTTATTGAAGGTTTCCTGGACAATTTGCTTGCTAATACTCATTGTTGGGAAAAAAAATTGGCCTATTGATTCTAGGGTAATCCATTTGGCTACTATTTCTCAAGCCCTAGTTCAATTGTGCCCTAAATAGGCCCTGTTAGAGGATGGGAGTTTCCTTTCTTTACTTGATTAAGCCTTGTACTTTGTAATATACCAAACTGATTGTATGCAATTAGAATCGAAAATTTTCATTGAGAAATTTCTTCGAACAATTAGTGTGCCAAACTAGCAACCAAACTTCTTTAAAGAGTTTATGCAAATAGTTTGCAAACAAACATTCTGTCAAACACTTTGTTAACCCAAACAATGAACACTTTCAACAAGAAATGTAATGGGGCCAGCCTCTATGCAAATCTTGAAGTCGTGTTGCCAAACTCCCTCTGAATCTGGACGATTTCTGCCTTTCGCTAAGCTTCCTGCCTGATCAAAATTGCTTTAATACCATGTGAAAATTTCACTACTGAAATTCTATTACAACAACTGGAATTATTTCTTCTAACTATAATTAATTTAACAGCTTATTGCTACGGCAACAACGAAATAATCACACTGCAATCTTCACAAAAATACTACGGAAAATCAAAGCGCTGGAAACTGAGAAATATGTTGGCGCACACATAAAGATTAACACATTTATTTTGGACAAATATCCCCGAAAAAAACCCCAACTTGGGAAAACCAGTGCAGCAGTATGAGGGTTTATTTTATTATGCCGCAAAAAAAAACTAAGTACAATAACTTCAATGCTCTACTGGCAATCCAATTTGAGGGAAATACTGGCAAAATTATTGTGAGGATTTTTCCTCACCCCATAGTTAATTTCTGTCCCCGGATCTGCCTCCCCAGCCACACACTAATCCTTCTACATCAACCTCAGCGCAGTGCTTGCGCAGGCTCTACTATAGCTGCCTCCGAAAAACTTTGGAGTCTAAAATCCTCAGCTCTGTCTCTCTGGCTCTAGAACTGACTCACTAGCTCATCTGATCAAAATCTCAGCCTCCTGCTATTGAATCACTAGCTCCTCTAGCTAGATCGAACTACTATGTTGCTATGCCTGCGCAGACCCTATGGGAACCTCTCACTGCCTCTTCTAGATCTGAAAGACTTCCTCCGGACTAGCTTATTTGGACGTTAAGTGCTCCATTTATGTATTGCATTCGTGTTTATAATTCTACAATAAAATTGTGGTTTGATTATGAATGAGCTAGTATGAAATTCTTGGAAAATTGATGCATTGAATGGCTTGATTGTTGCTTTTTGAATTCAAGATGCCTTAGATTTTTATCAATTTGAATTCATAGTATGCATTCAAGAGGATGTTGCATTGAATTCATGGTGTGCTCTCAATGTTAAGTTATACAATCGAAGTTGAATGGTCTAGGTGTTAGTTTTTTATTATGGTGGTAGCATCACACAAGTGTTCTAATCTCAGATGGTGCTAAGAGGCTAAGGAACACAGGATCTCCAATACCCAAAAATGGTTTTGCGAGATATGGCTCCGAAAACACCTTAATAAAACTAATTAGCCAATTACTAAATTATTTCCTAAGTTCAACTTAGGAAAGTTGGTTAATTAATTACGAATGTTCGAGATTGCTCTAGAGACTTCTATGGATGAAGTCTAATTGATCTTAGTCGTTGATGGAGATTTAATCTTGATTGTTGAAGTCTCAACGAGAGATTATAAGAGTGGCTTGATGGGATGGAGAGAGACATAATTGTGAGAGCATCAGTCATCTTGGAAGATCGAGCTACCCAGTTCACATTTTCAGTGAGGGCACAGTTCGAGCTAGACGAAGAGCATCAAAGAGAGGGAGCAACAGAAAATCAGAGAGCAGGATTTTGAAGAATTTCCCAACAGTTTTCCAGTGTCGAAGATGCAGGAAAAGGGAGGTCGAATTCTTTTGCAGAGATAGCCAGTCTAGCAGTGCAAGTTGCCAAAAGAAATTTGTTTCAATTGCAAGATGCCAGATTTGAGTCCTAGAGATAGAGCAAAAATTTTCCAGATGCAAAGAGAGGTTAGACAGCCCAGTTTGAGGCAGATTCGGGGTTGTCCATATTGCCTATAGCTAGCAGCGTGAATTCTAGGCAAAGTGCGAGTTTGCGAGTTTGGGGTTCGAGCAGGCCAGAAAAGGCTGAGTTGATTGCAGCGGGAGAAAATCTTCTCCAAATAATTTTGCCTATAAATTTGTCAGAGGGTTGCCAGTTGGGCATCCAAATTATTGAACTCTCAAAATTTGTTGCATAATAATAAAATAAACCCTCACCTGTTGCACCGATTTTCCCTTCCGAGTTTTTCTGGGGACTTTAGTCCAAAATAATTATGTCGATTGTATGTGTGTGCATCTATTTCTTAATTACTGATTTTACTTCTGCAACGTATTTTGTTGTGAAGAATTGTAGTGTGATTTATTCGTTATTTTTTGTAAAACAAATAAACTGTTAATCAGCTAGAAGAATAAATTACAGGTGTTGCAATTTAAGAAAATTTCACATGGTATCAAAGCATTATTGATCAGAATCAGAATCTCAAAGGCGAAAGATCGATAGATCGTGCGGTTTCAAAGGGAGATCTGAAGCACTGGGTTTATATTTGCACAGACCAAGCCAGGGGTGTGAATTGCAAAGGTAGGGGGTTCGATTTCCAGATCCGATTCGGAGGAAATGTTTGAATAGCCTCAAAGCAAAGTTTGTGAGCAGTGTGGTTGTCGGGAAGCAATTTCGGTGAGCACATCAGTTGATTCCCAAAGTAGCTCTAGGCGAAGAAAATTTGTAGCAAGGATTGTCGTAGCAGATCTGCGCAGGGAAGGAAGAGAAAAGCACACAGAGGAGATTTCCAAAAAAAAATCTGAGGGTGTCCAGTTTCCAGGAGGAGATATGAAATTTCCAATAGCAAAAGGTCATAGTAGACTTGCCAATTCATCTAGTGCGTTCTTCAGGAGCAGAAGATTGTGTGCCAAAATCCGAAGGACTTCTGGAAGGTTGAGTGAGTTTCCCAGTGGAGGAGTCGCAGGCAATGCAGGCAATGCAAGCACTGGAGAAGGATTTCCAAAGGTAGGTGAAAGCAGATTTGCGCATTCTAGAGGGAGTGCGAGTAGCAGAAGGAAGGTCGAGTAGGAAGGAGAAGGATATTTCAAACACTAGTCTTTAGTTTATTCGAGTTTCACAAAAGATGGCCACAACAGGACTCGGATCAAGACAAACTTGACAGAGCCTCTAATTTTGTGTCTGGAAAGCCAAGATGCAATTCCTTTTGGATGAGCATGGTCTGAAGGAGTTCGTGACCAATGTCATGGTAGAGCCAACAGATCCACAATAGTTGGCTACCTTCAAGAAAGAGATGGTCAAAGCTAAGAGAATGGTCCCAGATGGTGTTTAGGATCATGTTGTCCCTGTTGATTTGGGGTAGCATCGGATGTGCTCTAAGCCTAAAATTTTGCAGGGAGGCTTGGGCACATGTATTCCAAAGAACCCGGAAAGCATTTTGGGAAATTCCACCGAAAAGTAATTTTATTAAAATAATTAATATTTTTAATGGGGTTCCTAAGTCTAAACTTAGGAAAATTAAAATATTAATGGGTTTTAATCTAATCATGGGTGAAACTTCTAGAAAAAGACACGGAGCAAGCCAAAACGATCTGAGCCTTTGATTAAGAATTAATCTAGGCCATTGGTTGTCCAACAGGAAGATATACGAAGGGGCTTGAGGGTCATTTGGAAAACACATTGAGAGATCAAGAAAATCGATTTTCTGAAGTGAGAAGTTCTCAGGAGGAAAAATCAATTGAGGAGATTTCTTGCAGTAGAAGGGTAGTGAGAATTCGGAACAATGCGTTTCCAGAGAGTACGAGGCAGAGGGAGGACAGAAAGACGTCCAGAGGAAGGTTGGCGTTGGCCTACGAAGTGTTGATGCAGAGGCAGCATAGTCCTTGAGGGGAAGTCGAGTTTCCTACTAAGGAAAGTTGACTTTTAGTTGTCGGAAGCTGGGATGTGAGTCCAGGAGACAGAAGGTCGATTTTCTTAGCCAGCAGAGGATCCAAAGGAGAGGCAACGTAATACCCAACAAGGGTGATGCAGAAACTGCCGAGGGTGACGCGGTTATGCGCAAAGGCCACATAGAGGGTGATGCAGAGCCTCCAGTTCAACAGGATCAGCCACTGATTCTCCCAGTGACAGGGTGAGATCATTTCACCAATCTTTTGTCCAGTATTCTCTTTGTATCAGATTGCTAGTTGAGCATCCTAGAATTGTACTCAAATTTTCTCCTGCATAATAATAAAACCCTCAAAGCTACTGCATCGGTTTTCCCGCATTGGGTTTTTCCGGGAACATTTGTCCAAAAACAATGGTGTCCTATGTGTTTTTATATTCCTTGCTCAGTTTCTATGTTTCAGAATCATGTTTAATTAGTGTAGGTCGCTTCAGTAATTTACTTCAATGTTTCAAGAAGAAATCTGAAATAAGTTTGTAATGTAATTTACAATCTAGGTGAAGTAGATTCAGTTGGTTGCAGTAGGATTCCTGAGATTGTTAGATCTAGGAATTTTCACATGGTATCAGAGTTGTTGATGTGAAACAGGAAGAGCAGATCTAACACTGAAGTAAGGGCCAACTTGCTGCAGCAAGCAGCAGTTCGAATCCCCTGAGGGATTGCGCAGTTCTAGCCAGGAGGGCTATATTTTCATGGGTGTCTCTCTCTGAGTGAGTCAACAGAGAGGTAAGACTGACGAATCAAGAATTTGCCAAGGAAAAGGGAACCACGTAGAGCGAGAGAGACACAAATTTTTGCAAGCTGAGTGTTGGGCAGAAAAGTCGTCGGAAGGAAGAAGCAGATTGCATAGTGAGGGAATACTTCCTCAGTGATTTCTTGCCAAGGAAATCAGTGTTTCTCATTTGCTGAGCAGCAGAGGAGCAATAGACTTACCAGCTCCATCAGGGAGTGCGTAAGCCAGCCTAGAAGCTACGTAGTAGGGAGAAAGAGGGAGTTGTTCGACAGTTTTCGGAGGATATGGCAACCAGTGGCTTGAGGGATCAGGATAGGTTGGATGAGCATGCCCTCAAGACGTATGTTGATAGTGTGGTAGTTGTCTCTGCGGATGCAGGTCCGCTGAAAAGTACAGAGCTAAGATGGTGGAGGTGAAGAGGATGATCCTGGATGGGATCAAGGATCATGTGGTATGTCACGTTGCTAGCAGAGGGATTGCTAAGAAGATGTGGGATGCATTGGCCACATTGTATCAGGGATCTTCTGAGCAACAGAAGATGTACTTAGAACAGAAGTTGAGATCTGCACAGATGCAGAAGGCAGAACGTGTGGATCCATTCCTCACGAAACTGAAGGAGACCCATGATGAGTTGTTGCGGGGCACACACCTTAGGATTTGGAGTTAGTGAGACTGGCTCTAAATTTCGTCTCAGATGAATGGCAAGTCTTTGTCTAGAGTATCTTGGGCAGAGTAGCATTGCCAAATTGGGACGAGATGTGGGCAGCTCTAAAACAAGAAGCGCTGAGGAGAGACCTGGTCAAGGTCAAACTTAATGGAAGCAGTAGCAGCAGTGGGTCGAAGCCCAATATAGAGGAGAAGGATAACAGAGACGAAAGAAGGACGTCTCCAAGGTGAAGTGCTTTAGATGTGACGAGATGGGCCACTATGCATCCCAGTGTCCTTTGAAGAAAAAGGATAAGGATGAGAAGCATGATCCTAAGGTTGCAGCCACAAAGATTGAATGTTGATTTGGGGTAGCATCAGATGTGCTCTAGCCACGAAATTTGGTGGAGAGGTTGGGGCGCATGAGATCTCCTAAGGATGATGCAGACCCATTCGGGGTGACGCAGGCCCAACGCTGGGCAAAGAGGGGGTGATGCAGTCCAGAAAGGCAGACGTTGGGGTTTCTAGGGCATATTGGAGCTGAGGAGCTGCAGGAAGGATTATCCGGGGTTTCAGCTAGGAGATTGGTCTCAAACTGTGAGGTATTACTGCCAAGGAAATTCTCTATTGGGTAGGCCAGTTTTGGCACCCAGATTGTACTATGATATTGCTTAATAAGAAAACCCTCAGATAGTTGCACCGATTTTCCCACATTGGGTTTTTCAAGGGGACATTGGTCCAAAAATAATGGTGTCATTTGGTGTGATTGCTTTTGTTTCCTTCAATTGTTGATTTGTAATATGTTGAGCATGCACTAGTGCTTATTTTCAGTGTTTACATTGTAAATAACTTGTTAAGTAACGGAACAAGTAGGTAGGAATAAATCAGATAAAGTGCATAGAGGGTTTCTAACTAAGTAAACTTAGAAACTTCAACATGGTATCAAAACGTGATTGCAGTTCACAGGAGGACTAAGGACATCAGCCGAGCGGAGCAATAGCAGCAGAAAAACAGTTGTCCCGAGGTGACAGAAGTTGTTTCTAGAAGAGCAGCAAGTAGCTAGAGAGGGTGACGTACTGCGTGCGTCATCAAGGGTGAGCCGAGAAGAGGCAGCGCAGAGGCTAAGGAAGGCAAAGGGAGCCTCACGCAGAGCCACACAGAAGTTGGGAGGGCTGATGCAGTTGGCTGAGGAGGCCAGGTTGCTGGTGTCGGGATTGCACAGAGCCTAGGAGCTCTCACCTTCAGGTTGTTGGGGTTTAGAAGGTTGTGGGAATATTGCAGAGTGGAGCTGGTGAGGTACTATAGTCAGAACAGTACCTGACAGAGCAAGGCCAAGAGGAGGGAGTTGCTACCAAGGGTTTCTAGCCGAGGAACCCGGATCAGTGGTGCGGTTGCACAAGACGATCAGAGTAGGGGGCATCTCGACAGCGGCAGAAGGATTTCCAGGAGGGAAATCGGGACTCAGAGGGAGTCCAGAAGAGAAATTCTAGACAAGAAGTAAAGACTCAGAGGAGTCGAACAGAGAACTTCCAGGAGGGAAGTAGAAGAGCATCATGGCACTACACGGAGTAAGAGACCAGGACAGGCTAGACGGAGCGTCAAACTTTGCAGTCTGGAAGGCCAGAATCTTATCTGTACTTGACATAAATCGTGTCAAGAACTTTGCCTTGAAGGTTATAGCTATCCCATTCGACCCCAATGATAACGACAAGTACGAGGAGGCAATGGCGAGGGCCAAGAGCATCATCCTTGACGGGGTCAAGGACCATGTAGTACCACACATTGCCGAGAAGGAAATGGCATATGAGATGTGGGATGCCCTCAAGAAATTGTACCAGCATACTTCTGTGCAAAGAAGAATGTTACTAGAGAATTAGTTGAGGTCGTATCAGATGAAGAAGGGAGAACTGATTGACACCTTCCTCGGAGGACTGAACGAGATCCAAGATCAATTGACTGCTATAGAAGCCACGCCGGATCAGGAATTGATGGTGAGGACAACCCTGAATGCAGTCTCAGAAGACTGGGAGGTATTTGTCCAGAGTATACTGGGCAGAGGGACACTTCCACCTTGGGATGAGATGTGGGTTGCTCTTCGCCAAGAAGAGATCAGACGGCAATCGAAAACGGGTAGCAACAGCAAGGGAATCAAAGTCAAGCAGGAGGAGGAAGATGTTGCCCTAGCATCTGAGGGAAAGCAGGAGAAGCGGAAGAAGAAGGATCTCTCCAAGATCAAGTGCTTCCACTGTGGGGAGCTGGGTCATTATGCGACCCAATGTCCAAGGAAGAAGAGTAAGGGAGAGTCTTCTGAGACTAAGGCAGCGCCAGCAACGGCAGAGAATGAAGTTTTGACAGACGATGATTGTGCCATGAGTGCACACGCACCAATTGAGCGGAAGTGGGGAGACATCAAGCTGTAGTCAGGCAAACTACGGGCGATGAGGGACAAGATCCTCGAGGTACCCAGCCTCTTGGATTAAACCTTGTTATGGGAGCCCCGAAGAGGAGTAGCAGGACTGGCTGATGTGGGTAGAGATGGATGCGGATGGAGCAGCAGAGAGAGTTACAGTGCAGGAGTCCCGAGATAGCACGAGGCTAGTAGGTTGCAATAGTGCGAGAGGCACGGGAATGTTGCACCAGTGTAGGATGGCAGAGAGGTGTGCAACGATGCAAGATGCAGGGAGTTGTTGCAATAGTACAGAGGTCAGAGAGGGAGCATCGGTCAGCGACAGAGGGAGCTTCAGCATCAGGAGGGTCTCTAGCCCAACAGAGAGGTCAGAGTTGGGAGATCAGTTACTTACTTCTCAGTAACTGAGTTGCAGTGCAGCAGTGGGCAGCACGATGCAGCATGATGAGAGGAGTTGCAGTGCGGATGCAATGTTGGGAGAAAGGACCAACAGTAGCACGGATGCAGAGGGAGTTGTCATACAGATGCAGCAATGGCAGTGACAGAGCCATGGGTAGCAGTACAAGATGCAGCAGTGCAGAGGATGATGGGCAGCAGGCCTAGCATCAACACAGGGACCGATGCCAGATGACCAGGGTGATACTTAGTGAGGAGTATTACTAGAGCACACTCCTCGCTAAGACAGAGTGTTGATTTGGGGTAGCATCAGATGTGCTCTAGCCACAAAATTTGGTGGAGAGGTTGGGGCACATGAGATCTCCAATACCCAGAAAGGGTTTGGGCAGATTCTAAGCAGTTCAGGAGATATTAAAATAATTAATATTTTTAATGAAGTCCCTAAGTCTTGACTTAGGGAAATTAAAATATTAATGTGGATTAATATAAAACTGTGTTAGAATGGTCCAAAAGACATGGATCAAGCTCATCTAAGAGAGGTAGAATCAGTGATCGGAGTTGCAGCTGAGGGACATTGAGTATAGAGAGACAGAGAGGCAAAGATAGTGTCGGAAGAGCAACAAGTAGCCAGAGAGTGAGGCAATAGCAGTCAGGGCTCACGCAAGGCCACGCAGAGGCAACCGGGAGCTGCACAGAGCCTCAGAGAGGCCAGCGTTGCTGACGCAGAGGGCCAGAGGGCTGACACAAGGCCTCCTAAGGCTGACGCAGACCCATCCGGGGTGATACAAGGCCAACCCTGGGAAAAGAGGGGTTGACGCAGTCTAGAAAGGCAAACGCTGGGGTTTCTAGGGCAGATTGGAGCTGAGGAGCTGCCGGAAGGATTATAAGAGGTTTCAGCCAGGAGATTTGTCTCAAACTGAGAGGTATTATTGCCAAGGAAATTCTCTGTTGGGTAGGCCAGTTTCAGCACCCAGATTGTACTCTGATATTGCTTAATAAGAAAACCCTCAGATAACTGCATCGGTTTTCCCACATTGGGTTTTTCTAGGGACATTGGTCCAAAAATAACAGTGTCATTTGGTGTGATTGTTTCTGTTTCCTTCAGTTGTTGATCTATAATATGTTGAGCATGCACTAGTGCTTATTTTCAGTATTTACATTGTAAATAACTTGTTAAGTAATGGAACAAGTAGGTACGAATAAATCAGATAAAGTGCATGGAGGGTTTCTAACTAAGTAAACTTAGAAACTTCAACATTGAACAGGAGAAGCAGTTCGCCATGACAGCCAGGATACCTCCAGGAGGGAGGTAGGCTGATATAGAACTGTAGTTCGATAGAGCTACAGATGGCCCACCTCTTGGATCATCACCTTGCTACGGGAGCCAATGATCAATAGTAGCGGGATGAAGGAGTTCTCAGTTGGTACAATGGAGTGGTGGAACGACAGATGCAGTAGTTAGCAGCGCCAAAGCGTGAGCAGCGGGGAGCAGAGAGGCAACAGTGCGAGGAGGCACAGTGCAGAGCTTCAGTAGCGTAATGGCTTCAAAGGACAACATGGGACTAGCAACAATCAGGCTTTCAGCACTAAGGTGTATCCACTAGGATACTTGTCCAGTTTTGGGTGTTCTCAATTGCTTCTCTCAGCAACTAAGTTGCAGTACGGATGCAGTGTTAACAATGGCAGTGCTAGCAGCTTAGCAGATGCAGCATTTGAGAGGGAGTTGTAGTACAGATGTAGCATTAGCAGTGCCAATGCCAAAGGCAGCAGTACAGTAGCAGCAACAGCGCAGTGGTTGGTGGACAGCATGTCAGACATCAGCAACACAGAGGACGATGCTTCAGAGTCAAAGCAATATGTAGTAACAGTGTATTGTTAGAGCACATTCCTCGCTAAGAGGGAGTGTTGATTTGGGGTAGCATCGAATGTGCTCTAAGCCTCAAATTTTGTAGGGAGGCTTGGGCACATGTATAACCCAGAAAGCATTTTGGGAAATTCCACCAAAAAGTGATTTTATCAAAATAATTAATATTTTTAATGGGGTTTCTAAGTCTAATCGTAGGAAAATTAAAATATTAATGGGTATTAATCTAATCATGGGTGAAACTTCTAGAAAAAGACACAAATCAAGACAAAACGATCTGAGCCTTTGATCAAGAGTTAATCTAGGTCATTGGTTGTCCGACATGAAGATATAAGAAGGGGCTTGAGGGTCATTTGGAAAACACACTGAGAGATCAAGAAAATCGATTTTCTGAAGTGAGAAGTTCTCAGGAGGAAAAATCGATTGAGGAGATTTCTTGCAGCAGAGGGGCAATGAGAATCCAGAAGAAGGAATTTCCGAAGAGTGCGAGATAGAGGGAGGACAGAAAGAAGTGCAGCGAAAGGTTGACGTTGGCCCACACAATGATGACAAAAAGGCAGCGCAGTCCTTGAGGGGAAGTCGAGTTTCTTACTAAGAGAAATCGAGTTTCAGTTGTCGAAAGCCAAGGTGTGAGTCCGGGAGGCAGAAGGTCGATTTTCTCAACCAGCGGAGGATCCAGAGGAGAGGCAGTGTAATACCCAGCAAGGGTGATGCAAAAACTGTCGGGAGTGACGCAGTTCTACGCAGAGGCCACACAGAGGGTGACACAGAGCATCCAGTTCAGCAAGATCAGTCACTGATTCTCCCGGTGACAAGGTGAGATCATTTCACCAATTTTTGTCCAGTATTCTCTCTGTATCGGATTGCTAGTTGAGCATCCTAGAATTGTACTCAATTTTTCTCCTGCATAATAATAAAACCCTCAGAGTTGTTGCACCGGTTTTCCCGCATTGGGTTTTTCTGGGGACATTTGTCCAAAAACAACAATGTCCTATGTGTTTTTATTTGCATTGCTCAGTTTCTATGTTTCATAATCATATTTAATTAGTGTAGGCTACTTCAGTAAATTACTTCAATGTTTCAAGAAGAAATCTAAAATAAGTTTGCAATGTAACTTACAATCTAGGTGAAGTAGATTTAGTTGGTTGCAGTAGGATTCCTGAGATTGTTAGATCTAGGAATTTTCACAATCCCTCATATTATAGAAAAGAATACGACAAAGGACATGTGGGATGTCATCATAAAGTGGTACCAGGATCCGTTAGAGAATTGCAAAATGGTTCTCAAGGAGACGTTGATGACCACTAGGATGCTGAAGGGTGAAGGCGTTACTTCCTATCTCACTAGAGTTCAGAATGTTCGAGATGAACTAGCAGTAGTTGGAGAGAAACCATTTGATGATGAGCTAGTGCGTACAACTCTAAATGGGTTTTCCAAGGAGTGGCGTACATTCGTCCAAGTTATTTTTGGGCGAGACACACTACCAGGATGGGATCGCCTATGGAGTGACTTCACTCAGGAAGAGCTAAGACTCAACCTCGCAGAAGGTACTATTAGCGGTAGCAGCAAAGCACCGACAATGGAGAAGGAGGAAGAGGAGAACGTAGCCCTTGCAAGTAAAGGGAAGGCAAATAAGGGTCCCAGTCAGGGACAGAACTTAGAGGGAGGCAAGAAGAAGAAAATGGACCTGTAGAAGGTCAAACGCTTCAGATGTGGTGAGTTTCGTCACTACGTCACTCAATATCCAAAGAGAAAGAAGGACAAGAAGGGGCAGGAGCAGAAGACAACTTCAACAAAGATAGATACTAGAGAGGCGCTAAGATAGTTGGGCGCAGTCAAATACTCAGTATACAAAGCAGAACTAGTTGCTTCCAAAGACTCAAGGGACAGTTGCAGGACATACAGATAAAACAATGGATTGAGATCCTGAGTGAGTTCCTAATTGCAATGAGGAAAACTCTTTGAGCAGTAAGCATGAAATTGCCCATATTAGCTAGAAAGTAGCAAATTCCAGCCAAATTGTAGACTCCCATGGCCGTAGGAAACGCGTTTCCAGGCCGTCCAGGAGGGAGCAACTTCTCCAGTTCTCGAGTTTTTGCAGGAAATTTGCAGGCAAATTGATTGCAATGCAATTCAGACTCCACTCCCATTGTTTCAGAGGGAGATCATGTCAGACTCACTATTGCAGCAGTCCTAGCAGCAGTGCAATATTAGCAGTAGAGCAGTAGCAGCAGTAGTGTGAGAAGGATCAGCGTATGCACAATTGTTGGTGGAAAATATTCGCCAGATTGACTTCATCAAAGAGATTTCCAGTGATAGAGAGTAAAATAAATTGAGATGTGAAGAAAGGAGGTGAAACAGATGTCAAATATCAGCAGGGTGGTCTGTCCAGCTACAGGTTGTAGTGGAGATATGTTGAGGAGAGAACACCTTCCTCACTAAGAGGGAGTGTTAGCTTTTTATTATGGTGGTAGCATCGGACAGGTGTTCTAGTCTCAGATGGTGCTAAGAGGCTAAGGAACACAAGATCTCCAATACCCAGAAATGGTTTCGCAAGATATGGCTCTGAAACACCTTAATTAAATTAATTAGCCAATAATTAAATTATTTCCTAAGTTTAACTTAGGAAAGTTGGTTAATTAAAGTTAATTAATTAAGGATGTTTGAGATTGCTCTAGAGACTTCTATTGATGAAGTCTAATTGATCTTAGTCATTGATGGAGATTTAATCTTGGTCGTTGAAGTCTCAACGAGAGATTATAAGAGCAACTCGAAGGGATGGAGAGAGACACAATTGTGAGAGCATCAATCATCTTGGCAGATCGAGCTACCCAATTCACAGCTTCAGTGAGGGCGCAATTCGAGCCAGAGGGAGAGCATCGGAGAGAGGGAGCAACAAAAAATCAGAGAGCAAGATTCCGGAAAATTTCCCAGTAGTTTCCCAGTGTCAGAGAGGTAGGAAAAGGGAGGTCAAATTCTTTTGTAGAAATAGCTAGTCCAGCAGTGCAAGTTGCCGAAAGAAATCTGTTTCAGTTGGCGGAGGTGATATCTAAGTCCGGGAGGCAGAGCGAAAATTTTCCAGAGGCAGAGGGAGGCTAGACGACCTAGTTGGAGGCAGATCCAGGGTTGTGTGTATTGCCCAGAGCCAGCAGTGTGAATTCCAAGCAGAGTGAGTTTGCCAATGTGGGGTTCGAGTAGGCCAGAAAAGGCCGAGTTGATTGTAAAGGGTGAAAATCTTCTCCAAATAATTTTGCTAGTATATTTGTCGGAGGATTGTCAGTTAGGCATCTAGATTATTATACTCTCAAAATTTGTTGCATAATAATAAAATAAACCCTCATCTGCTACACCGGTTTTCCCTTCGGGGTTTTTCCAAGGACTTTTTAGTCCAAAATAATTGTGTCGATTTTATGTGTGCATCTATTTCTCAGTTCCAGATTTTATTTCCGTAGCGTATTTTCTTGCGAAGAATTGCAGTGCGATTTATTCGTTATTTGTCGTAAAACAAATAAATTGCTAATCAATTAGAAGAATAAATTCCAGCTGCTACAATTTAAGGAAATTTCAGGCTAGGCTAGATCCAGTTTGAATGGTTGTGTATAATGGTTTTCAGCCTACTAAATTGGCATTTAGTTCAGGCCCTTTGTGTTAATCTTCACAATCTTCTATGTTGTAACAATCACTTAAAACAATTTTTTCTTTCATTAGTAATCACGTTTCCAATTTATTTTCAATCACCCAATAATAGTGAGCAATTGTAGATAGAACAGTAAACAATATGCACAATAGAAGACAACCAAGATCAATGAGACACGGGGATTTAGGTCAGAGACCGGGGAAAAGCCCAACAAGGGGGAAAACCCAACCAAATTATTCTTCTATTAGATCAAATGTTCAGCAGAGATATATAGTCCAAGTACATCCCACAACAAGTCAACGGTCAAAGCCTTGACTATCCAAGTCAACAATCCAATAACCAATCAATGATGAGACATAAAGTTAAATCTAGTCAAAGTACCAGATCTGCAATTTTTGGCCCTGTCAAGTACAGTCAACAGCGGTCAAAGGCAGCCCTAACCAATCAAAGTCAACAGTTCAAACTGCTCAGAAAAATCTGGTCAAACCAGCATTGAATTTGGCCTCCCTTCTTGAATCAAAGTTGGTCAAAACATATTCCAAACATCCTTCTGCAATTCGGTCAAACCCTAGATTCCACCCACATTCAAGACTCAAACCCAGTCAATGGCCCAGAATTTTGGTGGTCAAAGTCTCCTTCAACTCGACCTCCAAGACATTTAAAGTATGCAGTCAAAGCAACAGAAGAATAGCCCAAACAAAACAGAGCCAACGATGGTCAAAGATACTCAAGACATAAAGTCAACGACAATCAAACAGAATTCCTTCTCCTCCTTTCGCACATGTGAAGTCAACCTGCAATTTTCATAAGTGTACGAACCAAAATGATGAAGAGGAGATGCAGTGAGGTCAATGATGGTCAATTTAGATGTGATGGAGGAAGGTCAATTTCTCTCTCTACATTGACTTGTACTTTTCATGTTGATTTGGACCAGCATAAAAATAATATTTTTCCATGTGCAAAATTTGATTTTTACCAAGTGGAAGATGGGTCTCTTTAGGGTTTGCTAGGTTTCCTGAATGGGGAAATTGCTCCCTCAGCTGCCAATTTTGAACACTTTGCGTGCTTCAAGTATTGACTTTGAAAAGCAACCAATATAGGCCTTTTGTTATTTACATCAAAGGGTCCCTTCAAGTTAGATTGATTAGCCTCTATGTAATTTGAAGTGTTCTTTAAATGAGCTCAAAGCCCCATCTTTTAGCATTTGAAGTATTACCTTTCAATGAAGGTCGATAACCTTTAACCTTGTTCCTTTCAAAGTCGCGGTCAACATCAAAATTAACCTAATGGCCACCTTTCAAAAGAGCCACATGACCTATTGGATGGTTCTTTCAAAAGTGGTTGATGGCCATCTTTTGAAATGCCTAATGTCTACTAGGATATTTAGATGTTTGTTCTTCGAATTTCACCCAATGGCCTATCTAGAAAATTTGAAGGTTGTTGTCTGAAGTACATTCAATATGCCCTCTTGCTTTTGACTTGATGGCCTTTGATTGTCTATTTCTTTTAAGGATGATGTTGATCTTTCGTAGAGGCCCAATAGTCCATAGGGACCTTTCGAAAGATGTTCAAAGGTGCTCTTTCAAAGAGGCCCCATAATTTATCGTTTCAGAAGTTGTTCTTTCAAATAGGTTCAATAGTTCATTGGAAAGATGTTCAAAGGTGACCTTTCGAAGATCCCTGATAGTTCACTACGCCTTCCAAAAAATGTTGGAAGCTGATCCTTCGACAAGGCCCAATAGTCCATTGGGGCCTTTCGAAAGATATTAAAAGGTGATCTTTCCAAGAGGCCCAATAGTTCATTAGGGCCCTTTGAAAGATATTGGAAGTTGATCTTTCAAGGAGGCCCAATAGTTCATAGTGGCCTTTTGATCAATGTTCAAAGGTGATCTTTAGAAAAGGCCCAATATTTCAAACCTCTACTTGTAGGCTATGTGAACACATGCAAAATTGATCTAGGGGGATCCTGAGCATGTGCATCCAATGTTAAAGAGTGTAAGCTTATGTAGCAAGAAATGTCTAAGGGCATCCAAATAATACCTAAAAACTATGTCACATGGTTCGGGTCCGAGTTCGAGTTCAATAACAATGAAGCTTGATTCAAATTTGAATTTGGCAATGAGGTTCAAATAAGGTTCGCCATTAAATTCATCCATATAAATATTTCAAATTCTCAAAATATATAAAAATATTTATAATTATATATGAATTTTATATTAACATATAGTTTATATCTAGTTATAATTAATATTATATATTGAATTAATAAATTTATAATTTTTTTATAAATATAAGTTAGATTAGTTTATAATATATATATATGAGATTTATTAATTTCTAATGTATATTATACCTAAGGTTTTAGAACCGTAACCTGTAACACAAATCCGCAACTCGCATGTGATTTGGACCCGTAACCCAAATCTGTAACCTGTAACGCAGATCTGTAACTCACATGTGACTTGCCCGTAACCCTAATCTGTGCGAACCTGTTCACATACGGTTATCGATATTTTTCACTAGTGCACGAAAATCATAGACTTCCCGTACAAAACTCCACGTGAAATTCTCGTAGGTATCACAGGTCTGATAAGGAGTACCTTGAATTAACTAGTTTTGATGGTAATTTTGCAATGAAAATGTGTGTTGTGGGGTGCACACAATTAAACCAAATCTCAACGAATCCAGCGAACCCTATGACATAGCCTAAAAAGAGAGAGACGGTCCATCGAGATGCCAAATAACCTGAGAAGACCCACAACCTCTGAAAATCAACAACCATGAACACATCTAGTAGGTCTACTCAAGGCCAAGGCCTCTAAGGAGCAATAGACAAGGTCTCAAGCCAGAAACGGTGTGTCACAAACTCTACCTGAATCATAGAATGGGGAACTATCCTTTTTCTCTTGATGAAATGGTGGAGCACAAAGGTCTCTACACTCTCATCCCTAGCCCAATTTGACTCAAAAAGGCTAGGCCTCACATCTCAGAACCATTAAGGACCATGGGCTAAACGATAGAGTCCATGAGATCCATGTTGGACGATATGAAGTGGTTTTGGAAACACTGCCACTCGAGGAGAGCAAGGGACCTAAGGGACCTATACCTCTTATTGATATGGGGTTGGAGAGCTGTTCTTAATCTAAACCTAGGCCCAGAAAATCGAACTCCCAAATAGGTATATGCAGTAGTAATCTCAACCTCCTCCACCTAAGAAAGGAAATAGAAGCCTATAAGGACATTCTTTGAATTGTTGAAGATCAACAGCTTGATTTTACCCAGGTTGACCATCAATTGTTGAAGATTACAAAATCTGGATATGGAATTCAACTATTTCTGCAAATGCTCGATGGAAGAAGCCAAGAGGATAACACCATCTACAACAAGAGGGATGGAGATCAAGGCTTAATGAATAAAACAACCATCCCTAGGCTAAATTGGAACTGACATGCCTTTTTCCACTCTTTTGCAATTATTCTAGAAAATTATTCATATCTATTTTGCCACATTACTTCTCTTCATACCTGAAGCACATCTTTACTAAGCATCAGCAACCAATTTGTCACTAAGGCACATGGATGAGTGCCACATCTATAAAGTTTAGTCTTTTGGTCTGCAACTGACTATGGGCATCACTTTTAGTCAATTTTCAGCAATAATTCTGCATCTTCAGGTGTTATGAATGTACCCTAAGTGGTCATCTAGTACACTACATCTTCTTCAGGGGGTGTCTATGTTGAGTGTTACTTTTCGGTGGATTTTAAACAGTTGCACTGTTCCATGTCTCCAACATCCTTCCTGTTACCTTGCTGCTACAAGATGTCTCTTCCACATCTGCATGGGTGAGAATCTTCATTGTCTACAACAATTTTCCATGCCCTAACGAGGGCATCTCTGTTGTGCACAATATAATCCATGGGTTGTTCTCTTTCAATTATCTACAAATTCTTAACTCCGTGCTCAAATTCGAAGAACTCTAATATCTTTAGGTTTTTGCTGTTATCAACATATATGCAAGCAAGTAGATTTGTTACCCTTAGGTTCTCTATTTCCAGGCAACAATGTCTTCTATGTCTAGGATTCTTCAAATTTTCTTCAAGGAGTGTTCTCCACGATTTTGATGGCAGGTTCAAATTCTATGGTCAGATTTTCTAGTCTTCAGGTGTCTTTGAATTTTGGAGGGTGGGCTTTCAATACTTCTCCATGTTACTTCAACAAGAATTTGCCTAGTGTATCCTTGCTTTGTAAGTCTTAATTGTTATATAACTTAAACTTCAAATTATTTCCTTTCATTCATCATTATTCCCAAACCAATTCCTTTACCTTGTGTTTCAATCTTCTAAAATTTCTTCAATGTCTGCTTTGTGGGGTTTTGATGTTGATACCCTTTAACCGTTAAACTTTGTAAATGATTTTTAAATCATCTAACCTCTAAAGTTTAAACCTTATAAAATTTAAAAAGTTGACTTGCCTTTTACAATTCATTTTCTTCAAGAAACTCAAAGGCCTCACACACACGGCTTCGCAAACAAGCAAATTTTAACTTGCTTTTTACACTGTTATCTTTGATAATCTCAAACACTTCTCACACACAGCTCTGTAAACAAACTGATCTTTCCAATATTGAGTTCCATCTCTAGTCACAAGCTGCAGACTCGTATTGCTCTAATATCGTATTGACTTATACAAGAGCATAGATACATAATAACTTAAACACATAAATATGGAAAGTGTAATAAATGTTTGAGTATATTTAAGTTCTGGCAAACACATCATCAAACCCAAGGTACGCTACCCAAACACGTATACGACCCTCTCAAGTTACATCATGTGATCATAATCATATCAAACTATTTATACCACCCTCATACAGTTAAGCTGGTTTAACTACCTAACCCTAGTATTTACTATTAACACACATGACATAATTACTAACATCAACATAAAATACATTCAATACAAAAGTACATTTAATATTAAGTTGGGGTCATTGCTTCCTCCTCTGACAGAGATGATTAGATTAAATTCGTTTGGGAATACCATGTTTGCTTGTCCTGCAGCAGCTATGATGATATCCGCCTCACTTATTATACTCTTTGGATCTGAAGTTTTAGAATGCACCATTGTCACAGTTGCATCTAATTTGATTAGCAGCAATGCAACTGGCAATCCTACTATGTTACTCCTTCCAACCACAACTGCTCTTTTATTTGATATGGAGACCCCACTCCTTTGTAAGAGTTCTATGCACCCCTGAATCAAAAAGCAATTAGCCGTTAGCACTTCCATGAAATAAATTGTTAAAACATCATCAATTTTTCACTTGTATTCAAACATCTACTTTTCAGAAGTGAAATGATCACATGCAGAAAGAGAAAAATTGCAATCTATGGAAGATATGAGGTTTCCATGATAAGGTTCCCAATCTACAGAAGAGATAAGGTTTCCATTATAAGGTAGACTTTCTCAACCCAGGAAACAAGAATAGTGTATTTTCCCCGTAATCAAAGAATGCTCTCTTTGCACACCAGGCAACGGCTGACTTGTGTTTTTGCCTGAATAATTGTATTATCTGAGTTCCTTGGGTGGAAAAGTGGTAATCAACCTTACCTTTGGTGTACATGGAACAAATAGAGGTTCCCTTCCCTTCATTGCAAGTTTGCCAATGTTGAGAGGATGAAACCCATCTACATCCTTTTCTATGCTTATTGCACTCAGTATCTTCTCTTCATTGATGTGTCGTGGTAGTGGAAGCTGGACCAAGATGCCTATTAAACAATACAATAATTAGAACAGAAATGCATTTATTACTTATTTTATGCAGGTTCCTTCCATTGATTGAAGACAGTGATATTAGATTCAAGTCTCTACTATATGCTATAGGAGCATCTCTTATCATCAAGTAAACTGCATTCTATTATTTTCATTTCAATTTTACTTATTTTGATCTCTAGGCAGTGAATCTGCCTACCCCTGCTCATCACAAGGAATACAGTCAACTGAGATATAGGCATGAATGCTTCTAAATATACAAAGTTTCTGGAATGCATGGTAGATAAGATAAAATGTTACTGTAACCTTCCTGATATACTACCAGTATCCCCATCATGACTCTTATAAATATATTCATTTGATTTTGTAAGAAAAAGGCAGGCAGACTGATGATGAAACATTGACCATCCATCTCGAGAAATATTAAGAAAGATGTTGCATTTTGCTTAACATCAAGATATTCATAATATTTTCAGCGATCTCACAAATCTTGCTTGTTCACAAAAATGCATGAATGAAATCAAACAGAAATACCTTTCATTCAAGCAAGTTCATCACTAGCTTGAGCTACTACATTATGAAACAAGGTCACCAAGTTTGAATTTGAATTCAAATTCAATACAGTAAAGAATTAAAATTGTATTAGAAAAATCCAATTTGGGAAAATTTGGGGAGTACACATCTAAAACAAACATAAATTCTTTAAATTTAAAAATATATATATATATATATATAGATATATATAAATAAATAACTTTTTTAATTTTAAACTATAAAACTAATAGTAATAGTTTTTTGCTAGTATTATAATAATCCCAAAATATAATTACACCAGCCTAGATCCATCTAAACAACAGATCTGTCAAGTGCTCAGAGGGGTCAAATCCCTCAAGGTGCAAAACTATTTTGCGGTACAATAACTTGAGGAAAGGTTTGCGCCTAGAGGGATTTGATCCCTTTCAACACTTGATAGATCCCGGGTTTAGATGGATCTAGGTTGGTTAATTCATTCTAAACCGATAATATGAACTTAATTAATTTTATTATCATTTTTATTTGTTGGCCGACTTATTCCACATCAGTGTTAAAGACAATTGTTACATTACACATCTACCTCACCTGGGCAATAGAATCTGCCTCTCTGCACAATAACTAAGAATGATTAGTGCTGATTACATATATATATATGGACAACTTATTTGAATTTTGCACCACAGTGGCCATCTGAAGCATATATATTATAACCATGAACACGGTGGCGCAAATCCTCAACAACAATAGCTGGAAGCTTCTTGGTAGGCAATGGCTTCAGCCTCCACAACCACACTTCACATGCAGTCCAGGAAACCTTAAACTACCATTTTAATTCGCAGTGCAAGATACCAATCTTAAATTGTTACCCCATTATTTTCACCTGCAACTCAATCCTCAGCACCCAAAGACACATACCTAGAGCCTTGAGGCTTCACACAGGACATGGAGGCAGCATTCCATCCACTAAAATGGGGAAGATGACCAAACCAGACCAGTGCAAGCTGCCACTAGCTGGCCAATTGGAAACCAAGTAGAGTAGCTCAAAAAATCTTGAAGTGTGTTATTTTTAGGACATCTTTTTTAGGATTTTGGTCTGCACCATACTGTATTGCTATATAATAATATTCCGAACGAAATTATGAACATGTTTCCATACTAGAACCTCCAATAAAGCTGAGTTTGGTAACTATGTTATTATAAGAATTCATAATTTAGTGAACTGCGTGTAAATATTGGCATTACCAACATCGCAATAATATCATAGATATCGCATTCTTCCACAAAGCCATGGTGCATCATCGGCAGCACAATAGAATATACTCCTTAAAGGATGAGGAAGGACAACGAAAAGTCCAACATGAAGAAATGGAAGAACTCCTGGTCAATCACTTCAAAGACCTTCTCTCGGAAGGCCCAGAGAACAAAACGGAAGCCATTCAAAGAATCACACAGCACATACCCAACCTGGTAACTCGAGAACAGAACATGGCCCTGATGCGTGCTGCCACTCTAGAAGAAGTGGAAGAGATAGTTCAAGGAATGCAGAGGAACAAAGCCCCTGGACCTGATGGGTTCACTGCAGAATTCTATCAAGCCACCTGGCAATTCATGGGGAAAGAAATCCTAGAGGTGGTAGAGGAATCGCGATGCAACCAAAGGTATGTCCTAGTCTAAATTCTACGTGTATAGGCTTGATCCCTAAAATTGGGAACTCTGAAGATCCCCAAGGATTCCAGCCCATAGCCTTATGTAACGTTATTTACAAGATTATTCCTACACTTAATGTAAACGCTTGAAACCTCTCCCCAACCTCATCTCACCTGAGCAAACAGGATTTGTTGAAGGTAGACAAATCCTGGATGGCTTCATCACGTCCCAGGAGGTAGTCCACTCTCTCAAGACCCAAAAGATCCCTAGTATGATGATAAAGTTGGATTTATCCAAGGCATATGACAGACTCAGTTGGGGGTACCTATCGAGTATTCTCAGAGCCTATGGCTTTGCCCAAAGATGGATAAACTGGATCCTGGCCATGATATCCTCCCCAGTAGTCTCTATCCTGCTGAATGGGACTCCTACCTTGACTTTCAACCCTACCCGGGGCCTTTGGCAAGGGGACCCCATATCGCCCTTCTTGTTTATCATTGCAGCGGAAGGCCTTGGACGATTCATTAAACATGAGGTTCGTGAATCTCAATTGCAAGGCCTCAGGATATGGGGCAATGACCTACCCATCATGTTATTCTGTCAGGTCTCCTTGAAAGAAGCCTGTCACATCAGAGAAATCCTTAACACTTTTACAGAAGCCTCTGGAACTATGATAAATAATGAAAAATCTTGCATCTTTTTCTTCAACACCCAAGGGAATGTTAAGAACTATCTTGCTAGAATCCTCGGGTTTAGTACTGGAACTCTACCTTCTAAATACCTAGGCATGCCCCTTTCAGATACTCCTTTAAGAAATGTCTGCTGGCAGAACATCCTCCAAAAACTACAAGGAAAGCTCAATTGTTGGGCTTTCAGATTCCTCAACTTAGCTAGCCGATCAGTTCTTCTCAAAGTTGTGTTGCAGTCGATCCCCATATACCAACTCTCAAGCATGGCTGCCCCCAAAGGAGCATGCTCCAAAATGGTGGATATATTCAAAAAATTCTTATGGGGAGGAGCGCAACAAATTAGGAAATGGGCTTTGGTATCGTGGCAAGGGTTGACCAAGAAAAAATTGGATGGTGGGCTAGGACTCAGAGATCCCTACATACTGAACCAAACAATGGGAGAAAAACTTTGGTGGAGATGGATGGGAAGGGGAGCTGATCTATGGAAGCAAATATGGACAAGGAAATATAATATGCCGAAGAGAATGGAGGATATCCTGAGATATCAAGATCCCCCAAAAGGATCGGCGGTGTGGAATTTGGCAGCGCATAACAGGCACCTCATTAACCAGCATGCCTTCTAGGAGATCCGTAATGGCAAAACAACAAGATTTTGGACTGATTCATGGCAACAAAGAGGAAAAATGATAGAGAGACAGGAGCTCAGGGACATATACCAGTATACGAGGGACAGGAATAAGCATGTGGTGGAACAATTCTGGAAAGAAGACCAAGGAATGGAAAGTTGGAGGAGGTGGAAGACAAAGGAAGACTGGGATCAGGCAATAGAAACAGAACAATGGAACGATTTTGACAAAGAATTGAGGACAAGATAGCTAACGATCCAACAAGACCCTGATATCTTGAGATGGGGACATACCACTAAAGGCACCTTCACTATAAACAAAGCCTATGACATCCAAGTAAGACAAGACCAGGATAGGCAAGACATAATATGGAAAAAAATCTGGAAGGGAGGATGGTGGCCCAAGGTAACCCATTTCCTCTAGATGGTTTGCAAAGGGCATATCTTGACTTGGGACCAATTGCAAAAAAGAGGATTCTAGGGGCCTTCCTTCTGTTGGCTATGCCATCAACATAGAGAAGACATAGAGCATATCCTCAACACATGCCCGTTTGCAGTGCAAAAGTGGAGGCAAATGCAAGGAGTTTTTGATAGAATGGACTGAGACCAGAACAGCATAAAAGGAACAATTCTTCTATGGCGAAACCACATCTACTCCAGCCCAGTAGTAAACCGAGCTTGGGGTCTGGCCCTTGGATTCAACCTCTAGGCGATTTGGAAGGAACAAAACCATAGAATCTTTAAGAATAAAACAAATTCTCAGGAGAAAGTTTGGGAAGGTGTAGTCCAGAATATCAGGGAAACAATCTTGGCTGAGTCATGGCACCAAGAAGACTGGCAAGTACCCCCCAGGAAGCTCGTATCCTGCAGAAACTCAATCTAGCCCCAGGAATGATTGCTACCTCGGCGTGGAAAACAAACAGGGCAGGTCCAACATCCTGATCCCATTTTACTCCAGCAGAAGAAGGCTTTATGAAACTAAATTTCGACGGGGCATCCAAAGGGAACCCAGGAGAAGCAAGGTTAGGGAGCCTCTTCCCGGACCCCCTACCTAATACTAAGTTCATCTATGCCGAAAGTTGCGGGATAGCCAGTAACAATGAGGCAGAGTTTGCTGCAGTGCGACAAGGTCTCCTAATTATTTTCAGACTAGGGTACCAAAACTTAGAAGTGGAAGGGGATTCAAGCCTAGTCATAAATATGGTGGCAAAACTAAACAATGGCACTAAGTGGGATAAGCTAAGCCAGAGTTGGAGGACAGCAAGACTCATCCAAGAGATAGGGGAGATCATTCCCAAATTTGATTACATCCAGGTCAGACACGTCAGGAGGGAAGGAAACAAAGGGGCTGACTTCTTGGCTAACTGGAGGTGCAATCATCAACAGGAAAGGTTAGAAAAACAATGGCCAATCCAACCCTAGGATGTAAACTTCAATCCTTTGGAGATAATCCTGGACTAGGACTATAGGCAGGGTCGAGAAAGCAGAGTCCAAGCGACTCAGGATCCCGATCGGGATGCGGGCCAACAGCTAGGAGCGCAAGGGTGTCGTAATGAAGGGTACCTGGGTACTTAATACCGCAGTCCCCCACATGCTCAAGGCAGGGCGTGCAGTGACCCTTGGCATGATTGCATGCTGGGGAGGTGGGCAAGGTGGCGAGGCTGGAGGCAAGGCAAGGTATAACGAACAGAGAGGCATTTTGATGTGCAGTGTTAGCATGATAGATTGCGGAGAAGGGTGGTGGCTCAGAGCTGGTGGTGATCGTCAAAACGTGAAGAACCAGGGCCGTTGTCGAACAACTGCGAACTTCGGGTATGTTATTCGGCTCCACCTCAAACCTATAATTATGGTCTTGCTGGGGCTTAGTTGGGATGCAAGGGGTTTTTTTTGGGGGATAGGAAATTGTTGGTGGCAATGGGGCAGGCAACTGCTCGCCATGGCCTAGTTTTGTGCCTTTACCTTATGTCAAATAGGTGATACCCATGACAATTGGGAGGACAATTGCCTGTTGTTATGATCGGAAGATTCGCGCTCTGGCAACAAGGGGGGGGCAGCTTGTCTGTCGCAGGGTAATGCAGGATGCATTCATACCCGAGAATCGCATAGAAAGCACTGGGCTACCTAGAACCCATGCCGGAGTGAGGGTAAGACCAGACATTGTGGGTGGAGACCCAGTTGGGGGGAACCGAGAGGCAAGAGCTCTAAGGCTGAGGCAAAGGGGGAAAGGTACCTGATACATAGCTGGCATGTAACAAAACGCAAGGGGGGACTGTGAGCTTGGCATGGGCATGGGAGGGTAGACCTGCATACAACTAAGAGAAATGGAGAGGGGGAAAAGGGCGCTTCAAGGGGTTGGGGCCAGGGCCTCTCCCATTGGGGGTTGCGGGCTCCGACCCACCCTAGCATGACTGTGGGGAGAACTGGCAGAGAAGAGAAGCATGGCAAGAAATACCCCACTGCAAGCAATAAGGAATGGGTGAGGTGGTGTATAATTTCAATTCTGTGTTTAAAACTAACTTACTGCGGATGTCATCAGTGCTCAGGACAACAAGTGATGGCTCGTGCTACGCGAGGCCGTTAGCGTGGTAGGAGAGGCCCGGCACCCAAGAAAGCTAAGGGGTCGAACACGTCGGAGCCACGCAAGGGCAGAAAATCAGTAGAACATCTCATAATAGAGGCGACAGAAGCTTACCGAGAGGGGATGGATGTGGGCATCCGGAAGCTGCTGGAAGAATGGGAAGAGGAAGTGAAACAAGGCAGTGAGACAGAGGAGGAGATGGACAATTGGAGGACCTTAGTCCCGGATCCGGGAAACACCCGCGGAAGAATCACTCAGTTCAAGCAAACTCTGTACTTGTATTGGCTAATGAAGAGTTTATTAGGCAAGGCTATGGAACAGATCTCAGTGGGGATGGCGGTGACACTACAAGGATTGCCGAACTACAAGAAGGATATGGAGAAAATCCTCTTTCAGCTGCATAAGCAGGATATTCGGCTGGACAGAATTGACCGCCATATACCTTGCATCCTGGAGTTGTATGGTATGCCTGGAGCATCCGCCCAGGACCCGACACCTATTGCATCTGTCTCAGAGGAAAAGAAGGACTAGAATAGCACCCATGCATAATTTTGTCTTATGCGGATAGCTTTTAATTTCCATGTTGCAATTATCAGTTTATATAGTTATGTAGTGTTTGGTCATGAAGTAGAGACATATCTAGCCTAGCTGGAAAGACTAAGACAGTATTGTTTTTGGATGGCTTATACTGCGGACCAGTGGCCAACAAACTTGGTTTCCCTCCGGGGCAAGTTGAGGCCACTTGGTTTATCTGTGTGGTGTAAACTTGTTTATATTTAATAGAAAATGGAATGGTCCTACCAAGCTTAACAAACAAACAAAAATATCATAGATATCGCAATATATCATTCGATTTTCAAAGAAACAATATTATTGCAGTATTTTCTCACCAGTAACATTATTGCCATATTTTGAAATATCACAATATATTGGAACATATTGCCCTATCTCCACCAACTAATGGTCTAGGACTAGTAGCATGATGCACCTATGTTGCTTATAGTTTAGGTATTAGGGGTGGCAATCTTTCAAGACAGAGGAATTCTGCAGTTGGTGGTGCTAGTGCCAGTGGTTCTGGATCCAGTGTTGTTGGTGCTAGTGTAGGTTGGTTGTTCAAATTGTGTTGGTACATGTTCAGGTGGCTCAAGTTTAAGTAATTCAGGTAAATATGTCTCAGCCAATCTTGCACAAAGTGGGGACGTTTTTTGGAAACAAAGTGTTGGAAGCATCATTCTCCAAAAATCTAGGAAGTAAAGCGTCTCGGAACGCTTCATAGATTTTTGGAAAACAACGCTTCCAACACACACACACACACATATTGCCATTTATATTCAAAAATAACGTCCAAAATACCAAACTAGTTGTAGAAGATATGAAAACATGCATATTTGTACATAAATCAAGATAGATATGGCATCCATTGTACATCAATGATTAATTATTCGAGCATCAACCATCTAGAATCTAGATTCCTCTCCTCTTGTTTGGCCTTTGCCTCTACTTCGATTCTCTAGGGATATTAGTCAACATTGCCCAATTTGATCAAAACAGCCTAATACAAGCCTTATAATATGGTAGCAAAAGCTTGACATGCCTGATCAATGATTTTGACTTGAGTGAAGCGTACATTTTTGCTAAAGCCATGAGAAAAAAGTTCAGCAATCAACACCACCGACACTAGGGTACATATAGGGCTTGGTGCGCTTGATTAAATGACAATCACATACCCTCATACATAATATAATCTAATGAAATGCCAAAATCCCATTGATCTTGAAACCCTGAAAACTGTTAAGTCTGCTAAATTTTGACTGGGGTATAAAATTATATTTTCTCCATATGAAGTCTGATGAGGTTGGAACCACTCTCAAACATCCTGATTCATTTCATGGTAATGTTATGAATTTAAATAAAAATATGAAAATGAAAGATAAAGGAGAATGTCACTTTTACTTTAAGAATTTAACATCACCATTAAGAAGCATCTAGGGATCATCAAGCGTCTTTTCCCTGACTCACCCTCAACCCACCTAAACCCCACCTAAGCCCAAGTCAAGTCCAAAAAAATAAAAAAAACCAAGTCCGCAAAACCGTCTGCATCTCTCTCGGATTTTGTCGCAATATGTGGCAAAACTACGTCGGATCTGTGACAGAATTGCAGATCGGGCCGACAGAACTGTCATCATTCTGTTTTTCCAGGAACCGCAAAAATTTGGCGGAACCATACAGTTCCGCTGAAGGATCGGTAGCAGATCCGTCCAAGACGTGAATCTGCCTCCTAATACGGGGAGGACAGATCCTGTAATACTGGTCTCAGGTTCCAGAAGATCTTGTTCTAGGGTGTTTTCTCAAGTGTTATTGGTCATTGTGGTACTATTCAAGCCCTAAGAAGCTCTATAGAGTAGCCTCAGGGCAGTGAGTATTCCTTGGCGGTGGGTTTGATTAAGGTACCTCAAAACCCTGTGTTAGTGATCACAGATCTCTCTGCATTGCTCTATTCATCAGGGATCTCCTATGGCCCCATCATTATATGTCTTGACAACAAATGCTTTGGATTACTTGTTGGAAGCCACCCATATTTCTGGTCATATTCATCATATTCTTCTTCCAAATAGTTACAAGATGGTTAAAAAGCACTTTATTGATGATCTCTCCTCTCAATCAAAGAAAAAAAGGCATATGTTGATGGGACCCTTGCTTGTCTAAAGACATTTTTCTCTACCTTGAGTGCCATAGTCAGTGCTCATAAAACTAAGTTTTGGTTAGTAGGTCTGGATGCACCCTAAGATTGGATCCATGTTGCTTGGTCTTATTCAGCCTGTGGTTATTGCTCAATAATTGGGGATTAGGTTTGGAGTTAGTTTGTTGCTAGTCTCCATGTGGGATTGATGTATACAAAAATTGCAAAGCAAGGTTCTTATCTCACATCAGAAAGACCTCTCATGTATAAGCAAACTGATTGTTGTTGGTCGTATTCTTCAAGCTTCTCATGTACATTATGTTTCTTGTTGGTTTCCCAATAAGATTTAGTTTAGTGACGCAACAGATTTTGAGAGCTTCTCTATGACCCAAGTAAGGTGGAGATTGGAACTTGCTTTTAGTTTCGTGGGACGTTTGCACCAAGCCCCAGGACAAGAGGGCTCGATTTGATTATGTTGTGTCAAGCCCTAGAGTTGGGCGTGCCTTCAACCGAGGTGTGCGCCATGGGCAACATCTCCATTGCATGATTTGCGATGAAGATATTGCAAGAAATGCGACAAAAGAGGATGTTGGGCGAGGGCGCACCAGCACAAGGTGTCAAAAAACCAACACTTGGGGTTTCCATTGGGTGCATGTGGGCAACTTGGTGTCATGGTGGATATGAGTGACCAAGCACCTGACTTGGCCTAGCAATTGGTAAAAAGGCTCGGAACGAGTTCATGAGAAGTAGCATGAGCACCCCAAGGCAAGGGCCAAACGCCCCTAGACAAGCAATCGAACTTGAGAGGAGGGTGGATCGGGGAAAGTTGGACCAAGAGGATGGTGCCATGATGGAACAGGCAGTGGGTCGAGTATCCAAGACAACCAGTCAAGACAGGTCGAGTAACGAACCAAGCATTGGAACAGTGAATTGAAGTTAGGTCAGTCGACTAGAATGGAATGACATGGAGGGCGAGCTTACCCATCCACAAGTGAAATGATCAGCGAGTTGACTTGTGTGAGAATGGAATGACAACCGAGCTAACTCATTCGAGAGTGGAACGATCAAAGAATTGACCCGAGATGTGAGGTGGAGAATAGCACGACGCGTGGAAGGAGTCATATAAGTAGAAGATCAAATGGTGGAAAGAACAACAATAACAACACAAGAACACATCACCTGAGACAAAGGAACAAGAGTCGAGCCAATCGAGGGACGCAGCCGAGTTTGGAACAAGCAAAGGACAAAGGAAGGAGTCGAGACAAGGACTCATGCCTGCAGTCTTGCAAGGCCCGAGGAACCTTGCAACCGAACCAAACCGGCCCAATAGGGTGGAGACAACCTGCAGTAGGGGGACGGGTGACCTAGTGGGGTCCAAGAGGTTGGAGTAAACGTTTTGTTGTATTCACTTAAGGTTTCTTAGCTTTGTGGATTTGTGGACCGAGCCTTTGTATATCATAATAAATGTATATCATTATTCATCATCATGAGTCATCTACACGTCATAAAGTAATCAATCATTGAGATCCTCTGCCCCTTTTACGAGAACAGGGAATGGCTTTGCCTTTTCCTCTAGAGGAAGAAGGCCCTACCCTTGGGCCTACAAATGGACTCTGTCATCCTCTAGAAGCAAAAAAAAGAGGTGGCCTATGGCCTCTGCTATTGTGCATCCTAGATGGTGTCACCTCCTCATCCTCCTCCTCCAGCTCTGCCTCATGTTCCGCTCCTCCTCCTCCTCTACCTTTGGCTCTCCCTCCCCTATAGCTGCTACCTCCTCTGCCTCTAGTGCCTTTGGATCCACCTCTAACCAATCAGGGATCGAGTCCATGATAGGCCTCTCAGTCTCAACCCTCCATGCAGCAATGGTGTTAATATTGTCCAATGAGATGGCTTCCACGTCAAAGGTTTTCTGAAGTTGTCTCGCCCACAATCAGAGATTGTAGTAGACGTAGACCATGTCATTGAGACGTTGGAACTCCAACCTGCATTAGGGTCATAGATTGAAAATTATTACTTAGAAAATTTATATATTAAAAATAATAAATTATAATTTATAATGAATTCAAAATTTTAATTCGAAATTTTTTTACATGTTGCGCCTTTTGTTGTGTATTTTGTCAAATACACTCCAGTTGCGCTCACACCCAAAGGAACTGCATGTTTGGTTGAGCACTCGAATGGCAAGCTTTTGGAGATGGGGTACTTTTCCACCATAGCTTGTCCACCAAGCATCTACAAGTTAAAAGAAAAAAGAGAAAAAAAAGTTAAAAATTGAAATTTTGAGCTTGAAGCAAATTACGAAGAGACAATGAATTATGAAAGTTGAAACAAACTAAAGCTTACCTGGCACTTTTTTCATCTTATTCTTAATGGCCATGGTAAAACCAAATGTGCCACCCACCATCCTATATATCTCCATTTCTTTAGAAATTTCTTCATGTTCTTACTCAGATGCCACCATCCTCTCAACATAAGTGAGGAATCCATCCATCACCTCGACATCAAATTTGAAACCTCAAGAGTAAGAAAATGTGGGGTTAAGGTAGATACTTGCAACATGAATGGGGCAATGGAGGGTATTGTTCCATTGCTCATCAATCACTCTGCATACCAACTGTTGTTTCTCAAACCTCTCGTCCCCCTTATCTTCATAATAGGCACAAATGGTTTCTTTGGCCCTATCCATGGCCTCATACAAGTAGCCCATTATGGGCTTATCTCCATCAACCAACTGAAGAAACCTTACCAAAGGTTCCGAAATGGCACACACCTCCTCCACTCCTGCCCAAAAGCTCTAATCATATGAAACTAGTCTGAAGATGCCCTCTCCCTCCGGTTTGCGACTAATAGATAAAGCACGCCAATCTTGTGAAAGAAACATGCTCTTCACATCCCACATAGAATTCAACAAAGACTGAAGAAATATGAAACTAGTGGCAAATCGTGTAATGGCAGGGCACACCAACTCTTTGTTGTTAGTGAATCTCCTCATCAAGCTAAGCATAGATGCATGATTATATATAAATTTTGCTATGCTCCTAGATGATTCAACAATATTCCTCATAAAAGGAATCTTACCTATATCCTTTAGCATCAAGTCAATTCAATGTGCAACACAAAGTGTCCAAAACAAGTTAGGATACCTCTCCATAAGCAACATGCCAGCAACAACATAATTTGCAGCATTGTTCGTTATGACTTGGACAACATTTTGTGGACCTACTTCCTAAATGAAGGTGTCCAACAACTCACATAATAAACATGCATCTTTACTTTGTTTAGATGCATCAACAGATTTCATAAACATTGTCCCCTTGGGACAACTAACCAAGAAGTTAAAAAGGGTCCTACCCTTCTAGTCAGTCCAATCATCTGACATGACTTTGCATCTAGTGTGTTCCGATGATGCCCTAAACTCCTCCAATCTAGCAGTGCAATCAGCCTTTTCATTTTGAAGAAGAGGCCCTCTCAACTCCGCAAAGGTAGGGGCTTTGTACCCCAGGCCAACAACAACAACAACATCAAACATAGGTTGGTAGAATGGGTTGGTCTTGGCAATGTTGAAAGGAACATCACTCCATAGAAGACACTTACTAACCAGCCTGTCAGCGTCCTCCTTTTCCTTTTTTTAAGTGTCGATTTGATCCCAGGTTGTGCACCAGGTGTGGTTCTAGGAACAAAAAAAGATGAGAAAGCTTAGGGGTTTGGCCATGTGGGTGTGAAATGCGATGTTGAAGAACCACTCTCACTTCCCCCCACTCTTGAGGCCTCTACAAGTTTACTTTTAACCATTGCCCTGTTGTCTTTGGCATCCTCTATATCATGCAATGATTTAATGGCCTTCCGAATGATTTTTGGAGTTACATTTTGGTAAAGTTCTATATTTTGCCGCAGAATTTGCCCCATATGGAATTTTAATCTGTTGACACCCCCTGACATATGCTTGCCACACAACTTGCAAGTCAAATATTGTCTATTAACCCCCCCACTGTCAGGTATAGGATCAGGTTCACCATATTCCCACATAGGGTCCAAATTCCTCAGCGTTTTGTTTAAAACTTTGAGATTGAATTTGAACCTAGGGCACAAAAGAAAGATTGAAAAAAATTAAAAATTGTCCATCACATAAGAAGAAAACACAATTGTAGTTGTTAATTTTAAATGCCTCTTCTCACTCACTTAACACACTCAAATTCACTAAACAAGGGTTTGAATTTTTGAAACATGTAAACAATCTAAATGTTTTGAACTTTTGATTCAATCTAAACATGTTTTGATTCAAATTTCTAAGCAACAAGCTAAAAATAAACTAATAGAAAGATTTAAAATTCCATTTGTGTTACAAAGACTAAGAGAGAAATTAAAATACATACCTGGTAGTAACAAATCGGCACCCTGAGTTTCTCATGTTGTGCAGTGAACAAATCTCCAAATCCACACCACAAAACTAGTAAATCTCCTCCTCTTGGGCAGTGCCAAACACCTCCTCTCTCCACAAGGATGAATAGCAGAAGTTAGAGTGAAAAATGAGTGAAATTTTTGGCCTTTTCCTGACTTATGCGTGGCCTGGACAGGCTCCACGAGTTTTTCCATCGACTCCCAACTTTATCGTGATTTTTTTGATAAAATCTCATTTTTTTATTTTCTCAAAAAATCACCAAAAAATCGGCCAATAACATCAGCCAGCTCAAAAAATCGAACTTTGTCGAGTTTATTGCCTTTTTCCACACTACATGAGTCGTTCCTTTATAAATCTATGCATGTGTATGATAATGTTAATATTGATTTGATGTCTTGCATATAATGCTCATGTCTTTATGAATGGAATTATAAATTGAAGTAGAAGTGACAATAACATTGCTTATACTATATCAAAGAATTATGATATTCCACTAAGTAACTAATGCTATAGAGATTATGTAAGTGAAATTATTGTGAGGTGCACTCTAGGTGAAGTAGCCTTGTCTTCCACGAGGCAGACGTGAAACATGTCGGTGTCACATGCTCAAGGGATTGTGGTGTACCCAAAAGGCATCTTGTGACTGTAGGAGGCCTTGGGGTCATGACAGTTGGTATCAGAACAGAAGCAAAAGTAATGGTGTGCTCTTCACCGACCTGAAGTTGGTATCAAAGCTGATACCCATATCATATACAGGTGGAGATAGTGGAGCTAGCAATATTGCTCCTCTACCACCTGAAGTTGGTATTGAAGTATACCACTCTACATATAGGTAGAAGAAATACTGAAGTAGGTGGTGAAGAGTTGTACCACATGAAGGTGCTATTAGACATTTGCATTGTTGGTTCTAAATAGGTGGTATTGGAAGAAGCAAGAGTTGAAGGAAGATTGCAGGGAAAATTGTCTTTTGTTTGCAAGTTATTGGGGCGAGAACTTTTGTAATTGATTTCCATGTGGGCAAGGGGGTTTTGGCTATTGGTTCTTGGTACAGGTCAAAGATGGATGGTCCCTTAGGAGTGGCCTATGAAGAGTCGTCATGGGAGAAGGATGTAGAAATGTGCTTGAAGAACATTCCGAGTGTTACAAACAAGTGGTCCAGGCAGTTGGACAAGCTGAAGTTGGCATCGGACATCGGGGACTTCCAACTGAGGGTGGAAGAAGGGGTGAAGGTGCCCTCTACTGTGATGAGAGAGAAAATATGCAACCGATGTTCAGAGGAACACTTTGTGGAGTTCTACCCACAAGGGAAGAGAGTTTATGACAATCTTGCGGTGGTCCAAGCCAATGAGGAGCATGGGAAAGTAGTTCCTCCACATGAGGACCAGTCAAGCGTTGACCATAAGGATCTCAGGGTAAACCAAGCAAGCTTTGAAATGGGGCACCTGGAGAAGTCCAAGCAGAAGGATTCAAGTTATGTTATCAACACAATCCAAAAGAAAGAAGAGATAGCAACAAGCAGTAAAGAAGTGATCCTCGTAGATCAACCAAAGAAGAAAATGGAATATGTGCTGCATAAGACAACCATGATGCTTGCAGCTACCATGCAGGATGAGGGGAGTGTGAAGGGTGGATTGGGCTTCAATTTGTTCAAGAAACAGTGAAAGGAAGGAAGCTAGTAGCTCTTGTGGATTCAGGAGCAACTCATTGCCTCTTGAGTGAGAAGGCAGCCAAGTCCATACGACATCCCTGAAAACATGAATAAGGAACGTTCAAAGCAGTTAATTTAGCAGAAAAAGGAATGACAAAAGGATTTAAAGCATTTCTAGCTAGAGTGGCAAACTGGTTTGGGAGAATGGATTTGAAAATAGATCAATTAGATGATTGTGCCATGGTATTGGGTCAAGATTTCTTGGAAGTAGCGAAGGCAGCACCCGCACTTGCTAGGGGAGAGATTGTTTTTCTAGGAGGAGAAACGACCATACATGTTCCACTAACAAGGAAGAGCAAATTGGGATATTGACTGAGGATGACATCCATCAAGGTTTGCAGTGATGGGATATATACGTCGATGATTCAGCGGGAGGTGGATCAGCAACACCATCCTAAGCAGAGAAACCAAGTAGTGGCAAGAGCAAAGTGCCTTTCCAAAAGACTAACTCTTGAAGAAGGAAGTAGGAGTCCTACATGGCCATGTGACATGTACGGCATGGATGTCAAGCAACAAAAAGAAGGGTGGGAGGAAGAGGAAGGCAAGGATCCTACCTCCATTGTGGAGTATTGCGATTATACTATGGGCATATATGACTTTTAGCTAACACTAGGAAGATTGAAGAGTATGGGATGTACTTGATAAGGAAGTTGACGCAGTTAGAAGGTATCTTGAGGACAGCTACTCTTCAGATAAAATAATAGCTCAAAGCCTCAGAGGGGCATTCTGAGCCCCCTCTCACTAAAAAAGGAAGATGGATACATGTGATATCTCCTCCTGGAAGCAGCAAAGGGGAGGCATTGCAACCACAAGGGATGCTTGGAAAAAGGTCATCAAGAAGCAACAAGGATGTTGAGATAAGCCAATAAACAAAACCACAAATAAAGTACTGAGTGACAAGAGGAGGTACATTCTTGTTAAGTAGGAGCGATGGTCAGATTAGCTACCCAAACAGTCTACGAGATGGGGGAGCTCAATATGCAAGCCAAGTGTCAAGGATGAGTCCGAGAAATCAAGCAAATGCAGAATTGGTGACTTAACATCAACAAACAAGCCACAAGGTTCCTAGGGTGGTACCCCTACACCATGATGATGAGTTGGGCAATCTAAGGCTAGAGAATGAGAAGTGTGTCGTAGGTAAGTATGCACTTCCAAGGATGCAATCAGAGATATCATCTAGAGAGGCTACATCATGATGACAATATCCATTGGAAGATGATCAGAGTATTATGGTTGGACTATGCCGAGACAACAATAACTTTGAGGGGGCAAAATGTCAAGCCCTAGAGTTGGGTGTGCCTTTAACTAAGGTGTGCACCATGGGCGACATCTCCATTGCACAATTTGTGATGAAGATATAGCAAGAAATTCGATGAAAGAGGATGTTGCGCAAGGGCGCACCAACACAAGGTGTCGAAAAAATGACATTTGGGGTTTCCATTAGGCGCATGTGGGAAGCTTGGTGGCACGGTGGATGTGAGTGACCGAGCACCTGACTTGGCCTAGCGATGGGTAAAAAGGCCCAAGATGAGTTGATGAGAAGCAGTGTGAACACCCCAAGGTGCAGGCCAAACGCCACTATACCACTAACCGAACATGAGGGGAGGGCAGCGTGGGGCAAGTTGGATCGCGAGGAGGGCACCATGATGGAACAAGTAGTAGGTTGAGTCCCAAGACAACCAGTTGAGACGAGCCGAGCAATGGCCTAAGTGTTGGAACAGCCAATCGAAGTTAGGTCAGCCAAGTAGAATGGAACAACGTGGAGGGAAAACCAACCTGTGCGCGAGTGAAACGACCCATGGGAGAAGAGAATGATGGGCGAGCTAACTCATGCGAAAGTGGAACGATGGGTGAGCCGACCCGTGCGAGAGTGGAACGATGGGCGAGCCGACCCGTGCGAGAGTGGAACGATGGGCGAGCCGACCCGTGCGAGAGTGGAACGATGAGCGAGCCGACCCATGCAAGAGTGGAACGATGGGTGAGCCGACTCATGCGAGAGAGGATTGATTGGAGAGTTGACCCGAGAGACGAGGTCGAGAACCGCATGATGCATGAAAGGAGTCGTATAAGTAGAAGAGTGGCCCGATGGAAAGAATAACAATGACAACACAAGAACACATCGCAAGAGACAAAGAAACAAGAGCCGAGTCGAACAAGGGATGCAACTGAGTTTGAAATAAGCGAAGGACGAAGGAAGGAGCTGACACGAGGACTCAAGCATGTAGTCGTGCAAGGCCTGAGGAACTTTGCAACCAATCTGAACCATCCCAATAGGGTGGCGACGACCCGTTGTAGGGTGACAAATGACCCGATGGAATCTGAGAGGTTGGAGTAAGGGGCTTTTTGTATTTGCTTGGGATTTCTTAGCTTTGTGGATTTGTGGACCAAGTGTTTGTCTCAGGGAAATGTTGTAACTGTGATTTTTAATAAAAGCATAAGTTCAGTGGATCATTCGTTTATAAATCGGTGTGTGTATAATGATGTTAATGGTGATTTGATGTCTTGCATATAATGCTCATGTCTTTATGAATGGAATTATAAATTGAAGTAGAAGTGACAATAAGATTGCTTGCACTATATCGAAGAGTTATGATATTCTGCTAAGTAACTAATGGTATAGAGATTATATAAGTGAACTTACTATGAGGCGTAGTCCGGGTGAAGTAACCCTATGCTTCACAAGGCAGAGGCAAAATATGTCAGTGTCGCATGCTCGAGGGATCGTGGTTTGCCCAAAAGGCTCCTTGTGACCATAAGAGGCCCTAGGGTCGTGACATGTCGCCACCCAAGGGAGCATTATGGCGACCAAGTGTGTGGTGTAATGTCTTGATGGTTTAGCTCCTTGGTAGATTTTGTTTCGACATAGAGTGCTTTCAACGTAGCATTCAAGTAAAGTCTAGGGATCTTTCAGACTTTATGATATCATCTTGTCTCCTCATCTCTTTTGAAGCGTTTAGCTCCCTCATCTTTTGGAGCATCCAAGCCACCTAGAATGCATTTGCAAGTTTGGTTTGTTGGCAACGGAAGGATAGAAAATCCAATTGGGATTTAGTGTGTTGTCCCATTTGAAGTTGAAGGGTTCAAGATTCATGTGTGGTAGAGTTGCCTCACTTCCAATCTCGCAAATTGAGTAGGAAGGGCATCTTTCTATAGGTTGTTTTATGGGATTTAGTCTTTCGTTCTTGGAAGAAAAAATGTGCTCTTGATCAATAAAATAGTCTCCTTAGTTTTGATCATCTTCTGATATGGAGTTACAAGGGCTTATCCCAAAGGATGAGTTATTTAATTGAACAATGGATGCCTAGGCCATTTAGAGAGAATGATGTTGATGTTTTGGTTAGCCACTTCAGCAATATGAATCCCATTATTTGTATTCCCTACTTCATCTTAGGCATCTATTAATCATAATACTTAATATGCATAGGCTATCCAAGGATTTCGAGGATTGAAGGATTCATCGATGGCATAATGTTTGGTTATATTGGCTTTCTTATAGGCTAAGAACTTTCTTGGTCAGTGATTTATTTGAGGGTTCCATCTAAGGCCAGGATGGTCAAGAATAGGCTTTCTGATAACCTTTGTCATGTTTGTTAGCAATCAAAGGGAATGAAGCACATCTTGGGAGTGTTAGTTTCCCAAGTAGTGATGAAGGTTTCTTGGGCCTTAGTGTTCAGGGGTGCTTCAATATTGTGTTCGTTGATGGCCTACTTTACTTGGTCATTTGTACTCTCAAGTTTGTTATTCTTTTGCAAGGATTTGATATTGTTTGAGGATCTCAGTTTCATTGATTCTGTGGAAAATCAAGTGTAGGTTTTTCGAGGATTAGTGTTTGGGGTGCCTCAAGACAGTGTTTTTCGATGCTCTTTTTTGCTTGGTCATTGGTACGCTCAAGTTTGCCCCTCATTTGCAAGGCCCTGACATTGTTTGAGGATCTTAGCTTTATTTATTATGCAGAAAATCAAGTGTAAGGTCATTTTTGCACATGAGTTGAGCTCGTATTCCTTTTGTTCTATGTGGTGGTATGAGGTATGCCATCAACTTCTAGCCAACGGAACTCTTTGAATAAAAGATGCCATGTCTTCGACCCAACTAAGTATTATGACTTTCTTTGAGATCTTGTTGCTCTAAGGAAGAGCTTATAATACCACTATATATACCCTTCCATCCTATTTTGTACAACGCTTTGTAAATATAAGATGTATCTTTCAAAAAAAAAAACTTTAAGACAAATTTTCACATTTTCCCCATGTATTGAAAAACGAAGCTAAGTGACTGAGAGCTAAGGATTTTTTCACCATCTTTCATCAAGCTAATGAGAGGAAATCCAATGTTTTCATCGCCATTAGCCAAGCAATGACCTTTGTCAATAGGTTCTCTAGAGGTGAAGAATGTGTTGTTTATTCCAAGGCTAATAAAGAATTTACTCTCAGTCCCAACCATGGTGGAGAAGGGTTATATTAGAATAATGCTATTTAGTGTTTAATGCTCATTCTTATCAGCTGTCTCTATTTTTATCATTTTAGCAGTTTCTTAGAAGAAACTGGTTGTTTCTATTTCCTAATAGAAACTTGATGTTTTTGTTGACACCTAATCCTTGTGATTGGGTAAATATCTGTAAATAAATAAATGAGAAATGTGAACAGTCATCGAGAGATGAACTGAACAGTCTCTCCCTCATGTATATAACAGACCTACCTGATTGAATGAATATACGAATCAGTTTTTGTTTTGTGGAGTTACTGCCTGGCCTGACATGGTATCAGAGCCAGCTCCCTGTTTAGCCTTTATGTCTTTGTAACTCCTGGTCTGCTCCTCTGCTCTCCATATAATTCTGTGACTGATTACCTGCGTTCTGTCTGCCATACTTGCACTCTCTGTACCTGCGCTCTCTGCCTGACATTCACCTGACATGGGAACGTTTGCGATGTCCTGACATATTCTATTTATAAGTCTTGCGCCCTGTTCATCTGAATACGCTTAGACTCCATAAACGTTTCATATTTTCTGAACGTTGTCTATCAGTTACATTTGAATTCTGTCTGCCATATTCCCTTGAAACTGCTGTTGCGGCTTCCATTGGAAGAACTCCTGCTGGCTGCGGCTTCTCTGGGGATGAAGGCAAACATGGGCGTTTTGCAGTATTCCCGGGAGATCTGACTTCGAATTCTGGCAGCAATATCGTGGCTTTTGAATCGGGTATCCGGAGCCCTGGGCAAGCCGATTATGGAGCCTTGCCTCGACAAAAAAAAGGGCTAAATTTCTGATTCCGTGACTCATTGTTCTTCTTCGTCGCTGTCTTATGAGCCTTGCCTCGACAAAAAAATTTCTGATTCCGTGACTCATTGTTCTTCTTCGCTGCTGTCTTATGAGCCTTGCCTCGACAAAAAAAAATTCTGATTCCGTGACTCATTGTTCTTCTTCGCCGCTGTCTTATGAGCCTTGCCTCGACAAAAAAAAAATTCTGATTCTGTGACTCATTGTTCTTCCCTCGACCTATACTAGGCGGTGAATTGCCCCCCTCCAGTCAATAATACTCCTCGGCCTCTCTTTTGTCTGTGTATTTAAATATTGCAAGTTTTTTACATACCGACTGGCGAGCATGAATAATACACCTCGCTCTCTTCATCGTCATCGGCAAAAGAATCGCGGCGCACCGTGAAGCTCCTGTGCATGAGTTCCGACAAGCTCATTTCCATCCAATTCTGAGGCCGAGCATATAATAGAAATGGTAATGAATGAATCCAACCGCGAAGGATTTCTGACTTTATACAAGTCAGAGGGCTCGAGAGGATTCTTTCATGTCATTTCGAGCTGATGGTTATTGTTTGGCTGCGGTATTTTTCCTGTGGATAAACCCCATATTCGTTGGGCATTCCTTTTTTGGTGTTAAAATTTAAACTATGACCATATACCACTTCATATCCGTGTTAGTTTTTTTTTCCACATTACCTTTTATATGATGGACATGGCATATAATAGATTAAAACGTTATATGCGGTGAATATTTTTATGACAGTGGTAGCATTCCTTTCAATGGTCAATGGTATATGAATGGCGTAGCGGAATTCTATTCCTGCTCAGATTTTGGATGGTTTTGAATACACTTTCATATCAGAATCATTTTTTTAGCAGCAGAAGTTTTTTTTCTCCACAAAAGCACATTTTTTTGCCATCAGAAGTATTATTCTATCAGCAGAATTTTTTTTTTACAGAATGCATTCAATCATATCCATGGTGGGAATAGTTCTCACTGGCAAGGAGAACTATCCTGAATGGTCCCGGATGATAAAACACACCCTCATTTTCAATGAGTTGTGGAAAGGAGTGTGTGTCGGAGAAGGAGACAATGACCCAGTACAGCCTACCTCAGAAAAAGAGCTCGTCATTTGGGAAAACAAGAACAGCAAAGCTTATGCATTAATTGCAGCATCTGTAAATGAAGAGGTGAGTCGCCATATTTCGTCATATTCAACTGCCTTTGAAGCCTTACAAAAGCTGAAAGAACTCTATGACTCACATTCTGCACTTGAAGTTGTTCAACTCATGATTAAACTCTTCACTCTTGAACTGCAAAATAATGATCCTCTTGCTCTTGCATCTGAAGTAAAGTCTATAATGCATGATATCAAATCCACTAAGGTTGAGCTGGATATTCCTCTTATTGCTTTTCTCAAGGCACTTTATCCTACTTACTCCAATTATCTTGAGTCATTGCAAGCAAATGGAAATCTCAAAGATATAACCTTTGACTCTCTTGTGAAAAAGTTTGCTGAAAGAGAGAAAGCTTTTGGAAAGAAGACAGCCCCTGAATCTTCTAAAGAGACTATGTGCCTTGCTCATAAAGAAAAGCACCCTGCTCAAGATTCTACAAGAGGAAGAGGTGGACGAAGAGGAAGAGGAAGATATTTCAGAGGCAGGGGGGGCAGACATTCTCAAGGAGAAAAGGCAGATTTGCACTGCATTTGCTGCAAAATAAATGGATCACATGATGCCTCTACATGCAAGCTACCATGGGACAAAATTGAGCAGAAAAGAAATCAACAGAAAGGTAAAACTGATGATACAGACAAAGGTAAAGCACCTGAATCCGCTCACTATGTTGAGGCACAATCTAACATTGGAGTAAATGAAGATTTGTTTAATGCTTCACTTGCTTCTTGGAAAAATGATTGGTTGCTTGATTCAGGAGCAACCTGTCACATGACTCATAGAAAAGATTTTTTTGAAGATTTTACTGACAATGTTGATGGAGCAGTATACTTTGCAAATCAATCAAAAATCAAGCCATCGGGGCTTGGCACAATCAGGCTTAAACTGCCTGGTCTTCCAGACTTTCTTCTGGATCATGTTCTATATCTCCCACAGCTCAAGAGAAACTTGTTGTCCTTGGTCCACATCCGCCAGCAAGGTCACTCCATTCATATGTTTGATGGCAAGCTTGAGGTAAGAAAAGCATCTGAGCACTCACTTGTCATGAGGGGAATAGAAGAAGAAAGGCTTCTCAAACTGCAAGGAACATCTGCTCATGCACAACATTTCTCATACAATTCTCATCATGAAGAAGGTACACTTCCATCAAGTTTATTATGGCATGCTAGATTTGGACATTTGAACTATGACAGTCTCCGCTTATTGAAGAAAAATGGTGTTGCTGGTTTGCCTACAATTCCTAGAAAACTTAAGCAATGTGATGCTTGCATTCTAGGAAAGCATAGCAAACAGCCTTTTCATGATTCACATTCAAGAGCACATAGAAAACTTGAACTCATTCATTCAGATTTATGTGGTCCAATGCCTGTTCCTTCTGCAAATGAAAATAAATATATCATGACGTTTATTGATGACTACACCAGAATGTGCTGGGTTTATTTATTGAAGAACAAATCTGATGCTTTTCAAACATTCAAGAATTTTCATAAATGGATTGAAAATGATGCACAATCTCATATTGGGTCTATTCGCACTGATAATGGAAAAGAATACACATCAAATAAATTTGAAAACTATCTTCGCCAACATGGGATCAAACATCAAACAATTGTGCCTTATAATCCCCAACAGAATGGTGTAGCTGAAAGAATGAATAGGACAATCTTAAATATGGTACGATCCATGCTCTTCTTCAAGAATGTAAAGATAATGTTTTGGGCTGATGCTGTTCTATCACTATGTGCTGCATATATAAAGAATAGATGTCCATCTAATGCTATTAAAAACAAGACTCCTTATGAAATGTGGTACGGACATGTTCCTTCGGTAAAGCATCTCAGGGTCTTTGGTTCCACCTGTTATGCTTTGATACCAAAGGTACATAGAAACAAACTTGGTGCTAGAAGTTGTAAATGTATCTTCCTGGGGTACTCAAACACCTCCAAAGCATACCGCCTCTATGATGAAGTAAATAAGAAGTTTGTTGTATCTAGAGATGTAATTTTTCTTGAATCATTCAAAACTGACAACGTTGTTGAGCGGCAACTTGATCGCTTGGATAGATTCGCAAAAGCAAAATCATTTCAAGAATTAGATAATCAGATTCCACATCTTGAAGGGGGGATTCCTATACTAGATCAACATGTGGAATCTTCTTCTAAAGAACACTCTCCCCCGCATGAAACTCCAACAACGGATGATGCTTTAAGTGATGTAATTGATAGAATTGGGAGACTCAATCTTGATTCAGTCCCAACTCAATCAATGGAGCAGCCTGGACCACCTCAGAAAGGTCCCCCAAAGTGGTTGACAAAAACACTTGAAAGTGTTCATCCTGATGAAGTTGGAAAGACAAGAACCAGAAATTCAAACCGGCAAAATGGAGTTGATGTAGATGACTCTAATTCACCTGTTGATATGGATGTTTCTTATGATTGTGAATTGAACTTGTCTACAGATTTTGAACCAACTTCCTTCAAAGAAGCTGCTTCTCATGATGAATGGAAAGAAGCAATGCAAAAGGAGTATGATGCCCTCATAAAGAACGGCACTTGGAAGCTGGTTGATCCTCCATTTGGATCCAAACCAATTGGCTGCAAGTGGGTCTACAAGAACAAGTATAAAGCTGATGGCTCACTTGACAAGCACAAAGCTAGGCTTGTGGCAAAAGGTTTTGCACAGAAGGAAGGGGTCTATTATGAGGAGACTTTTGCCCCCACAGCAAAATGGGCTACCATCCATACACTCTTTGCACTAGCAGCTCAGAACGGTTGGAAAGTCCATCAAATGGATGTAAAAACTGCTTTCTTGAATGGAGATCTAAAAGAGAATGTTTTTATGTCCCAGCCTGAAGGTTTTGCTGTGAAAGGACATGAACATAAAGTATGCAAACTTGTGAAGTCCTTGTATGGCCTCAAACAAGCACCGTGAGCCTGGTATGAAAAACTAACTGAGCATCTTCTGAAACTCAATTTCAAACATTTTGATCTTGATGATGCAACTTTATTTGTCAAGAAAGTTGACAAAACAGTTGTATATCTTGGGGTATATGTAGATGATCTTTTAATGACAGGGAACAATGAAAGCTACATTGCATCCATAAAGAAGGAATTGGGGAAAAGTTTTGAAATGACTGATTTGGGCTATGTTCATTACTACCTTGGCATTGAAGTAACCCAACATCCAAAGTCCATATTTCTTTCTCAAAAGAAATACATTGGAGATTTGTTGAACAAGTTTGGCATGACAGAGTGCAATCCTCTTACTACTCCAATGGAACAAAACTTAAAGCTCACATCTATTGAAGGAAAGGAATTTGAGGATGCAACAAAGTATAGACAGCTTGTAGGAAGTCTCAACTACCTAGCTACTACCAGACCAGACATTTCATTTGCTGTTGGAATCCTCTCTAGGTTTATGCAAAAGCCTTGTGAGGGACATTGGTCTGCTGCAAAAAGAGTTCTAAAGTACTTGAAGGGAACTCAAGACATTGGAATCAAGTACACACAGGTGGATGACTTCAGCTTGATCGGATACTCTAATTCAAACTTCGATGGAGACAAAGAAACTGGGGTATCTACTTCAGGATATGCTATGAGTCTTGGATCAGGAGCTGTCTCTTGGAGATCACGCAAACAATCAGTTCCAGCAGATTCCACAACAGAAGCAGAATACATGGCAGTAGCTGAAGCAACAAAATAAATTGTGTGGCTCAGGAAAATTCTTGAATATTTGCAGGTAAAACAAGTACAATCAACTCCACTCATGATTGAAAACACCTCTGCAATAAAGTTGGCCAAGAACCCAAAGTTCCATGATCGAACAAAGCACATCAATACTAAATATCATCTGATTCGACATCATGTTGAGGCCAAAACAATCCATCTCTGTCATTTTTCCACAAATGAGCAAATTGCAGACATCTTCACCAAAGCGCTTGGAAGAGAAAAGCTTGAACGATTCAGAACGATGCTTGGACTCACCAACATCCCTTCAGATTAAGGGGGGAATGTTGACACCTAATCCTTGTGATTGGGTAAATATCTGTAAATAAATAAATGAGAAATGTGAATAGTCATCGGGAGATGAACTGAACAGTCTCTCCCTCATGTATATAACAAACCTACCTGATTGAATGAATATACGAATCAGTTTTTGTTTTGTGCAGTTACTGCCTGGCCTGACAGTTTCTATTTCTGTAAATATCTTTGTATTACTTATTGAGCTTCATTTACTCATGTAAATCAATTCAATTCATTCATTGATTATGGTATCAGAGCTTTGGTATTATTTCGAAATAATTTTTCATAGCTTGAAAAATTTAGTGCTTCATTTCGAAATTGCTCTTCTGTGGAGAAATTTTTTTCCTTCAGTTTTCATTTAGGGTCACAGTTAGTAAACTGAAGGGCTCTAAACCTACGTGGTTTTAAATAAGTCCCGCAAGGATATGGATCTGGGCCATTCTGTAGAAGCTGGTACCTGCAATCGATCGATTGTGGAAGCTGGGCCATTTTGGATCTACTTGTGGAACATAACTCGCCGTATATCAGTTGGGTTTTGTCACACCAATTAGAGGATTGGTCGGATCAATCTCATCCCCATCGTCTTCTGCAGCAAAGTGACTGCAACTTCTCCTCCAACAAAAAACCGATTAGCGCCTTCAAACAGTTGCCGCTTCAACTGGACTCAACAGTGGCAGGGCTTTCATCGATTTTTTTTTTCGATTGGAGGTTCGGAGTGCACACAGACAGTTTTGCATGAATTGCGCACAGGTTAGTATCCTCGAACAGCCCGACAAGATATGCCTCTGTCACTTCTTGCAGTGCTAAAACCGCTGAGGACTGGCATCTCAAGTCCGTCTTGAAATCCTGGGCGATCTCACGAAGAAGCAACAGTGTCGGGCCTGAGTTGCACGTTTTTCTTCCCGTGTGCCTAACGCAGCTCCTCCCTAGCGTGAGACTATACTTTCGTCGTCTCAGTCACCGTCGCTGTCGACAGATCAGGAGATCGAATTCCCCCATTACTGCTTGCTCAGAGCTAGATACTGATCCTGGTATTTTTCACGCGCAATATTTTTTTTTATGCCCAGTATTTTTTCATTGAGGACAGTTTTTCGATCTGTTGGAATATTGGCACGTATTGATCACTGTTGAGGATCTCGTGAAAGAAAAGCCTCAATTTCTTACCTAAGCGTGCTATAATGTATCTGAAGCTGTGTTGACAAAGAGGATTGTGGGAGTACCATTTTCTGTGGCCTGTAGCATTCAGTTAATCGCTGGTCTGCGTGTTTATCCACTGTTTCCTAGGCAGCGTATTTCACTGTTATGTGAAAGAAAGGAGTATTCAGTCAGAATCTCTGTCAATTGACGGATTTTTTTGTGTGGCTCGTTTTTTTTACCAAGGTATTTTAATTTTTTCCTTTGTCGAAAAATTTTTCCGATTACAGATTTGATGTGGGTTTTGTAATCTCTCAACTGGGTAGTTGTCAGAATTTTCTGGGTGCATAGTTTTCCGTGCCCGATTTTTTCGAGTCAACAGATTTGAATTTTGTTTCCAGCATCGGTCAGTTTTTTGTTCGGATCAGCCAGCGTCTGCATTAAAATCTGTGCCAAACTCCTTTGTTTTTTTTCCGTGTCCTTGGAAACATGCAGATGGCCTCGCTAACCAATCTCATGTTGGAAGGTAGTCAGCGCTTTAATGGCACCAATTATAACATTTGGAAACAGAGAATGTTGACCATTTTTGAATATAGGCGTCTTGACCAGCTCGTTCTGAACAAAGAGCTCCGTCCTGGTACAGCTAGTACCGATCAAGATAAGTTTGATGATCGAAATAGAGAGGTTGCTATGCTTTTCAAACTTTCTGTGACTGATGATCAGTTACCGCAGATTCCTTCCGGTAAGACAGCTGCCGAAATCTGGCAACATTTGAAGGAATTGCACGAGACATCTAACAAGAGCAGATCCTTCTTTCTCAAGAATCAGTTGTTCTCCATCATGATGGACGAACATATGTCTTTACAGGAACATCTTAACAAGATTAAAGACATTCGAGATCAGCTCGAAGCCATTGGTCGGACCATGGGGGAAGAAGATATGGTAGTCATCACTCTGAAAAGTCTACCAAAATCTTATGAGCACTTAATAGAAACACTCAACATTACTTCCACTAATGTTGATCTAAAGTTTCCGGAGTTATGCACCAAACTCATGCAGCAGGATTGTTGGAAACAACAGTTTGGTAGTGGTGCTTCATCAGCCTCCTCATAAAATGCTTTTGCTGCCAAATATCAGTCCTCTCAGTCCTTTTAGCAGAAAGGTTCTTCTCAGCCTTTTGATCCTGCTAGGAAGAAAAATGTGCAATGTAATTACTGTCACAAGTTCAACCACATGAAGAAAGATTGCCGACAAAGGATTGCTTCTAAACAGAAGAAACAGGGAGGGCCCCATCAGACAGCGAATGTTGCAGAACATTCTGAGCAGACAAAATCTGCCTTTTACGCCTTTATGGCTAAAAGGTCTTCAGATCATGTCCTGTCTTCTGCCTGGTCCATTGACTCTGGTGCATCACGCCATTTCTCTCACAAGCGTGACTAGTTTATTGACTTCTCACCTTTCAGTGATTCCATGGTATTCGGCGTAGGTGAAGAGTACACAGTGGTTGGCAGAGGTACAGTTCAAATCCAGTCTGGTGGGCGCACACTCATCTTCCTAAATGTGTACTATGTTCCTAGTATGGAAATGAATCTGCTGTCTGTCAGCCAGATTATGAGGAACTCTCCTCAGCTTGATGTAGTGTTCAGTGCACACAAGTGCTCCATTATCGACAGGGAGACTAGTCTTGTGGTTGTTGTTGGCCTAGAGGATCATGGTCTATACAGGCTTCTTGACAGTGGTGATTCTCCAGAAGTGGCTCTAGCAGCTCGTGTTTCTCCCATCAACACTCTGTGGCATCAGCGATATGGGCATCTAAACATGCAGTATCTCTCTCAACTCTCTTGGGAGGGACTTGTGTCAGGGTTACCTGATATTCAGACTCAATAGTTGGGAGTATGTGGCGCCCGTCAAGCTAGCAAGCAACATCGATCTTCATTCAAGGATGGAGAATCTTGGCGCGCATCTAAGGTACTCCAGTTAATTCATGCTGATATTTGTGGTCCTATGAATACATCTTCTATTACTGGTTGCAAATATTTTTTGCTTATTGTAGATGATTTCAGTAGAAAGATGTGGGTGTATTTTCTAAAATATAAATCTGATGTATTTAGTATCTTTCAGAAGTTTAAATCCTTAGTTGAAAAAGAGTCTGGCTGTAATATCATAACTCTTAGGACAGATAACGGGGGGGAATTTTGTTCTTCTGCTTTCTCCAACTTCTGTGATACTCATGGCATCAAATGCCAGTTAACTACACCCTACACTCCTCAGCAGAACAGTGTTGTTGAACGCCGCAACCGTACGGCTGTTGAAATGGCTTGTTCCATGTTACAACACAGGAGTGTTCTGAACAAATTTTGGGCTTAAGCAGTATTTACTGTTGTCTATCTTCTTAACCGATCACCTACTCAGGTTGTTAAGGGGAAGACCCCCGAAGAGGTTCGGTCTGGCCGTAAGCCTAAGATCAGTCACCTCAAAGTATTTGGCTCGGTTGCATATGTTTGGATTTCAGCCGCTAAGCGCTCTAAGTTGGATTCCAAAAGCCAGAAACTCATGATGACAGGGTACAGTCATCATCACAAGGCCTATAGGCTGATAAATATAGCCATTGGTCGTCTTAGCTTCAGTCGGGACGTAGTATTTGATGAAGACAGAGGATTCTTTCAATCTCCTTCTGAGCAGTGTTCTGAGGATCAGCCTCACAGTGTTCTTCTTCCGATAGGTCCACCTGATAGGAGGGATGATGCAACATCAGTATTTGATGATGCACTACCTGAGCTTCCTCTGGAAAATAACCCTCCTCTTGCTGCTCCTATTGTTCCTTAGCCTTCTCCACCTCCTTCTGATATTGGTTCCTCTACTCTCTGGCCTAAATGGTGGGCTAAAACCATTGGTGATCTACGGGATAATGAGCTCCTTAAAGGTAGAACTTCTAGACATAAGAGCAAACAGCAGTCTATAGTAAATTTTGCTCTTATGGCTAACCTGCACAGTATTTTTGAGCCTCAAACCTATTCAGAGGCTAAGGGTACATCTGAGTGGGAACAGGCTATGGAAGCTGAATTCCAGAGTCTTCAAAAGAATCACACGTGGACCCTTTCTGATCTTCCTGCAGGGAAAAAGCCCATTAGCTACAAATGGGTGTATAAAGTGAAATACAAAGCTGACGGAACCCTAGAAAAGTATAAAGCTCGTCATGTTGCTCGAGGGTTCTCACAGAAGGAAGGCATCGACTATGAGTAAACCTTTGCTCCTACAGCCAAGATGAGTACCATACGGCTTGTCCTTGCCCTAGCAGCTCAGTTCAATTGGAAAGTTCATCAGATGGATGTAAAGAGTGCTCTCCCAAATGGTGACTTACAGGAAGAAGTCTACATGACGCAACCTCTAGGATTCAAGGTTACCGGTCAAGAACAGAAAGTGTGTAGATTAGTTAAAGCACTCTATGGATTGAAACAAGCTCCTCGAGCTTGGTACATGAAAATTGATCAGTATCTAACAGATCATGACTTTCAGCGGAGCCCATCTGATGCAAACTTGTATATCAAGCATACTGGTGATGATATTTTGTTTGTGGTTGTCTATGTGGATGACCTTATCATTACTGGCAGTTCAGCACATTTGATCCATGGGATCAAACAAGATTTGTGCAGCACCTTTGATATGACAGATTTGGGACTTCTTCATTACTGTCTGGGGGTTGAAGTCTGGCAGACTGAGAACAACATCTTCCTCTCTCAGTCCAAGTATGCCAAAAATCTTGTGGACAGGTTCAGAATGCAAGATTGCAAACCAGCCACAACTCCTATGGAACCAGGGCTCAAACTTTCAGCTCAGTCATCCTCACCCCTTGTGGATGAAACTTTATTCAAGCAATTAGTAGGCAGTCTCATCTATCTTATTGCCACTAGACCTGACATCAATTTTGTAGTGAGCTACATTTCCTGCTTCATGTTAGCTCCTAAGGCTAATCATTGGATAGTAGCGAAACATGTGCTGCGTTATGTGAGTGGCACTCCTGATTATGGACTTTTGTACACTCGAAGTTCCGATCATATACTCAGTGGTTACATAGATTCTGACTGGGCCAGTTCAGTTGATGACCGTAAATCTACAGCTGGGTATGTGTTTAGTCTAGGATCCGGTGCTGTCACCTGGACTAGTAAGAAGCAGCAGGCAGTGGCTCTCTCCTCAATAGAAGCAAAGTATCGGGGAGCAATTAAGGCATCTTGTGAGGCAGTTTGGCTTCAACGTATGCTTGCGGATATGCATGTTTTCCAGACAGGTCCTACTCCCTTGTTCTGTGATAATCAGGGAGTGCTCAAACTTGCCAAAAATCCAGTCTTTCATGAACGAACAAAGCATGTAGAAACCCATTGTCACTACATTCGCCAGCTTGTTGAAGACGGATCCGTTCAGTTGTGATATGTTCCCACAACGGAGCAGCCCACCGACATCTTCACTAAGCCCCTTGGTCCTGATAAGTTTGTAAAATTCAGAGGGTCTATCGGTGTTGTAAATAGATTGAGCATTAAGGGAGGGTATTAAGCTATTTAGTGTTTAATGTTCATTCTTATTAGTTGTTTCTATTTTTATCATTTTAGCAGTTTCTTAGAAGGACCTGGTTGTTTCTATTTCCTAATAGAAACTTGATGTTTCTATTTCTATAAATATCTTTGTATTACTTAATGAGCTTCATTTGCTCATGTAAATCAATTCAATTCATTCATTGATTAGGTTATGTTTTCCATTTCTAGGATGGACAAGTTCTCATTTGACCAAGAAATTCTAGCCTTGACTCAAGACAAGGGATTGGAGACAGAGAGACTAATATGTACATGGTGAAGGGTCAACTTATACGAGTCCTAGTTCATGACAATGACAACCTGTTCAAGCTTTGGCATAGGAGGATGGGTCACTTGCACCACAAAGCATTGCACATACTAAGGGAGACTATTACTAGTCTTTCGAAGTGCGAAGCAGCAAGGAGTATGCACAGGATGTGCTCTTGGAAAGTATGTTAAGGCTACTTTTTGCAATAGCAAGTTCAAGGGGATCTTGGATATACTACATATAGATGTGTGTGGTCTGATGTCAATAGCATCTTTGAAGGGTTCCAATTATTATGTGACCTTCATCAATGATTTTTGTAGGAGGATGTGGATTTTCCTCATGAGGCCTTGAGTTGATTTCGGGAGTTTAAGGCTTGTTACCCACCACCTGTGGGCTATGTCACAAGGTTCGCCAAATTTGAACCTTGAGGTTCGAAATTCGGCAAACCCAAAAAAAAATTCAAATTCGTTCAGGTTCGCTGAACCTGATAGTCGAACCTCAACGAATTCGAACCTAAAGATGAACCTAAAGACGAACCTAAAGCCAATTTTATAATTTTTTAAAAAAATTTGGGGTTTGAGGTTAGAGTTCGAGCTGTTTTTGTCAGTTGTTTTGAGGTTTATGAGAAAAACCATGGGCAGCACATGGTTTTCTTTTGTTTCACTTCCCGCTAGTTAGTTTCTTGCGGTGGCCACTAGTTTGGCTTTATTTACCATAGTTGTTGATAGATTTTCACAAGCCAACTTCAGTCTGAGTGTACTCGCTCTATTGTGCTCAGTTCTGCTACTGCGTGTTGTATTCTCTGCGATTTCCCGAATTCAATTTCTAAATGTTGCTTCTCCCTGCCGCCCAGAGCATGAAGTGAATAGTGGTCGTGATTTGTGGCTCGTGGGTGCTCACTGCTACTCATATAGCTTTATTGATCGATTTTTATTATTTGTTATTTTATGTCATATATATATATATATTGAAAAACATGAATAGTCGAGCTTAATGTCGAACCTCATACGAACCTCATCGGAAAATTTGAATTTGAATCAACTTAAATGTTGCCGAACTCGAATTCGAATCCGAACTGTGTGACATACCTTGTGGTTAGTATGCATAGGAGAAAAAAATCCTAGATGGTCCCCAGTCGGCAGCCCCTTGCAGCCACCAGATAGCTCCACATGCCATTTTCTCCGCCACTTGAGCTAGCCTTGTGGTCCATCACCCATCTGTTATGAACGTATGTTTGAAGGTGGGCTTCCCAAACCCAAAGGTATGAATTTTCTCTCTTCTATAATTCGGCCCTCTTAAGACCAAGCGGCCCAGCTAGGGCTTAGTGTGAATTGGCTAGGAAGAGCAAGTTTTGGTCTTGGAAGGTCTCAACATCTAAGGTTGAGTGATTTCCTCAAAATCATTCCCCTTTCATGGCCATTCCTTCCATTTTTGTCCATAATTTCTCTTGCCCTAGTTGTTTTCCCTAGGATAAAACCCTAGTTTGGAAATAACTTCAACTTGAGGACTTGTCAAAGGTTTCATGTTCATTTATCTTGCTAACACTTACTATTGGAATCCTTTTCTTGGCATCTTGATCTTGGGTCATCCCAACACACAACATATCAATCAAACCCTAGGTCTTGCATTGCCTCAATTTGGCCTCTACTTGGAAATCAAATTTCCCCTTCTTCATTGTTAGAGCCTTGTACCTAAATTGTGCCTTTCCTCTAGAAGCCTCTTAGTCACCTTATACCTTTAAGCATAGAAAACCTCTTAGGTGACCTAACTACAGGGATTCCTCCCATTGGTGAAAATCCATAAAGAGCAGGGGGTAGTAGTTGTGGTGACAATGGGCTACTAATTTATTGTTGTCACTTGGTCTAGTAATAGCCTTGTAGGTTACCCCTTATTGACTGTTGAGTTGCACTTAGCAGATGTTATGAAGACTCCATAGCCCAGGACACAAAGTACACATCAACTTTTTTTAGAATTCCAGAAGTCAGCAGGGCATTCTAGCCCCTTTCTCTCTCCTCTCTCTACATTATATTCTCAAATTCCACAACCCTGCGAGGAATTGTAAAAATGTCGATAACATGATGAAAAAAGTTTTGTAACAAGCCTAGGCGACTTGGGACCTTATCATCAATGAGTCCACTGTAGAGTGTGTTTTTTACTTATAATTATCTGTGTTTTTAAATGACGAATAACTCGTTGAGTTTTTTCACTCATAGATACCCCCAAAGTTGGAGTGTAGCTTGACGGTAGGGCCTTGGGTCCATCCTAGTGTCTAGAGTCGATGTATATTACCATGCTAGGTCATCTATAAAGTTTCGCAGAATTTGACTAGGTCTAGGTAGGATTTTAATAATTAAAAAATTCCCGCAAGACAAGTTTTTTTAATTAATTGGTATGAAAAATGTAAATAAGTGATGCCAGAGGAGATGTTGAAGGTGTATGAGTACTCAAAATTCATCCTCTCCACCTCAACATTCTTCTATGACATGCTTTGGGGGTCAGAAAACACTTCTAACCCCTCAAAACCCACTTTTCCTAAGTCTAGTGGATAAAGTGTTGAAAAAATCGAAGAAATTAAATAAATGGTAGAGAAATTAAATATTTCCACAAGTCAAAAGAAGTGGAAATGACATGCAAAATAAAGAATAAAGAAGAAAGAAATTATTTCAACGTCCACAAGGCCAAAGATAGCCTATGGGACGGATTGCTTCTTCATCTGCTTGATGTATTCGGCCCTTTTTCTGTGAAGCTTCAAAATAAATGCTCCCAGCTTCTCGACAAACCCCTCGCTAAATAGATTATCCCAAGAGCTAGCTGCCAGCATATCTGCATAACTTTCCTTGTTGTCTTTGAAGGCCTCACATTCTAAAATGAAATGTTTTTCTGTTTCCACTTTTCCGGAAGAACAAAAAATGCATACTCTTTCCTCCCACACTTCCTTTGGCCTTTTCTAGTGCCCTGTTTCACAATGGAGTTGATGAGAATTAGTCCTTAACTGAGCAATAAGATGAGTTGAGTGATGAGTGGGCATCCACCTAAGGCCCACAAGCTAGGTTGCCACTTGGAGGTCAAAGCATTTCATAAGAGGGCCCACGAATTACCAAGGACGCAGGTCAAAAATTGGGTGCCCACAAAAATTATTTGATCTACTTTTGATGAAGGGGTCTAAATTTGAAATGAAGTGAGTGAGGGTAGACCCCACCTCACTCTCTCTTCCTTCCTCCGTGCAGCAGCAACTTTGGAAACTCCACGCAGGCAAGGAAACAGCCAGTATGCAGAGATTGGAACCAGATTTGGTGGAAGATACGCACAACAGATTTTATCGAGCTTTGCTCCCTCACCTCTCCTCTATTACCACACTTGACAGCCACAGGAAGCACGCACAGGTTATGGATGCTATACACTGCCCAGCTAGGAAGATACGCACAGCTTAGAATGGATGATACGCAGGCCCAGATTTATGGCATTAAATAGAAGTCAAGGATCTAATTCGAAGTGGCACCTAATGGAATTATCAGCGCAAATTTGATGTAGTGTGTCTCCCCTTTACTTCAGTCCCTCTCTACACTTGGCTGCCCTGTCCTGTACGCACCAGCTAGCAAGAAAAATGTGTTGCCAATAGAGGAGATGTTACAATAGTTTGTTCCACACCTGGCCAGCCCTTATGCCACATCGAGAATTCGATTTTGCAAAACGATCTTCACCATCTTGCCACTTGTTGATGGACTCTCATTGGGATTTCCTCCCAATTTCTTATAAATGTAACCCATGAGCTCTCTTTCTTCCATGGTTGGAAGCTGAAAGCTTGTTGTAACTCTGTCAAAATTTTGATTCAAGTAAAAGTCTTTAGGGGTCACCAACCCGGGTTTTATGTTGTTTCTCCTTGTAGCATATGAGGTAACATGGTATTTTTTCATTGAATTCTTCTTGCATTTACAACAATTTTTGTGTTATAGCCTGAGGGCATTCTTGTCTAGGGAGGGAAAGCTACAATTACTTGTAGTTTTCCTTGGGCTTGCACATATCCTAGGCCTAGTTGGGGTTTGTATGTTCTCAATTGAACTACAAATCCAACTTTGCCATCATATGGCAAGTTCCCATTAACACTAACATTTGCCTTTGCACAGGGGTGGTTGTATTAAAACAGGTTATCAATTGCATTGGAGTTGGGGATGTCCTTTGCTATACTAGCCATCTCCATTGACTTCAAGGAGCACATAATTCAAAGAGCCAAAGGCCCTTTAGAGCGATTCAAAGAAGAAAGATCAAAAGGGGTATCCATAAGCCTCCATATCTTTTTCCTTCCATCATTTAAAATCTAAAACTCTATTGGTTACTAAATTTGTGCTTTCATCTACAAATCAGGCAAAAGGATTTTTGGATTGCTGGTCACAACAGTGATCCTTTTTGTCTAGAGAGGAACCAAGTTCATTTGGTCTCCTTAGCCAAGATGGAATAGACTTTGGTTGGAATTACTTAGTAGTTTATTTTGCACTTGAAACTAACCAATGCTAGAATTTGGATATTTGTTTAAACACACTCCTTAATCTATTTTTAACTTCTGTTCTTGAATGTCTTCTTTGGGCAGACTCAAGCACAAGGATTAGTTCACTGTTGGTTGACTTTAAGGCAGCCCCAAATTTTCTCTTGGAGGCCAACTTTCGGTTCAGCCTTACTTGACAAAATTTGTCCATTCAAAAGGGGCAAATTTCCTTGTAGAGCATTGGCAGAATTGGTCTCCTTTTTGGGACTGATATTTGCTTTTTTTAACAGACTTCAAAGTCCCCCTTTGGGCAGACATGAAGGGTGAAATTCTTGTCATTTAGGGACAGATTAGTAATTCTTCTCAAGGAGTGTTCAATCCCCTTTATTTATTGGAAACATTCATCCTTTGGGATTGTATCTGTTACCACACAATCTAGCGGGCTCCAATGAGGGAAACCTAGGGGACAACTACTAGACTAAGTGACAACAATGGGACGATGACCCATTGTCACCTCAGTCAAAGTCCCTTGCGCTTTACGAACTTTCACCGATGGGGGAAGTCTTGGTAAGAAGAGAATCACTTAGAATGAATAGATCAATGATTTAGGTGTGAAGTGATTCAACAAAGCCCATTCAAGGAGAGACACAAAAATGGTTCGATGCTTCAAAGAAGCTAAAAGCTCTCCAAGAAAAGTTTAAGATGAAGAGATCAAAACCTAGGGTTTTAGATATGATGATGATAATTGGTATTCTTGAGGTCAAGACTCTAAGAGATGAGGTAGGACCTCACAAACAAGCTCGATGTGATGACTTAACACTTCAAAAGGCTCTTCGCTCTCTTTGAGAGACCTAAGAAAGACTTGCTCTAAACCTGGGGTTTTATGAATAATCGAGGGAAGGAATGCTTCCAAGATACTCACTAGATCAAGGCAAGGGAGGAGAAAGGGTTTCTTAGGATTTATTCCACTGAATACTAAGTTCATACAACCCTCATAGAAGTCCCCAAGGTGAGAGAGAAAGACCTAGGTTTCCCTATTGGAGTGGAACCTAGGGCAAGGGATTTTATTGATGAAACTCGAGTGGATGCCCACCAATCTTGGAGCATAGGTAGCCTAGACCCTAAGCTTGATGTGTGGATCCTCGAATCCCCGAAAAATCACCTCCCTAAAATTTCGCTGCAAGCCCTAAATTTCCACCCTACCTTTAGGGGACCAAAATTTAGGAGGACAAAATATGGAGAAGAGAAGAGTTGATCATCAAAATTCTTGGATTAGTGCCTAGTCCTTTGGGCTATGGAGTCTTAGATGATTTAAAATTGGCCAAAACCATCCTTAAGGAGGCTAAAGATTGATGCCCTAACAACCAACCTTTAACATTTACCCACTCAAGATTTATGGAGTTTTATGGAAGAAAGATAAAATTTCATCCAATAAGAACATTCATCATTTGCCATACAATGAGTAACATATGCAATTTCCAACCAAGAAGCTTTCCAAAAATGATTTTCAACAATTAGGGCACAATAGCATTAACCTAGTTGCAACAATTCCATACATTAGACATAATTCCAAGAAAATATTCAACAAGAAGCACTTACAAGATGACAATATGATATATCCATCCACAAATCATGAGATAGCTCCAAAGAAGATCGAAAATTTCAGCTCCAAATGTCAAAATGCATCAAAGAATCTCCAATAGTCTCCAAAGAAAAAGTGTGAGTTCTTTTACAAGAGAAGAATCCAAGTGATGATGATGAGTTCTCACAAATGAGACTCACTTCTATTTATATGAGTCTCTCTAAATCAAATTAGCCTAATGAGCCCCCAAAATTATAAAATAATGTGCTAAGAACAAGTCTTGGTCACAAGCTGACCAAGTAGCTATCACAAGTTATGAATAAGCCATCCATATGCAAGTTGAGTTGATGATGTCATGATGATGTAGGGTCATTGGAGGGCCACGTTGAGTCCTCTAAGTGCCATGATGAGAGAGAGGGCTCCAATAAAGATGAATTAGGGGATGACCCCTAATTTTCCATGCAAGTCATCATGTGGTGCCCCATAGTGGGTTTGGGGCACAAATGTTGGTCTCATGGGTCTCCTGATGAAAGATAAGCCTGTATAATGCTCCAAATGAGGGCTCTGATGATGGTGCATACCCTCCCATGCCTCAAGGGTGGTACAAACCTCCTCTGGGCCTTGGATTAGTTGCCCTAATCATGCTAAGTCAGCTGGGTCAAGCTGGTCCAAGTGCATCATCTTGCGAATAATGTGGGGCAACGAATAAATTGTTGAAGGTGTTGAGAGTGCCCATGGCATGAAATGATGCTCAAACACATGGAGTCCCATGGATCTCAACGCATCCCCTATAAATGTTAATATGATCCTCTAGTGGGCTTGGGCCCCACTTATGTTGCCCATCCCACGATGAAACCACCTGCCAATTACATATAAGATCCAATGTGCTTCCTCACCATCAGGTACAATAATTCATTAGTGCAGAACAGCTATCAAGCTTTCTAGTATTGAGGGGCAGTTAGAACTCCTGAAAGGGAAACAAAAAAAACATGCTCTCGAGTTTCTCTTAACAAGAGTTGGAGGTGAGACGTATAGCTTGCAACACATGGAGCTTACAATTGTAAGGGAGCAACAATGTGAGTAATGAGAAACCTTGCACATTATTACTCAGCCCATATAGGGAGAAGGTGATGTCACATAGAAGGAGATTACTCAACCCAGCAATTAGACTAGAAGGAGATTATGAGATGGTACCCTATCAAATGGGAAGCTTTTGGGAGAATATTTCTAGCCAGAGGTATAGCATAGTTAGAATGTTCAAGCATTGGAGATGATAGATTCCTTATTTGGTAGTGGGATCTAGGTGGATTATCCCCTCGTATGGCAAGGTTTGACCAAGCAAGGGAGCACAACTAGAAGGGAGGAGAAGGCAGTATGGCAGAAACTCTTTCTGTGAGACTAGGAATATATATTCTTACAGAGGATGGATTGTACTTCTATGGATTGCTTCAAGGCATGGCAGCATGTGGTAGTAGTACCAAGTTCAATAGTGTTGAGATGATATCGCAGTTATGTGTTGAAGCATTCCATAGACTTGTTTGGGATCCTAGTTTAGGTGTATGAATCACTTGAGGACAAGCAATTTCGAGGAGGGAGGACTGTAATGTCCCTTTTTCCGAGTATTGAGAATGGAGAGTATCTCAGTAGCCTAGGATACAAATTAAAATTAATTGCAGGCTATGAGGAAATTAATTAATTAAAAGTGGCTAAGAAAAGAGAATATTAAAAGACACTTTATTTAATAAAGGAAAAGTGACCCATGGTATTCAAACGACCCAAGGTATTGTCCATGGTATTCTAATAAGCCATCATAATAAAAAAAGAAGCGTAAGCTCATGGACGCATGTGTGTGAATGATTTGGTGAATTGTTTTTGTGGATCTATGAGCATTTGTATGAGGATTGGTAACCCTGGTGTAGATCTTCTTCAGAGGTGAGCTATACTCCCTAGGGATATTATAGTAAAACTAGTTTCGGTGGTGAAACATGCACCCTAGCTACTTTGAAGGGGGGATCATTTCAGATTGTCCATTGACACTTAATGAAGGAAGGAAGTTCCATTTGCAGCAGTTTTTGGGAGTATCAGGGAGTATATTGGCAGCAGCTCGCATCACCATCAACCAACTAGGTTTCTAGTAAATCGATTTTTGCATTTAGTAGAGGCCATTGTCAACATGTAATTTCTTATTAAAATAAATAAAATAACTGGTTGAGTTTATCATCACATATCTTTGTCTCTAGTTGATTTATTTTATATTCTGTTGCATTTTTATGTAGAATTTATTTGTTGAAATTTCCAAAGAAAATCTAAAGAGAAAATTTATCAAAAATTTATAAAATATTTTAAAAGGATTATTACATGGGGACATCTATTACGACTTACATTAACCATTTTTGCATGCAAGTGTTTTCAATTAATGTTTTGGGCATTCTAGCATGGATCATGGGTTGAGGTTGGATGATAGATCATGATGCTTGGGTTGTATACATGTTTCCTTATTTCACCTTAGTGGTTATCATTTCCTCCTAGTCCAATGTGAACTTCTTTAGGGTCTTTCTTTCACTGTCTAGGAGGGGCACAAATAGGAGTCTCCAATTATGGTAGTGTGTCCATGATATTCATACTTAACACTTCCCATCTTTCGCTTGTTCCGTTAGCGCATCTTTTGATTGGTTGTTGTTAGTCACTTATATTGGTTCCTTGTATACCTCATTCCATGGGAAGAAGGGGTTGGAAATAGCCGAGGTTGATGCAGTTGTAAAGAAAAAAAAAAGCATAAGCCAAAACGTCAAAATGCAAAAGAATGGCAAGGGATGTAAATCAATCAAAAGCCAATTAAAGCTTGAGCTCTTTTCCCTCTTATATAGCCACTCGCCCCTCGAGTACCCATGCATATTTCACACTCATCAAAGTACTCTCAAAGAACATCCCAACCGCCATGAAGCAATAAACTGCCCATCATTAAAGGGGAATTATATCATTATCTTATGCTAATCAATAATGCTTGTGAAACAAGCCAAATCAAAGAAAAAGAAAGGCAAATAAGGGGCTTGGAAAAACAAAGGTGAGGAAAGGTAACTCAAGTAGCTAAGCGCTCCCTCTCTAGAGGTGCTCATGGATGATTGTCTTACATAACCTAGTATAAAGCTATGACAACTTTCATGAAGTAAAGCCATGACCATAACATCTATCATTTCCACCTATTATTTGAAAGGGTCGGCCTAGGAACTATTCATCCCCTAATGTTGGAAGCAACTAATACGAACATATGATAACCATCCCGTAGCTAAATCTGGCAACTTGTATACAATCATAAGCTAGTGAGACATTTGAAGTTGATACTTGTGTAAAGTACCTTGACGGCTTTGATATTAAATATTGTCCACTTTGATGCTCTTATGGTTCTTGTACCCATGACGTTGATCTCGCTTGATTCATTGATTATGTGCTAGATGTGTTCTAGGTACAGTCAAGGTCCCTTGAGTGATAATGTGATGCTTCTCCAATACTTCATAAAAGGCATCCAACCATATTTCTTGATGATGTAGACCACTTGATGGAGGATGTTGGGGAAATTTTGAGGACCATTGACCTTGTTGAAGACTTAGCAAAAGCATTGAGACCCTCCTCCAACTTCAAGACCTTGGATGTTGGCTTTCTGGGCTCAGACATTACCTTGGAATGCAGGTGTAACCTTGAGATGAAAAGACACCCCAGGGTGGCATTTAACCTTCTTAATGGACATTGTTCTTTTTGTGATGATGACTTGCAACCCCCCTTCGAATGGGAGATTACACCTTCTACCTTGATGATTTCATGCCCTAGCTTGATGACATCACCAATGTGCTACATTTGATGATGATGTGGGCTTTTGGATGATGGCATTGGGCATCAAAGGGATCTTTTTGGTAATGAGACACCACCTTTTAATGAGGAGACATGACTTTTGGGATAAGATACACCCCTTGAGCCATTCATTGCACCTTTTCATGGAGAGACATGGCCTTTTGATGATAACATCACCCATGGAGGCATTTTTAATCACACATGGTTATTTGAAGCTATTTTCATGTCTATTCATTATAGAGGCTATCTTTCGGGGTCGGCTTGATGAACTATACACCTTGTATGATGGATTTAACATTTTTAGGGTTGGGGATTTTAGCTTAATTAGAGGTTAAGTAGATTAGTTTCCTTTATATATATGTGTATGTGTGTGTGTGTAAGAATGTATGTATGGGATCAATTCACCACTTGGATGCATTGTCACAACTTGAGATCATTTGTATCTTGATTAGCATTCCTCTCTTATCAATAAGCAAACAAGATCAGCGAGACATCAACAGCGAGTTAAAGCGGCCAAGCAGTAGTATAGTAAAGAATCTAGATCTTCCCCTAATTCTTCCTGGAGGCAACATTATATTTGTAGTTTTCTTCATTTGGCCTCAGATGTTAGGAGAGGTAGATCTAGTGGACCATGATCTATTCCCTAGATCCTTTCCCTCTATACATCTCCCTCCCATAGACTTCATGCTTTTACTTTAATTCTTATTCATTATTTAGGATACTTTTAAGTACTCTTGCTTTATCTTGAATCTTGACATCTCATTATATTCAGTAGTCCCATTGACCTACTTTTGTGGTCATTTGTTGGACATTGATGTAATTATTTTATCTTATCTATCTCGTGTGTTATGGAAGCCTAGTTGAGCGACTTCTCTTGGGTCGAATTAGAATGTGACGTGATCTCTTTTCACAGATGCTTATGGTGGATCTTGGATGATGCATGGTGAAGTTAGTTTATTTGCTTTATATTGGTATTATGTTTTTATGGCATAAATGTTAAAGGAATAAGTTATTTTATTTGGTATTTGCTTCATTGTCCCTTATTAAACTAAACCCTTCTTCTAAGTATTTGAAGAATAGATATAGTTTTCTCTTTCCTTTAATCATCTTTAAATTTCAGACCCTAAATCTCAAACCCTAGGGCAAGTTAGATTATTTCCCCTAGTTTGTTTGGATCCAGTTATCACTCCAGAGAAACACTAGAACTGTTTGATTCCTAGACTCTATATGCCCTAGATATAGAAGGCACTAGTCCACCTCTTGTGGCATTCACCTAAATCAATAAAAATCATTTTACTTTTTGTTTTGTGGTCAACTAGGGTTAAATTACAACAAAATCTAATATTTTCAACATTAATGACTAATTGATGCATTTTTTAGGGTTAGGCATTGTTGAAAGGAGTATTGGATAAGTAAAATTGTCATTTTTCAGCCATTTTCTAGCATCGATGTCAAGGTTTTATTTGTTGTTATATGCCTTATTAACCGTCAAATTTTGTTGTAACTTTGTCTCTAGTTTACTCTTTAATTCCTCCTTCATTTTACATTGCTCGTTAATAATTTTGTGGACTAAGTTTGTCGTTGTTAAAAACTGTTGTATTGTTGTAAATTGTTGATTTAAAACCCCTAGTATGTAACAGCATGACTATGTTCTTGATTTGGTGTGTTCATGAAATTTGTTTGAGCATCTTTAGGTCAACCATAGCCTCTAGAATGAGACATAGCTACATTGAATGCAAGTATGCAATTTGCTCCTTCATCCGCTCTAAACACTAATTTTTTATACATATATCTAGTGAATTATCATTTGTAAGATCCTTAGGGGGCACTTAGATTAAGACCTTTCGGTTATCTAATCCCTAAGCCCTACCAAGGAAGCCTCCCCTGTGTTGGATTGTGTCCATCACTAAAATGAGGGAAGTAGTTACTGAGGTGACAGTGGTGACATCCCAAGTGTTGCACATTGTATAGGTCACCTAGTGAAGCTTTTCACTAGGCTGCTAGATTTTGTTGTAACAGGGCCTAAAGCTTTACAAGCAACATACTACAAACAAAAGTAGGTTCACACATGTGAAGCACAATACTCCAAGGTTACACATGTCAAGCTCCAAGGTGACGTCATACACTAGCAAGGCTCCAAAGCAAAGGTACTCGATGATATGTGTCCAATGCTCCTACATACCTTCAAGGACTCCAGCACTCCTAAGACACGTGCTCTATCGGATCCACTTCAATTGCATGTACACTATCACAACCTAGTCGTCCTCAAGTCAACTCCAAAACTCCATGGAAGCATTCAAGCCACCCAATGTTGTTTAGAGGTCAACACCCTCCTCCAGAATGCTAAATTATCCTCCCCCAATGCAGGTCATTCTCTCAAGCAAGCGACCATTCTACATGCGGCTAGCATGAAGAATGTCCCAAGCTATCTGAAGATGTGAAACACTCCAAGGAAGAATGTCATGCAAGCATCCAACTAAGGTTAAGCAATCATCAATAAAGCCATCTCCAATGTGCAAATCCATCATGGACCATCTAGCAGTTAATCATACACCATGAACCCTGTTACCCACCATTTTGTGGGTGATATCCCTAGGAGAAAAAAAATTCCGAGATGGTCCTCAATCGGCAATCCCTTGCAGCCACCAACTAGCTCATTGTGCCATTTCTCTGCCACCTGAGCCAGCCATGTGGCCCCTCACCCATCTGACATGATCATGTGTTTGAAGGTGGGCCTCCCGAACCTAAAGATATGCCTTGTCATTTGGTAATTGAGTATTGTAGTTTATTTATCATGGATACTTTTTGGGCATGGATTAATGGGGGGATTCGGCGGAAAGAGTGGGCTAGGTCTGCGCTCCTTTCCCCTAGACCTCTTTTGGATGTTAACCTTGGACCCTAATCCCATGGGATCTCTTTTAGTTGGCCTTTGGGCTTTAGGGATGGTACTACATGGGAAACCTTGATTTTGGTTGCGTGGTCTCGCTCCCTCATCCACATATATCACCCCCCTTCAACTCATTATAACCCCATTCATCATTTCTCCCACCTAAGTCCACATCCCTCCACTGGGTCCATATAGGGTTAGCCTTCCCCCTCCCCTTGCCCACACCTTGGGTCAGGCTTGGAATGATTCCCCGAAGGTTGATGCAGCTAAAAAGAAAAGTAAAAGAATAATTGGCCACATTCAACAGGAAAATGTACCACAAAATGCAAAAGATGGTCGGGACAAACACATTTAGCATGTGGGCAAAAGCCAATGCATGAGCTCTACCCAATTCTCATAGCCATCACCTTGGTTCCTATAGGCCCTAGATGAGCCTCCTTTACCATTCAGGAAGCCATGATTGTCCCAACCCCTGGTGGGTGATAAACTGCTCCACCTTAAAGGAGATATCCACTACTATACCTTATACAGCATGCTCTTATCCCTTGAGCCCCAAGCAGTTAATCAAAGAAAATCATAAAAGGCAAAAGGCATATAAAGAAGAGTGGAAAAATCAAGGTCGGGGCACCTCATGCACCACGATTGCTCCCTCCCAGAGTTGCGGGGGCCCCCCCCCCCCCTCGCTCCCGCTCCCGATCCGCGCTCCGGGCAGGAGCGACTCGGGAGCGGGTCGGGAGCGCGCTCCCTAAAAAAAATTTCGCTCCCTGCCTTTTCGGGAGCGTTTTCGGGAGCGTTTTGCCTTTTTTGCATTTTTTTTTTTGTAGTAATGTTCGAAATGCAATTTTTTTTGAAAGAAACAAATAGTTTTTGAGTGGGGCAACTTAATGATCAAGTCTAGGCCCTAGTATTGATATGCTATTCATGGTAATGTTAAATTCTTAAAGTAAAAGTGACATTTTCTTTAATTTTCATTTTCATCCTTTTACTTAAATTTTTAACATTACCATGAAATGACTCAGGATGTTTGAGAGTGGTTTCGTCCTCATTGGATTTCATATGGAGAAAGTAGAATTTTAGATTTCATTCAAAATCCAGCAGACTTATCAGTTTTTCAGGATTTCAGGATTGGGGGATTGCAATGTTTCCATTGAATTTTGTCATGTATTAGGGTATGGAACTCATATTTAATCAAGAGTACCAATCCCTCTATGTACCTTGATGTTAGTGACATTGGTTGTCGAACTCCTCTATCATGACCCTTCTAAAAATGTACGCATCACTCAAACAAAATCTTGACTTGACATGCTATGCTTTTTCTATCTTATGTTAATGCTTAGAGGGTGATATTAATGACAAAGATCCCTATACAGATACAAAGGTAATGACAAAGATACCTCTGGATATTAATGCTTGGAGGGTGATATTAATGACAAAGATCCTGATTTTGCAACAAGACTAAAAAATTAGACATTTCTCGTGGTGGCAAGAGGCCCAAGCATAAGAAATAGATAATAGATTTACTTCTCTTTTCTAGTTTCTAGTAGCTTTTATAACTATTGACTCTTTCATATTTATTATGATATTTTTTTAAACAATATATGACAATTTAAGTTTGAAGTTGGCAATTATAACTCATTAGTAATGAATTATGAATATGATGCTTCATGAAAGTTGAAAGTTGTTTCATTTCATTTCATTTTATAACATTTCATTTCATGTTAGATATTATTTGTTGTAATGGTTACACTTAGCTTACAAGTACAACTTTGGTGATCAATGATGATAAATGTTATATATTGAATTTTGAAAGCTTGAAACTTTAAGATTGATGAATCATGAGACTCAATATGTTGTATGTTACTATGTTACTAACTTGCGGACGTGGTTGATGAAGATTATAACTTAGATGATTGTTGTTATATGGTTCAATCTATGCTTTTTTATGTTTTTTATATCTAATTCATCATTCTACATGTTTTTGTTGACATATATGTATCAAAAATTAAAAAATATAAAAAATATATATATTTTTAAAAAATCGCTCCGGGATTCGCTCCCAAACCGGGAGCTTCTGAAAATGGTCGCTCCCGCTCCGCTTCCGCTCCCGCTCCCAAGTAACATTGCTCCCTCCTATACATTATATACCCAAGTGTGGGCTTCCCTTTTATTAGCTACCCTTGTACCCTAAGTTGCACGAAACACCGAAACATTTCAGAGTTTCCGAAACGGGTACGTTTAGAAATATCACCTCCAAAAAATGGAAATGTTGGTCGAAACGTCATATATTTATATATAAAATATATATATACATATATATATATATAAATAAGTGAATAACACATTATCTTTGCAAGAAAAAAGGGAATAAGACTCATAGATGACAATTTAGAAGGAAAAACAAGTCTATATTAACTCTCATAGATGATGGTCGAGTTTCGGCTAAGTTTTGGAGTTTCAGGTAAGGTATAGCCGGAAACGTCGGGTTCCTAGAAGTTTCATGCAACATAGCTTGTACCCCAACATGTGGCTCGGGCTGCCCCTTTTCATTCCCTACTCCATTCATCTCTTTATCACATGCCACCACCCTTTGAAGGATGTACCTTGGACATACTATCCCCTTTAAAGGTAGAAACCACCTAATAGGATACTTGGTTAACCCCATTTGGAGCTTGGAGACATTAGCACATGCCAAAGCCCACTATGGAAGGGCATGCCATTATGAAGTGCCCACCTGTTGTCCATGGTTTGTAAGCTCTTTAACTCGATTTCCTTTGATGACTTGTTGTACTGGAAGGCTAGGGGACGCATTGGATCTTATGCAGGATTGCAGATGGTCTCCATTTTGGGTTTGGTCTCCCTATATGGGGTCCTAACCCTCCAGAGGGCTACATTGGCACATGTAGGGTGTGTGTTGAGAGCCATGGGCCTCCACAACAGTAGACAGCACTCCATGGATCCCCAGAGATGTTCAGAGATTGCTCGAGATTCACCTATTGGACGAGGAAGATGCACCTGGTTCACCATGCCTAGTCGGCCCCACAGTTGTACCATGCACTTGGCAGATGACCCAGGACTTGTATGTTGATGAGGTTCCCTGTGTACCCTCACACCCATTGGGAGCACCACAAGTTTATTATTTGGAGAACAAGGGGCCAACCCCTTGTCCACTACTTTTGGGAGTCCTATTCATCATTGTGGCACTTATGGACTTCATCAGGCTTCTTAGAAGGCCCAACGACATGTATTATTGATCATTCAACCTCTTGAGAGGCTTATTCTTTTGTTTATGAGCTAGTTTGGTGGGCTTGTCACCAAAAGTTAGTTGTTTTGCACATTATTTTATTTTAGGGGCTAATGTAGGCCCAAGTAGCTAAATCAAACTCATTAGAAGTGTATAAATAGAAGTGATGAGGATTCATTTTAGCATCATCACTTGGACTTGGAACTTGTATCTTTTTATATATTTTCACTATCCTTCTTGGAGGACGAATTTTTGGAGCATGGAATGAATTTTGATGTTTGGATAACTTTCATATGTCTTGGAGCTTCTTGATGGCAAGTTTTTTGGATGGTTGGATATATTCTTATACATGCAAGCTTAGTCACCATATACGCCGAATTTGAAGCATTAAATTCGAAATTCGGCGTTTTTCAAGGGAAAACGAACATATTCGACGTTTTTCAAGGGAAATTCGGCGTTTTTCAGACCTTGCAAGGGTTGGTCACCAAGTATCAAGCATTAAACATCACTTTTTTGTGGTCAAATCTCCAAATTTTCATTCCCTAGCTCTGCTAGTTATTTCTCTATAAGGCTGATCTGTTATTGGCATGTGTATGTGGGCTAACAAACTGTGGTTGCAGCAGTCATAAAGGTCTGATATTTGGTTTTGAGCTAACAATTGGTGAGTGCAGCTATTGAAAAATTGATCTATTCTGATATAAAATTTGATATTAAGCATTTAATAGTCTGATTATAAGGATAATCATGATAAAATTCACTCCATACCATTTCTCATATGCATATGATATATCTATCTTTAATATACATTTTTTTTTTCGAATTTCTATATGTCGAATTTTATCGACAAAATTTGAGTTGCCGAACTTTATTCGAATTTCATGGTCCTCGAACTCGAACTCGAACTCGAACCTGGTGACTAAGCATGCAAGTACATTGTTACTAGGATTTCGCTATACTAGGGCTTATTTGTTGCATCTCTCTATGCGAAGTTGTGGAAATTTTGTTTCTAGATAGTGAATGCTTCATGTATGGGCCATGTATAATGAATGAATGTTCCTAGGGATGTTTCATTATTGAAATTCATCTTGATAAGCCATCTATCTTGCAAATCGAAGTATAAAGTCTTTGAAGTTGTTTTCGTTGTTGCCTTAGTGTTAAGCGAAGTTGTCTTTGGGGCCTCCTTGACCTAGAAAATTCAAAGGTCCATAGTCATAATTCTACCTGACTCCAATCTCCCAAAAGGATTAGGCATTGGTCCACCCAAAGGTGATCACCTTAAATCTTTTTCCTTCTTCCCTCTCCTCTTCTCTAGGTCTAGTCCTCTAGGTCACCTAGGGCATCGACTATCTCACAATCTAGCCATCTAAATACTTCGATTTTTTGTCCACAACTGCGCTGGTGTATCCTCAAGAAGCCCTCCAAATTTCATGAGATTTCAACGGTGGGATCTTGAGATATCGCAAGCCCTAGCTTGAAGACCAATTCTTGCACTTGGTTTCCCTCAAGCTAGAAACCTCACTGGGATCCTTGCATTTCCTTTTATTGAAAATTCATTCCTTGATCTCTTTCCCCTCCCTAATTAGGTCAAGCATATCATTGGTTGCTAAATCCTATCCCCTTGACCTAACCTCGGGTCCACTTGGTCTTGTGTGGTCCCATGCACTATCAAGGTTAATTCTTCAAAGATCACCTGGAACCCAATTTTCCTAAAGAATTCTAGGGCTTAGGATCTCCTTTATAAGACACATACTCAAAACCTAACCCTTGAAATTCTCCCCAAGCCCTTCCTAGAGAGCCTTCCATCTTGTCTTCGAAGACAAGCAAGCCACAATCTTGAGCCTCTCTTGTGAATAGGCTTCTAGGATCACCCTTCATCCTATCGTTGATATATTCTTCATAAGTGATTCTCTATATATCGGGTCTCCTCTCATCGGTGAAAGTCTGTAAAGAGTAGGAAGCTTTAGTTGGGGTGACAGTGGGCTTTAGCTTCATTATTTCTCTTGACCTAGCAAGTGCCCCTCTAGGATCCTTGCTAGTTTGAGCGGTAACAAACCCCAAATCTCATGAAGCACCCCCAAACATGGAGTAAACACTTTGAGTAAGCCCAAAAGCTAACAAGGGGTCCACATATCCCCAATCAACGACTACCTATGGAGAGGCTTCACAGGGACTAGATGTATCATATATTTCTTTTCTCTTGCTTAATTTTCTATTTGATAACCTCAATTGGAGGTGTTTCTCAACAAAGAAAATGCCTCCAGATCTATTGGGAAATGCCCCCAACAATTTGTATGATGATTGCGCTGTTTGCGGTAACAAAAGACATACCCACTTGGTACACCTCCAACAGATGTGTTTTGGGCGTAGATCCCCGCACCCACGCACCTAGTGCAGGTGCTAGGGCCTAGGGGGCGAATCACATAACATTGGTCTGCAGCCTTAATCCACAATAGGTGGGACCTTGTGAAATAGATGTCAGGATGTCTCTAAAAGCTCTTTGCATATCTTGAGCCAATTGGGAATGAATTTGGACATATATTTTAATTCTTCATTAATAGAATTGTGTCTTAGAAAAGAAACCATGGAATAATCATAATCTTCAGCATCTCTATCACTTTTCATATTCCATTTTCCTAATTTATCTTTCTCTTTGAAAATCAGTCATATATTTTGCCCACAAACAACCAAGTTGCCAAACTGCCTCTAGAAGAAATTTGGAAGTTTCATGATACCATGTACTTCAGGATCAGCGTTCAGGTCAAGAACTGTGTCCAGAAGATTTTCTTCCGAAACGTCTCCTGGTAAGTCTACATTAATGGACTTTATGCCAACCTCTGCACATGCTTTCCTCTTCATGCGTACATAAGTCTGGGAGTCTTTCCTCTCGCCCACAATGACAACAGCCAAACCAGGCACCTACAGAATGTGAAACAAAAATCATAATTAATTAGCATAATGTGAAAAATGCTTTAGCAGCAAACTCAATAGAAGTCTGAATAAAGATTTCAACTCTAAGTGTCACCGACTCAAAATCAAGTCAATACATAACATACGTGCAATCATTTTCAAGGTTATGTCTAAAATGGATGCCAAAAACTGTGTTATCATGAGCTGCCATATTTAGCTTATTTACAAATGCATAAGATGGACAAGGAAAAAAAAAACTGCTACTGTTGCATGAATATTTATTCTCTAATCAGCCTAATAAACAATCATTAATGTTACAGCATAAGAATTCACATTGTTTTCCCGATGCTTACATGCACAAAATATTTTCTTAAGTGAATATTTTGGTTCATAAGAAACCACTGGATCAGAGGCACAAATAGGTATTTTCTTGGATGTAAAGCTGGTTTATTACAGTTTAATCTGAAATCATGAATAAGAAAGTAACAAAGAAACATTATAAATAAAAGCTTAGTAGAGGCCAAAGTCTGAGAAGTAACACTCATGGTCACTAGCCTCCAAATTGGCAGAGCCCCATGGAAGATAATGTTTATGATGGGCCCATGTCAGCAAAGCCACAGGTGGAATTAACTCCAATAGTTCCACATTAGCTAGAAGAGTTTCCAGATCCATGGAAACTATATATATTCCCTTGTTGCATCATCTCATTATCATTTTTTGTTATCTCTTGACATGGTTGATTATTTATCGTGCTCCGACTTGATCCTTGGGTGATGCTTACTCATGTAAGACTGCATTTGTGATAATGTTCCTTGGTTATTACTGTGCATTTTATGATAGAATTATGATTTTGTGAGGACAGTGCCCCCCTAATGCTGTAGCAACTTGCATTCTTGATCATTTTTTGGGCTAATTGTGAGAGAAGATTGCATTTGTTGAGCAATGCATTAAATGAGAGGATATGCACCACATTTCATTCATATTTGGAGGGATGCCCTGCTTTATTATTCAGGTTTCCAGACTATACACTGCCCATCCAGTCTACAAGATAGGAGAAAATTGGTATGACTTATCATAATTGGGATTGCTGCGTGCAACTCTACTGAAATTGGAAAGCCTAAGGCTTTCCTAGAATTAGAAAATGATCTGTAGCTTTGCTGCAATTGGATTGTGGATTACAACTCTGTAGGGAACAAACTTAATATTTGGCAGGAAGCAAGGCTCCCTAGATATTTTAGCAAAAGCTGCAACCTGCATATTTTGGACAGAACTGACCAGCAAAATGCAAGAGAAGAGCAGCAACTTTGACAAAAAGCAGAATTAGTAAGTGCTGTTAAATTCAAATACTTTTTTATGACCTATTGCAGAAAGTAGTGTGAGTTATTTTCCCAAAGTTGAAAGCGTATATTCTTTTGTTTGTTTCCCTTGCCTCTATTTATGGTTGTTAGTATGATGAAAGTACACGTGGCATTTATTTTGGTACAATGATTAGATATGTGGTTGTACTGATTATCTCATGCCTATTTTTATCATCATGAACCATAGCCAGAAATTTTCCTTGGGGTAATGTATTAAGTTACATCGTGGAAATGCACTGATCATAATGAAGTCCATGTGGACACCTAACTAGTGAAAATTTGTCTATATTATTATGTATGTGCTTTCACAATAAGATGGGATACACATTTACATATGTTTCTGTTATAATATATTTTATACCAGCCTTGCTTGTTGGGATAATGGTAAATTCCATTGCAATGAGGGAGGAGTCATTCATTGAGTGCAAACCCTACTTGCCTCTCTTTTCATTCTTTTAGTATAGTAATATGTTTAGTACAATTGGTTGAAGTGGTACGTTTTGGAATAAGTGTTTTGCAGTTCAAATCTTCCTGTTTATTACTCAAGTGACTTTTCAGAAAGTGCAGCCCTCTTTTATTTGCATGCACTCCTCGAAGATCACTCTGGAGGCCCAAATTGAGTTATGATACCACATTCGGGCAATCTAATGTTTCATCCATATCCAGAGGCATGTTTATGCATCTTTGGAACCATAATTCCACAATATTTTTGGTCTTATGGTGGGGTGAGAATGCATCTTTTCAGTTTTTCCTGCAATGATTTCAAGGCATTTATTGCTTGATTTTTCAGCATTGAGGGCAAAACTTTTTTAACAGGAAGGGCATGGTATGTAACTACATACAACATCCTTATTGTTTGTTATATTATGCACATGAGCTATGTGGTGTACATGCTCATGATTTTGTGTTAATGTCCAAGTACTACACATTTACAGTATCATATTCCAATATTTGTAAAAATGCCACTGTGTACTAAGAACCTAATGACTCTTGTTAGTGACTTGAGCTCTAAGTCAGGGTTTTTGTCTCTTTGTTGGTATAAATAGGAGTTACCCCCTCATGTGTATCTCATATCATTTTATCATTAGTCAATTAAAATGGTGTTTATTGGAGACATCTTCCTCCAATATTTGGATTTTCAGGTGCAATTTGCCCCTAGGTGTGCAAGTGATGCTGCTATTTCCTTGATTTGTGCTCTTTATTTATGTTTTCTGTTTCGGTTTTGTTGTAGTGGTAGTTTTCTTCTGATCAAAGGAATGCTACCAATAGTTCTATGTTGATTTCTGGTAGCATCGGATGTGCTCTAAGTCTCAAAATTTGAACAGGCATTCTCCAATACCCAGAAATCATTTTGGGAAATTTCACCCGGAGACAGTTTTATTAAAATAATTCATTATTTTTAATGGGCCCCGTTGTCGCAGAAAGTGTCTAGGCACCGCGACAACGCTTAGAGTAAGAGTTGTCACTCTAATCCTTACTCACTCCATTTAGACTCTCTCCTAGACAAGTCAAGGGGGGTAGTTCCAAAGGTGAATAAATGAGAATAGCCTGTGGAACACAGGCTCTAGGAGACTAAAAGATGGACAACTTGACGAATGTAAAAGAGTCCTAGTTAACTGAGATGAATAGATTAAACACTAATACAGCCAAGACACAACCATAAAATAGAAATGATTATAGACCAGTGTCTTTATATTCAATTAACAATAGACTAAACAGAAACAAGTTATCCCAAGCAATTTATAAATATGGCAAAATTGACGATCATCATGATTAAATGTAAACACCCAAAACTGCAATATATTCTAGCAATTAAATCCCATGAAGAATTATGATAAATAACTGCTAAGTAATGATTCTAGATTAAAAATGATTTTCTTCAATAACCCAGATCTAGAATTTATAATCTTTCTCCTATAGTCAATGATTTTAAAACATTAATCGCACTTACCAATAGAGAAATCAATACCACAAAAAATAAAATTTTACATTCAACACCTATGACAACAAGGAACTTTAAATTTTAACTTTAATTATCCCTTAGGAAATTAATTTAATGTGGTAAAATGAAGAGATTAAATTTTATTTGTGACCAAAGTAAAACAAATCAAATCAAAAAAAAAGTTAATAAATTGAAATTTTAATCCATCGACCACATTAAAAAATTTAATGTGAAAGCGCAAATCCCCTTTTGATTTAATTCTTTTAGGAATTTTAAAGTCACATAAATGAAATTTTTTTATTTTTAGATTTTTAAATGTTTAAAAAAAAAATTAAAAACATTTTAGATTTTTTTAAATGAAATCAAAATCAAAATAAAAGGAAAGGAAATCAAAATAAAATAAAATCAAAAGTAAACAAATCGAAAAGTAAAGAAAAATAAAATTGAATTAATTAAGAAAACTAAAGTAAAGTAAACAAGAGAAATCCAAAACAAAAATCAAATTTTAAAATAAAAATGAATCTAGAAATTAATCAAAGTAAAAAAAAAAAAAAATATGAAAAAGGAAACTAACTAAATCCTAACACATAAACATAAAATAAAATAAAATAAAGGTGAAACCTAAACCTAAGCATACACATACAAATGAAGTAAATAAAAAAAAAATCGAAATTTTTGGGTTTTGCAGGCAGCGACAGCGAAGAAGAAAACTCGATGGAGGAAGCAGCGTTTGGAGGGGCTCGATAGAGGAGAGGGATATGGCAGCGGTCGTTGCAAGTCGATGGAGCGATGGCAGTGGAGAATGGACAGTGTTTGGATTTGCAGCAAGAAAGGAGCCACAATGAGGGAGGAGCGAGAGGATGAGAGCGAAGCTAGGGCCGCAGTGAAAAGGAAGAACAATCACGCCAGTGATTTAAGGCAGCGAAGACAAGGAGCTGCAGAAGGGATTCGAATTTTCCAGAAACCCCAAAACGTGCATAACAAAAAAAAAAAAAAACGAAATTTTCCGGAGGAGAAGAATGCAGCAAAAAATGGAAGCTCAATATGGCAGTAGACAGGAGAAAAATGGTAGCCAAAAAACCAAGAAAATTTCCCAGAAAATCTTATTTTAAAATGATATGCTTTTGCCTCAGATTTATCCGTGAAACCCTTATGAAAATTTCCAGATTTAAAACTTTGGATTGCAAAAAATCTGAATAATATCCCTCGAAAATTATGTTGATAAACCCCAGAGATCCAGATCTTACCCTCCAGGGCCTAGATCTGGACTCTACACAAATTTCTTCCTCAGATCTGTAGTTGCACGACAACAAGAAAACACCCAAATGATATGTACAATGATAAAAAAAACTAAAACGCAGAAAAACCCAAGTCAGAAAACCCAAAAAAAAAAAATTACAGATCTATGTACAAGAATGGTAGATCTATCAGATCTGAGGAGTATGAGTCCAACTCTGCTCCCAGATCTGATAATCTAAGGCTCTCAACAGCCAGATCTATCAATTTCCCCCACAAAAATTAAATTTTTAAATTTTAAGGAGGTGCTAACTCGAAACCCTTCGTGCATCACCAACAAAAAAAACTTATGATAAGCCTGGGATTAATTTTACTGGGCTCCTCAGAAAACACGGATCGGGAGTTGGCTGGTCCAACTGAAAACTTCCCCTAACACCCGAGGATCTAAAATCAAGATTTCCCTACAAAACTCGATCCAGCCATTAAAAATAGAGCGAGAAAATAATAATAAAACTCAGACAAATAGAGATACTTGCTATTACGTTCAAAATTTAGATTATTATTCAAACCTCAGCAACTGAGCAAGATACATGTACTCAAATCACTCTTTAGAAGCTATCATCAATGGCTTTAGAAAAAATTATGCATGAAAACAACACATCTTACAGTATTCCCATGAAGAGTAACACCAGCAAAACTTAACCCCAAAGTCTTTTTTTATTATCCAGAAAAGGATTACACAAGAGCTTCTTGCTAAGCACACGACTCAAAGGTCGGATAGATTGACTGACAAATGACTTTCTATTTAAAGATAAATCCTCCAACGGCTAGTTCGAGTGATCCTCATCAAAGCAAGCTCAACCGTTGATGAAGATTAAAATTTCCTTTAATCTCATCTATCGAAATATTTAATTCTTGAGGAAATTCGAATTTGTTAATTAAATTTTGTATTTTAATGAACTCAAAAATTAATTCTTTTAGTTAATTTCCTCAAAAATTTGACTTTGACTTAACCCCCAGGGATCAAAGGTTTAAAATTTAGCAAAATAATTAATTTACTTTAGTCCCGGGACCTTTTAAAATTTTACTTTTAAGGACCAACGAATTTTTCCTTTGAAGAATTTAATTTACCTAGAATATGCAATTAATTAAATTTATTGCTTAGGATTTTAATTAATTTTTGGCCAAAAAATTTAATTAATTAACCTATGAGGAGATAAATTATTTTTCCAACCCTCAAGACACTTTACATCATGATTTTCATATTATTTACATCATAAGAGGGAATACCCATTTGTAATAGGCCCTCACAGACTACTCATTTCTGTGACACATATAATCCAGCAGACCAAGCAATTTGTGATAAAATAACCTAACCAAATTGGTAGGACTATTCCCAAATCACTTTTACATAGATTCAATCTAGAACACTAAGACTCGCCTAAAATCCTAGCGACAAAATCCATTCCAACTTTGGGGTAAGACTAAAGGAAAACTCTGTCGACCATACGAGAATGGATCAGTGAGACAAAAAACCTCCCAAAATGGAGATTATCACTAGAAAAGTAGGTTTACCTAGGTCATTACATACATGACACGGATCTGCTAAGATTATTTACATTATACACATGCCGAAAGGGTTTACATAACATCTCGGAAGTCAGGCTGATGATAATAGCTGGACGGCACGGACACATCAATCATGTGCTATCCCTTTTGCGAAAAAAGGGGGTGTACTACTATGGGTCGTTGACATGTAGTGGTTAACAGGACCCTAAGTCTAAACTTGGGAAATTACAATAATTAATGGTTATTAATCTAAATTGTGAGTGTAACTTCTAGAACAAGACGAGGATCAAGCCAAAATGATCTAAGCCACTGATTAGAAGTTAATTTGGATCGTTGGTTGTCCAACAGAAAGATATAAGAAGAGGCTTGAGGGGCACTTGGAGAACACACAGAGAGGTGATCAGAAGCTTGATTTTTTGAAGCAGGGCAGCTACCGGAGAGATTTTCAATAATGATCTTTCGCAGAGAAGGGCAGGGATAGTATTTGAAGGAAATCTTTCCCGGTCGAAGAATACTCAGTAGAGAAGAGAGAAAGAGATCCAGTAGAGACAGCGCAGAGCCAAAGAGGCTGCGCAGAGCCATGCAGAGGTAGCTTAGGTTGACGCAAAGGTAGCGCAAAAGCCTTGAGGGAGTCCAAAATTTGCTGGAGGGTTCGATTTCTATAGCTGGAAGCCGGGGTGTGAGACCGGGAGAGCAGAAGTCAGAATCTCAGAGGCAAATCAATCATCTGGGAAGAGTGACGCGAGTCCTAGACAGTGTGACATTGGGCTGACGCAGACACTGCGCAGAGGTAGCCAGGGGTTGTTCATTCAAGGGCTGGATCAGCCAGGACTTCCAGTGATAGTGTGAGGTAATCTCACAAATCTCTCTGTTAGTGATATTCTCTGTAACTGGATTGTCAGGAAGGCATCCAGAGATTGTATTCAGAAATTACTACTGCATAATAATAAAACCCTCAGTTGCTGCACCGGTTTTCCCGCATTGGGTTTTTTCGAGGACATTTGTCCAAAAATAACTATGTAGATGTGTTGTATCTCTTTCTTGTTCAGTTTCTTGTTTCTGTTGTCGACTGCAGTGTATTAGTTTTGATATTTACTATAGGAAATAGTAAGTAACTTAATTCATAAATTAACAAGTAGGAGAAACTCAATCAGGTGTGGCAGTAGAAATTTGGGCTTCACATGGTATCAGAGTTGCAGGTGAAACAAGAGAACAGTACCGGAAGAGCCCAACATTGATGGAGGAAGGGAGTTCAAAATTTCTGCAAAGGCAACAATTCGAATCCCCAGAGGGTTTGCGCAGTCAAGCCAGGAGGGAAAGGTTTTCGTGGTAAATCTCTCTGAGAGAGTCGACAAAGAGGTAGGATTTCCAAATCAAAATCTATCAGTGGCAGAGGGAGCAGCACAGCAGAAGCTTCAGCAAAGAAGGTGTTTCTGGTGGGACGTAGTTTTTCTGCAGGTAGTGGCTGGGCAGAAAAGACGTCAGAAGGAAGAATAGAGACACTGAGGGAATTTCTTCCTCAGAGAATTCCTAGCCAGGGAATTCGAATTCTCATTTGCTGAGCAGCAGCAGGAGAGAGGAGGTCATTTGACATTTCGTTTGGCAGAGATGGCAACCAGTGGACTGTGAGATCAGGATAGGTTAGATGGGGGATCCAACTATGTGATATGGAAGGCAAGGATGTCATGCCTTTTGGATGAGCATTTTCTCAAAGTCTACGTCGACAGCGTGGTAGCTGAGCCCGCGAATCCAGATCTGCTCAAGAAGTATAATGGAGAAATGGTGAAGATAAAGAGAATGATCCTTGACAGAGTGAAGGATCATATAGTCTGTCACATCGCTAGCAGAAACACTGCCAAGGAGATGTGGGATGCATTGTCGACGCTATATCAGGGATCTTCCGAGCAGCGGAAGATGTACTTGGAGCAAAAGATGAGATCTATGTAGATGCAGAAGGGGAACGCATTGATTTGTTCCTTGCAAAGCTTCAGGAGACTCGAGATGAATTGGCAACTGTGGGGTCAACACCTCAAGGTTCCGAGATGGTAACACTGGCCCTAAATTCAGTATCTGAGGAGTGGCAAGTCTTTGTCCAGAGCATCCTGGGCAGGGCGACTTTGCCAAACTGGGATGAAATGTGGGCAACTCTTAAGCAAGAGGAGCTGAGGAGAGACTTGGTCAAGTGTAAACTTGATGGAAGCAATAGTAGTGGGTCGAAGCCCAAGGAGGAGGAAGAGAATGCAGCCCTCGCATCCAAGGGGCAGCAAGAGCAACGGAAGAAGAAGAAAGATGTTTCGAAGATCAAATGCTTCAGGTGTGGTGAATTCAGTCACTACGCAACACAGTGTCCTCTCAGGAAGAAGGACAAAGATGAGAAGCATGATCTGAAGGTTGCAGCCGTAAAGATCGAGGAGGAGGAGTTCACCATGACAGCCCAGGCATCTCCAGGAGGGAGGTGGGGTGATTTAGAGTTGTAGTTCGAAAGGACTATAGATGGGCAGGATCCTTGAGAAGCCCACCTCTCGGATCAATTCCTATTGATTTTTGGGTAGCATCAGATGTGCTCTAGCTCCAAAATTCGGTGGAGGGGCTAGAACACATGAGATCTCCAAGACCCAGAAATTGTATGGTGAAATTTCACCCGGATTGTATTTTATTAAAATAATTAATATTTTTAATGGGGTTCCTAAGTCCAAACTTAGGAAAATTAAAATATTAATGGGTATTAATGAAAATATGGGTGAGAAGCTTCTAAGAGACGACGATCAAGTCTAATTTAATCTTAGCCATTGATTAGAGATTAGATCACGATCGTTGATTTCTCAACAGGAAAAGTATAAAGGAAGGTTTGGGGTCAATTGAAGAACACACACACACAGAATGAGGAAATCGATTTTCTGAGGTGAGAAGTTCTCAGGAGGAAAATCAATTGGGCAGATCTTGCAACTGAGAGGCAGGGATAGTTCGAGAATACTGACAGAGAGGCAGAGAGAATCTTGTGGAGGCAACGCAGCAGCCAGGAGGACTAACGTTGGGCCAGTTTGGGCCCACGCAGCCTTGACGTAGAGCCAAAAGGGCCAGCGCAGAGGAGAAAGTTGCCTTCCACGCAGAAAGCCGGAACTGTCGGGCACTGCCAAAATAGTCGGGAAAGTTGACGCAATGGACAGAAGAGCTGACACAGAGCCTGTGGGGCTAACGCAGGGCCTATGCAGGGTCGGGGCAAAAGTAGCCGGGGCTAGCCAGTTTTGCTGCCGAATCAGCCAGAATCTGCCGAGTGAAGTGAAGTAAAACTCACTCAAGTTTTCCACCATTGTATTTCTCTGTCACTGGTTTGCCGGGAGGGCAACCAACATTTGTATTCAGAACTACTGCTTAATAATAGAAAACCCTCAGAGTTATTGCATCGATTTTCCTGCATTGGGTTTTTCCGGGGACATTTAGTCCAAAAATAAGTGTCCTTTGTGTGATTGTCTCATTTATTTTTCAGTACTTGATCTGTATATTGTTGTAGGCTGCAGTGTATTTGCATTAATATTTTCTTAATATTTCTGAAAATAACTTGTTAAAATGAAGAACACAAATAGGTAATGCAAATCAGTTTACTGTAGTAGTATTTCTTATTTGTTAGATTCAGAAATTTTCACATGGTATCAGAGCGACTGCAAATCAAGGAGAACTAAAGCCATCAGTGAAAGGACGGAGGAAAATATGTGCGTGAAGACACCTGTCCCGAGAGATAGCGTAGTTTCAGACCAAGAGAGCGGAGGAGGGGTGACGCAGTCACCAAGGGAGACTCACACAAAGCCTGCATCAGCCTGATTGGGTGACGTTGTTGCTACAGAGGGCAACGCAGTGGTTACTGGGCCAATGCAGAGATTGTTGAGTCTCGTTTTTCCGATTGCCATGGCAAGAGGTGTAGAGCAAATTTCATCTGGAGTTGCTGGTGGGGTGTTGATTCTGTTGGTGCAGAATAGTACCTAGTGGGGCAGAAGAAAAGTAGAGGGAATTAGTTCCTTAGAAGATTTATTGCCAAGAAACCTAGATCCAGTGCTGAGCAGTAGTAAAGAGAGATCAAAGAGGGGTGGTTCGACAATGGTTGGCAGAAGGATTTCCGTGAAGGAAATCAAAATTCAAAGGGAGCTTGTTCCTTAGAGGATTTCTAGCGCCAAAGAAATCCAAATCCGAGTTTTGTTGGGGCAGCAGTGAAAGAGGGAGAAGAGAACCAGTTCAACATTCATTTGAGCAGAGATGGTCGTTAACGGACTGAGGGATCAGGACAGGTTGGATGGAGCATCCAACTTCATCATCTGGAAGGCCAGGATCCTGGCAATTTTGGATAAAAATCGCATCAAGGATTATGCCTTGAGGACGATTGTTGTTCCAGTCGATGTTGATCCTCTCAAGAAGTACGAGGAGGCTCAGGCAAAAGCAAAGTGCATGATCTTGGATGGGATCAAGGATCATGTGATCCCACATATTGCTGAGAAAGACACAGCAAGGGAAATGTGGGAAGCCTTGACAACATTGTACGAGGGAACTTCTGTTCAGCGGAAGATGTTGCTTGAGAGTCAGCTGAGACAGTTAAAAACGCAGAAGGGAGAATAAATTGATCCCTTCCTTCTCAGGTTGCAAAGGATCCGTGACCAGCTAACTTTTGTAGGGTCTGCACCATATGCTGAATTCATGGTCAGGACTGCCCTAATGCAGTCAGTGATGACTAGGAAACCTTTGTCTAAAGCATCTTGGATAAGGCTTCTCTTCCCAGTTGGGAGAAGATGTGGGCAGCTCTTCGAACAGAAGAGATCAGACAGTTGACCAAGGCGGGAAGCAGCAGTAAAGGGATCAAAATCAAGGAGGAAGAGAAGGATGCGGCTCTCACATCAGCGAGACAGAAAGGGCAGCAAAAAGGAAAGGACATATCCAAAGTCAGATGCTTCAGATGTGGAGTAATGGGTCATTACGCCACGCAGTGCCCTCGAAAAAAGGGCAAAGAAGAGAAGTCTGACTCAAAGGCTACTCCAACGAAAGCTGACAGAGAGGACGATGATGATTGCGCCATGAGTGCTCATGCACCTCCAGAGAAGAGGTGGGGCGATATTGAGCTGTCGTCGGGAGGACTACAATAAAGGGCAGGATCCTTGAGGTGCCCAAACTCTTGGATCACATACGGCTACAAGAGCCCTTAGTGACAGTAGCAGAATGAAGGTAGTCAGTTGGTGCAAGGGATGATGGAGCAACAGTGGCAAAGCTAGAGTGCCAAAGTTTGAAGGAGCACAGTGGAGTGTTGCAGCAGTGCGAAAGGCACAGAGCAGATTCAACAGCAGCACAGTAGCATTAGAGGGTCAACACACATTAGCAGCAGAGGTAGCTTCATCATCAAGGGGCATCCAGACTGACCAGCATGTCAGTCTTTGGTTGGATTTTCAGTTGCTTACTTCTCAGCAACTGAGTTGCACTGCAGCAATTAACAGTGGCAGTGTTATGGGCACCATGATGCAGCATATTGAGAGGGAGCTGCAGTACAGATGCTGCAGTGACAGTGGCAGTGTCATGGGCAACAGTACAGATTGCAACAACATAGAGGACCAATGTCGTGGATCAATATGATACTTCTGCTAGGAAGTATTGCTAGAGCACATTCCTCGCTAAGAGGGAGTGTTGATTTTTGGGTAGCATCGGATGTGCTCTAGCTCCGAAATTTTGTTGAGAGGCTCAAACACGTGAGATCTCCAAGACCCAAAAATCGTTTGGTGAAATTCCACGCAGATTGTATTTTATTAAAATAATTAATATTCTTAATGGGGTTCCTAAGTCTAAACTTAGGAAAATTAAAATATTAATGGGTATTAATGAAAATATGGGTGAGAAGCTTTTAAGAGACGAGGATCAAGTCTAATTTAATCTTAGTCATTGATTAGAGAATAGATCACGAACGTTGATTTCTCAACAAGAAAAGTATAAAGGAAGGTTTGGGGTCAGTTGGAGAACACACACAGAGAGGTTGAGGAAATCAATTTTCTGAGGTGAGAAGTTCTCAAGAGGAAAATCAATTGGGGAGATCTTACAACTGAGGGGTAGGTATAGTTCGAGAATATTGAGAAAGAGGCAGAAAGAAGCTTGTGGAGGCAACGCAACAGCTAGGAGGACTGACGTTGGGCCACTCAGGGCCCATGCAACCTTGACGCACGTCGCATAACCAGAAGGGCCAGCACAAAGGAGAAAGTTGCCTTCCACGCAGAAAGTCGGAACTGCCAAGAAAGTTGACGCAGTGGGCAAAAGCGCTGACACAGAGCCTATGAGGCTGACGCAAGGCCAGCGCAGAAGTAGCCGGGGCTAGCCAGTTTTGCTACCGAATCAGCCAGAATCTGTCGGGTGGAGTGAGGTAAAACTCACTCAGGTTTTCCACCATTGTATTTCTTTGTCAATGGTTTGCCGGGAGGGCAACCAAATTTGTATTCAGAACTACTGCTTAATAATAGAAAACCCTCATAGTTGTTGCACCGGTTTTCCTGCATTGGGCTTTTCCGAGGACATTTAGTCCAAAAATAAGTGTGTCCTTTGTGTGATTGTCTCATTTATTTTTCAATACTTGATCTGTATATTGGTGTAGGCTGTAGTGTATTTGCATTAATATTTTCTGAATATTTCTGAAAATAACTTGTTAAATGAAGAACACAAGTAGGTAATGCAAATCAGTTTACTGCAGTAGCATTTTTTATTTGTTAGATTCAGAAATTTTCACAATTCCTTGCTACGGGAGCCCAGATTAGTAGTAGTAAGATGGACCAGTGTCAGATGGTGCAGAAGACTGTCAGAGTGACAGGTGCAGTGGCTAGGAGCGCCAAAGACTGAGCAACGCAGAGCAGAGTTGGTAGCAGTGCAGTTGCCACAAAGCAGAGGTCAACAGCAGCATAGAGGCTTCAGAGGGTCAACGCAGAGACTAGCAGCAATCAGAACTCCAACAACAAGATGCATCATACTGAACACCAGTTCAGTTATTTGGGATGCTTTTCCATCGCTGATGCATTAGCAGTAGTAGTTGGAGAAGGTTGCCATGTAGATGCAGTTGGCAGTGGCGGTGCCAACAGCAGCATGGATGCAAAATTGAGAGGGAGTCGTAGTACAGATGCAATGTTGACAGTGGTAGGGTCAGCAACAGTACAGATGCAGCATTTGCGCAGTAGTTAGTGGACAAGATGTCAGACACCAGCAGCGCAGAAGGAGATGTTACAGAACAAAGTGATGCTTCAACAGGTTGCATTGATAGAGAACATTCCTCGCTAAGAGGGAGTGTTGATTTCTGGTAGCATCGGATGTGCTCTAAGTCTCAAAATTTGCAGGGAGGCTTAGACACATCCATTCTCCAATACCCAGAAATCAATATGGGAAATTTCACCCGGAGACAGTTTTATTAAAATAATTAATTGTTTTTAATGGGACCCTAAGTCTAAACTTAGGAAATTAAAATAATTAATGGGTATTAATCTAAATTGTGGGTGTAACTTCTAGAACAAGACGAGGATCAAGCCAAAATGATCTAAGCCATTGATTAGAAGTTAATTTGGGTTGTTGGTTGTCCAACAGAAAGATATAAGAAGAGGCTTGAGGGGAACTTGGAGAACACACAGAGCGGAGATCAAAAGTTTGATTTTCTGAAGCAGGGCAGCTGCCAGAGAGATTTTCGATAATGATCTTTCGCAGAGGGGTAGGGATAGTATCTGAAGGGAAATCTTTCCTGGTCGAAGAATACTCAGTAGAGAAGAGAAAGAGATCCAGTAGAGACAGCGCAAAGCCAGAGAGGCTGACGTAGAGCCACGCAGAGGCAGCGCAGAAGCCTTGAGGGAGTCTGAAATTTACTGGAGGGTTCGATTTTTGTAGCTGGAAGCCGAGGTGTGTGGCCGAGAGAGCAGAATTCAGAATCTCAAAGGCAAATCAATCAGCCAAGAAGAGTGACGCAGGTCCTAGACAGTGTGACGCTGGGATGATGCAGACACTGCGCAAAGGCAATGCAGAGGCAGCCAAAGGATATTCATTCAAGGGTTGGATCAACCAGGACTTCCAATGATAGTGTGAGGTAATCTCACAAATCTCTCTGTCAATGATATTTTCTATAATTAGATTGTCGGGAAGGCATCTAGAGATTGTATTCAGAAATTACTACTGCATAATAATAAAACCCTCAACTGTTGCACCGGTTTTCCCACATTGGGTTTTTTCGGGGACATTTGTCCAAAAATAACTGTGTAGATGTGTTGTATCTCTTTCTTGTTCAATTTCTTGTTTCCGCTTATAATCTAAATGGTGTAGACTGCAGTGTATTAGTTTCAATATTTATTGTAGGAAACAGTAAGTAACTTAATTCAGAAATTAACAAGTAGGAGAAACTTAATCAGTTGCTGCAGTAGAAATTTGGGCTTCCAAATTTTCACATTCTATTGATCACTACCACTGATGGTGAGATCAATGACTCCATTTATGAGATAGCAAGTGTTGGAGAAAACCAGGGCATGCCAACTTCAAGTTAAGTTTCAATGGAGCATATCGTTGCAACCCCAATTTGGTGGGATATGAAGAGATCATCAAGGATGATAAAGAAAGCATAACAGTAGCTTCCTCTAGGTATATCGACACCAAGTCAAATAACATGGTAAAGGTCTGAGTGTTATTAAAAGGACATAGACTATTAAACACTCAAAATATAGAGGCAGAAGGAGACTCCAAGATCATAATCAACCTCATGACTAATCACTTCAAGAAATGAAGATATCAATAGCAACTAAAGGCCTAGCTACAAAAGACTGAACAATTTGCTCTGGTATCTAATAGCATCCTCTTCACCCACACTCCAAATGTTAGAGTATATTATTATAGGTCATAGTACATACCATGTAATATATAATAAAGACAGAAGTTAATTAATTAATATGATTAGGTACTAAAGTTATGGCTTGGAGGTTATGTAAGTATCCATAATGTACGACATTTAGCTCATGATTATGATTGTAATTAGACATAATATATCAATGAAGTATCTCTCTCATCTGCATATTGTGGGCCTGCAATCTTGTATAAGTCTGAAATGGTATCATAGCTATAAGATTTTAGACACTTCAATATGGTGAAAGACGAGTAAAGACAGAGGGATCCTGGTAAGCACAATACCTGGCATGGAAGGAAATTAAAGGTACATGCTAGAACTTCACAAGCAACTTCATATTGAAATTTCAGAAATCTGCCTTTTAAAGCAAATTGTGAAATTTCACCTCAAACTGGAGATTTCCTGGATATAATCCCTATGAACTTTCAATGTTAGGGCTGATCTGAAATATAAAATTGCAGCATCAAACAGCAGACCTTGGACAATATTTCACTTCACAACAACCCAACACACTAGGAAGCTCAAGAGAAAAGGTACCAAACAAATGCCAACAAATTTCCACCCTTAGGGCACAGTTTTCCAAGCACATAACGGATCTGAAATCCCTTTATTCTAGCAGAAAATCTGCTCTCTTATCCTCAAAATTTATGCTAAATCACTTAAAAGTTGACAACTTTAGCACTATGTTATGTCAAATCAGAACGAGAAACAAGTCCCAGAAATTACTCAATCAAAATGACAATGCAAGCTGAAAATCAGATCTGCGATTACACAATTCTAGAGAGATTGAAACTTCATATACATACATACATACACACACACACACACACATATATATATAAGAAACAAAGTACATGTACACACCATGGCTTTATCACTGAGTTGCAAGAAGCCAAGCTCCCTAAACCTATTATCATGCAAATCTGCACAGGCAGATCCACCTAATAACTATAGGTAACCTAAGTCACCGGATTCATCCTAAACCCCCTGCGAATCCTGAATCCGGCAAATCCGACACGATTCAGTTCGGATTCGTGTCCAAATCACAGGACACGTCGTGTCCGAGGGCGTGTCGCGATTTTAGGACACGTGTCCGGTTTCCAGGACTCGCTAAGCTCAGCGCGCGAATGAAAAGGGCATGTTTGCTCATTAAAATTGTCATTGGCAAGTGATTTGTGTTGTTGGAGCAAGGAGTAAAGCATTTTGGCAGCTTCATGATCAAGTCTAGGCCCTAGTATTGATATGCTATTCATGGTAATGTTAAATTCTTAAAGTAAAAGTGACATTCTCCTTAATCTTCATTTTCATCCTTTTACTTAAATTTTTAACATTACCATGAAATGACTCAGGATGTTTGAGAGTGGTTCCGGCCTCATTGGATTTCATATGGAAAAAGTAGAATTTTAGATTTCATTCAAAATCCAGCAGACTTATCAGTTTTTCAGGATTTTAGGATTGGGGAATTGCAATGTTTCCATTGAATTTTGTCATGTATTAGGGTATGGAACTCGTATTTAATCAAGAGCACCAAACCAAGAGCTTCTAAATATGTCGCTCCCGCTCCCGTTTTCGCTCCCGCTCCCCGCTTTCGCTCCCGCTCCCAAGTAACAATGTTCCTGATGATATGGGTCTGGACACCACTGTTGAGTTGGCATTGGCCAACATGGATCTCAATGATCCAGTGCTAGAGCCTGTTAGATTTGATGACTTAGAGGGGTCAACCTCCATACCCGCAGATGCAGAGGCGACTATGGATACAGCGGAGTAGGAGGATGTAGAGGAGAGCAGTGGGGACCATGATGATGGGGACAGTGATGCTGATTCTGATGCTGATCGATGCCTTGAGGTTTGTATACCTGTAGTTGTTTTATATTTTCTATTTCTATTTGCCATTGGCATTGCACCAACACTACCTATGTAACACATTTTGATTTGATGACTTAATGAGAAAACTACAATTGTCATTGTGTTTATCTTACTATCTTGTAGTTGTAAGTTGTCTTTCAGTTATGAATTATGAATCATGATTTAAATTTTTAATAGATTTATCATTTATGTGACTAGTACCACTGACATTTATTTGAATTTTGTATGTACTATGCATGCTAATAGCTATAGATGAAGATCTATGTTTGAAATCAATAAATTTGTATCATTAATTAAAATGTGTAAGAAATATGATAATATCTCATTTTTAATATACATGTGTATTTTTTAAATATATATATATATATATATATTAATAAAATAATATATAACGTGTCCTGTTCCGGGGGGTCAGCGTGTCCGAATCCGACACCACGAATCTTGAATCCTACGTGTCCCGAATCCCCGTGTCAGGTGACTTAGTAGATAACCAACCTTTATCACAGTTGGATGCCTCTCCATTCAGACTGGTGATTTTCCAGTCTCAGGGGGGTTGTCCCTAGGGGTTGCATGCTATTATCAAACTAAGAAATCTGCGTAGAAACCTGTAATATCCTTTTTATTTTATTAACTCGTAATTTCATAAAATACTTTGCTGGTAAATAAATACGAAGTCTTAATGTCAAATAACCAGCAAAAACCAGAAAACAAAAAAATACCACAGTAAATCAATTCTTCCAAATGCTTTGTTTATTAACGACACAAGAAAATATTTGTACCAACTAAATAGATCAATCATCATAACATAGGCAGAAATAAGCAGCAATATATTCAGCCAGTTATTTTATTAATTACATTAAGAAATTACATGTTGAAAATGGCCTCTTCTAAATGCAGTAATCGATTTACTAGAAACCTGGCTGGTTGATGGTGATGCAAGCTGCTGCCAATATATTTCCCCAGTACTCCTGGAAACTGCTGCAATTGGATCCTCATTCCTCCATTAAGTGCCAATGGAGAATCTGAAATGATTCCCCCTTCAAACTAGCTAAGGGTGGATGTTTCACCATCAAAACTAGTTTTACTGTAATATCCCTAGGGAGGATAGTTTCACCCCTGAAAAAGATCTATACTAGGGTTACCAACCCCCATACAAAGCTCAATGAGCCCACAAAATCAATTAACCAAATCACCCACACCTCATCAAAAATACGAGGTTCGGTCTCTCAACAAGTGATTCGGCCTTTGCTCTACTTCCAGTGTTTTGTCACCCTAGTAACTCGTCCACAATTTGGCTCTCAACAACCACAAGAGTGCTCCCTCAGCAACCACAAGAATGTAAGGGATTTCGACCGTAACTCGACTTCCATACTACAGTGTTGACAACAGGACATGACCTTCACAAAGTTGGCAAAGACTCCCTTAGGTTTTGGTCCACACGAATTAGCTATTCGCTGCTTCAGGATTAATTTCAGACCCTCGACCTCCAGTTACAGGGTTATTGTGCGCTTTATTGCTGCTTTAAGAAGACAGTTCTGCAGAGTCTTCACGATTCGGCAACTTTCCCTGTTGTATCACTCAAAGCAGCCCCACTCGACCTCCGACCTTCACTGTTTCTTTGCAATGATCGCCCCACAAACCAGATGGCGCAGCTAAACATTTTGGTGGCTAGGGCAGCTAGACTCTGTGTTATTTCCTCCAACAAATCTCTGCAACAATGGCTAGAATTTCCTTGGCTATTCAATGAAGCACAACTTAAGTGCAACTAGGGCTTCAAATTGGCAAGAATTCGCTACAAAATTCGACCCCCACGACACGAATTTGGCCCTACCTTTGTATTTCGAGCCCTGGATAGGTTTTCACTGTTCAGGCTCCCATGAAACAAAATAAAATCGGCCCTTCAAATAAACCTGACCTGCATAAGCAATTCAACTTCCTGGTGGCAAATAGACATTGCCACAAACACTTGAGCACAGATAAGAGACTGAAATTACCCTTTTAACACCCTCAGGTTAGAAAGAACCTGGCACTAATACCACTGTAATGTCCCTTTTTAGATATGTGCCAAAAATTCACAAAATTCTCACTTACACATTCAAACACTTTAAATGCAATCAAGAGAAACCTTTTTCCATAGGGATATTTCATTAAACATGTTGTGTGCAAATTAAATAGTAAACCCTCATACAATAAAATGCATAATGAAAATCCAAATGAGCAGCAAATAATAACTCAACCAATTCTTTATTTCTATTAGTTACGAAATTACATGCCAATGCTTCAGATTTAGAACCTGTAAATACTCCTGCAAAATGGCATGCTTGGCTGAATAATAATCTCCAGTGTTGAACACTAATGAGAAACCTAGATGGCTCCTCCTCTAGACTAGCTAGGGTGGTTGAATCTCCCCACCGAAACTAGTTTTGATCAGCTAGGGTGTATGATCTCAACACTGAAACCAATCTAGTCAGCTAGGGTGGACGCACCACCGAAACTACCCTCCTTACGCAGGTTCACACCCTCACACTCAAGCTCCAAGAGCTCTCAAATCAATAAGAAGACCAAAAACCAATACATGTTCATGAGAGAGATCTAGTCTTCCCTTTAAAGTCATGAGTTATCAGAATACCATGGGCAATTACAAGGCCATTGAAGAAATAACAGAAAAAGTACAAGGCCCAACATGATCAACACTGAACTAAGAAAACATTCAAGATAGAAGGAAAAGTTTGGTTGCATATAAACAAAGAACAGCTACAAGGTCTTGGTAAGAAGATAAAGGCTCTACAGTATGGTCTTTTTGAAGTATTGGAGAAGGTGGGTGATAATGCCTACAAACTTAGTCTACCACATTTATGTGCATTTACTCAATGGTGAATGTGGGAAATCTAAAACTCTATAAGCCTTCCATGTTGAATTAGGAAACTAATGTAATGACCCACCTACAATTACAAACAAAATGTGAATATTAGCATGGGACATCCATATGATAGCTACATATGCATGACCCACATGTATTGCAATAGTATACACACCGATTAATATTGGAAAATATCTAAACTTAAGTTAAAAAATCAATCATCAAAGTAAATTTCTAACTTATCAAAATATAATGAATATATTAAGTTGGGTACTCGACATGTATACCACCCTTATATACACATACATGATAAATCCTTAATCAAAAGAAAATATAATTTAAGTTACAAACTATAATTGTTTAGATAATAAAATAATTTAATTAAAAATTGAAAATTTAATTTAATTAATTAAATATTTAAATAAAGTTAATATTAAATAAACTAATCAAATAAAACATAAGTAGCCTATCCTCTAAAAAGAGTGAACCGACTCAATCGAAATCATGTAAAGGCTCAATCAAAATTATATAAAGGCTCAATCAGAGTTATATAAAGGCTCAATCAAATCTACATAGAGATTCAATCAAATCTATAACATGCAGAGCTCCACGCAACCAGGACAAAGACACTGAGATGGAGAAGAGTAGAAAGACGATGATTCAGAGAATTATAAAGGGAAAGGGATACGACTAAAAGGGGGGACCTTGGAGGAAGGATAAAAATTACAGCAGAGAGCAGAGAAAGAGACTAAAGCCTTAATTGTTCTTGGGCTTTTGGGCATGGGGGCAGAGTACTTAATTTGTGAAGTGCTTTGGAGCTGGGTACCAAGGTTGTGCCCAGTTTGGCTGGGAAGTTTTGGTCATTTTGATAATGGAAGCGGGAATAGTAGCGGCCAGAAACATCATCAGACAGAATTTTGATTTCATTGAGTTCAGGAACACTCCAAACAAAATTACAAGTACTTGTTGATGATTTGCTAAAATCAAGAATGTCTGCTTACTTCATAAATTTAAGAGTTTAGTTCTGTATGAATGATAAATTAGGGCTTTGTGTATGTAATGACAATTTAGAGCTTTACAATTGTTTAGGGCTTTACATATCCCTACAGCCAGGATTTTCGGGAAAGACTCCCCGAAACTTCTTCGGGGGAAGTAGCTCGAGACCACCTCCTTATGGTAATAGATTTACCCCAAGAGGAGTAGGAGCAAGAGCTCTCATGGCAATTAATACTATAATTGTTGAATCATCAAACACAAGTCCATGGAAATCTCGAGGAACTGCTAATAGAAGAAGAAACATGAGAGGAAGTGGCACAAGAGGACGGAGCTCCTTGTCTAGAAACTCACAATTTGACTCAAGGGGATCACCCCAAGTTAATTGTTGGGGATGTGGAGGACTGCATTTTCAATGTGATTGTCTGGAAGCTTCGTCAAGTATAATACATAGAACAGGAAAAGAGCCATCATCAAATACCCAAGGCAATCATAGAATCCATGCAGTAGTCAACAACAACCAAGCAGCACATCAATCCATTGTAGTGGAATCCTTAGGTATTATTAACGGCATAAAACTCAAAATCTTATTTGATATTGGTGCCACTGATAGTTTCATTTCGTCATATGCATTAAATAAATGTGGGTTGGTAGCCCGCAAGCAAAACAATTTCAGACAGGTGGAAATGGCTTCAAGAGAACTCCAATCCGTAGATTTAAGTGTTGAGGAATGCAAAGTTGATCTAGGGATCTGTTTGACTAAGTTAAAAGTTTATATCACAGCCCTAGGAACTTATGACTCGTCATAGGGATGGACTGGTTAGAAGCTCATCAAGCATGGGTAGATTGTTATGGGAAAACAATTCTTTGTAAAAATGATGAAGGGGAGACAATCCAAATCCAAGGTATTAAGACGAAAGTATCTTTATGCTTCATCTCAGCAATGCAAATGAAGTGTTGTTTAAGAAAAGGTTGTCAGGTATATGCAGTTCAAGAAGTACACAAAGAGAAAGGACCATCCTTAGAACAATATCCGGTGTTATCTGAATGTTCGGATGTTTTTCCAAAGGAATTACGAGGACTACCTCCTAAAAGAGAGTTGGATCTCACAATAGAATTGAAACCTGGAACAGAACCAATTTCTAAGATGCCTTACAGAATGACAATTCCTGAACTTCAAGAATTACAAATCCAACTGAAGGAACTACTGGATATAGGACACATCCGACCTAGTAACTCGCCTTGGGGTGCACTTGTAATTTTTGTCAAGAAGAAGAATGGTTCCTTGCGGTTATGCATAAACTACCAAGACTTAAATCGAGCTAAAGTAAAGAATCGATATCTGATGCCTCGAATTGATGACCTCTTCAACCAAATGAAAGGTGCTTCTATATTTTCAAAAATCGATCTACGATCAGGCTACCATTAATAAGTATTAAGGAAAGCAATATCTCTAAGACTGCATTCTGAACACGTTTCAGGCATTATAAGTTCACTGTGGTACCATTTGGGTTGACCAATGCACCAGCAGTATTCATGAACCTTATGAATAGCGTTTTCTACAAATATCTTGATCAATTTGTACAAGTCTTCTTAGATGATATTCTCATCTACTCCAAAAATGAGAAAGAGCATGAAGAACATTTGCAGATAATATTATCTTGCATCAGAGAACACCAGTTATATGGAAAGTTATCCAAGTGTTCCTTCTTTCAGAAAAAGATTCATTACTTGGGTCATATTATATCTAGTGAAGGGATCTCAATAGATCCTGAGAAAGTAAAAGCAATCATGGAATGGCCGATACCGAAAAATGTTGAAGAAAGTGTAACTAGGTTCGGTCTTCATAATGACATGTAATTATGACTGATGTAAATGATGTAATAAAGAGAGCAAAATAATTATTGTAAACTTGCTTCATGGGTTTCATGTGCAAGTGATTTTAGAATAATAGGATTTGTCATTTAGACTCTAGAATCAATGTCATGTATGAAGAGTTCTTCTTGAGCTTGTGTTTAATGTATACAAGTCTATAGAAATGTCTAGAAGCCCTCCAAAGACAAGCACAATCCCTCTTGAAGAAGTCGGCCTCCAAACAATAACAAAGGAAGCCATGTCGGCTCACCTAAAATGACACATCTATTCGGATGGTAATGTTTGCCTAATATATGGAAGAACAACTATAAATAGAAGGCTATGCTCATCGCAGAAGAACATTGAATTTCGCAATGTTGAGAAAAAAAGGGCAATTTAAAATATTCGATTTCTCTTAACTGTGATAACTGCTTGTGATATTATTTCTTTAGATTCTACTCCTTATTGTTTACATGAATTATTATCATCAACCAGCTATCAAAACAAGAAGATCAAAATGCACAAGTACACAAGATATTGGCACCAAGCCAGGGCAAAAACCTCTCCAAACTGTGAGAGGAAAAACCCTTTGAACTCTTTCTTATAGAATCTTTATTGAGAAATTACATGACCCAAACATTGACTCAATAATACCTTCAACATCAGATGACAATACCTCCAAACATGTACCCAAACATAATGTATCCTTCTGCAATTCTGAACAGTATATCAGGTTTGTAGCAAGAGTATGACAGTCAGCAATGATGGTCTCGGATAGGCTCTTCTAGCATCCTTCTATCTTCGCACTTCGTGTAAACCCATCACACACATAATAGCCTCTTGATCTGAGATTTCGTGATGACAAAGGTATGACAGTTATAGGGTGGCGAATACAAAACCTTCCACTTCAGGATGTAAACTCACGTGATAGGAGAGATAAGGCTCTTCTAGCCCTTTAATGACTTCAATCTCTTTTGCACTGACTTCCTCATGCAAACTGCAACTAGATTGGATCTATAACCCAGCAATATACCCATATGACATGATGCCCTAGATCAGATCAGAATGTCGCACTTGAGCGCAGACTTGGTGATGAACTCAGATGAGGGAACAAACTTCCTCATTGACTGCGGCTACCCTTCTTCTTCAACCCTTTCACTTCGCTATCCTTCATGTAATGAGTGAGGATAATTGTGTTGTGAGAAGGTACCAACGCAGCCTTTATATAGGCTTGCCTCCACACCTCTAGGCCGACGTGATCATAGATTAGGCCAACATAATGAGAGCCTTCCAGAATTGTCCAAACGAATTATTTTAAGCGGTTTCTTTACATCAATTCCGTGGGTACATGTTGGAGTATTTCATTGATGATCTAGAAGGATTTTTGACATACAACAATTACATTTACACGTGTAACAATACATGCTTGTCTTCCTTTTACATGACTCATCCTAAGGCTCTTCAATTGGAGCCACAACTAGACCAAGACAAAAATATAAAAAGAATTTTTCTTGATACCAAATTACATCGTTACAATATTTTACATGATGAAGACCGAACCTAGTTACACTATTTTCAACACTCCCTCTTAACTAGGGAGGTATTCATACATACATGGTACATGGACATTCTCAATACAAGAGTTCTCATAAGCAAAGAGTCAGATTAGTTATCCATTTGTTCTAGCATCATTTCAACCAACATTGTTTCCATATAGCAAGGCCTTGACTAACCGCTCTATCTCTCAAATAGATCAAAGCACAATGTTGGCGAGACCAATGACTTATAGACACACTCGTCATTGTCTCTCTTAGGGTCATACCCACCCGGGTGTTCTCCAAGTATGCCCTACTAGGACTATTCTCATCTTGGGTTCCCAACCCTCAAGAATATCGATCCTCTTGCCCACTCTTATCTTGGATGCCCTACCACATCCTCAAAGAGTGTTAGATGCCAAATGATAACTCAATCCTCCATTTCTTCTTCATTCTCGAAAGACAGAAATGTAGTGTTTATCTTTCCCGCTCAAATAGGGACGACATATCAACCAGACCAAGCTTGACTCGAAAATACACAAGCTTCTTGTTCGGAAGCGATTTTGTTAATATGTCGACAGTCTGCTCATCAGTGGGAACATACTCCGGCTTTAGTACACCATCTTGCACAAGCTTCTGAATATAATGATACTTGTTATTAATGTGCTTTGTCTTCCCATGAAAAACTGGGTCCTCAGACAATCTTATACAACTGGTATTATCACAATGAATAGTTGTAGGGGCCAATGGTCCTGCAAATAAATCAGATAACAATTTCCTCAACCAGACTGCTTCCCGGCTGACTTCACATGCTGCTACATACTCGGATTCAGCACTGCTTAAGGCAACTGTCTCTTGCTTCCTGCTCATCAAAGAGACCAGAGAGGATCCTAGACTGAAGCATCATCCGGTTGTGCTTCTTCCATCCTTCTCGCTGCCTCCCCAATCGGAATCAGTAAATCCTATCAGAAGTAAATCTTTTCCTTTCTCATATTTTAGGCAATGATGTATGGTTCCACGCAAGTATCTCAGTATATGCTTGGCTGCCACCCAATGATCATGATGGGGTTCCATCTGGAATTGACTAAGAACATTCACTACAAAACATATATGTGGTCGAGCATTTACCAGGCACATCAGGGATCCAATTAATTGTCTGTACCTTGTGGGATCCACTGGACTAGATTCAGAGTTTCTCAACAGTCTCAGGTTTGTGATTATCGAAGTCATCATAGGCTTGCACTCCATCATATCAAACCTCTTGAGAATTTCAATTACATACTTTCCTTGACCTAAATAAATCTCATTGGGTTCTTGCCATACTTCAAATCCCAGATAATAGTGCATGGATCCCAAATCCTTCATATCGAATTATGTAGTCAATTGTTTCTTGCATTCCTGAATACATTCTTCTACACCAGTTAGTAGAATATCATCTACATATAGTAAAATGACGACAAGTTCATCCTTTACCACTTTGATATAGAGATTGGGATCAGTTGATCTTTTGATGAAGCGCAATCTTTGCAGATAAGCATCCATCCTTGCATACCATGCTCTAGGTGCTTGCTTGAGGCCATATAGAGCCTTTTTCAACCTGCAAACAAAGCCTTCTTTACCATCGACTTCGAATCCCAAAGGTTTCTCAATGTAGACTTCGAATCCCAAAGGTTTCTCAATGTAGACTTCTTCATCTATGGTGCCATTCAAAAATGCAGTCTTTACGTCCATTTGATGAACTTTCCACTTCATGGATACTGCCAGAGAAATTAGTAATCGAATGGTTGTATATCTTGTTGTAGGAGCAAAGGTTTCTTCATAGTCAATTCCTTCTTCTTGAGAGAAACCTCTAGCCACAAATTTGCCTTTGTATTTGTCTATGCTCCCATCCGTAGCATGCTTGATCTTGTAAATCCATTTCGAAGTTACCATGAATTTGTTTTCTAGTCTAGGAACAATTTCCCAAACACCATTCTTCATTACAGATTGGTATTCTTCATTCTTGGCAGACTTCCACTCAGGGTGCTTGGAAGCTTCTTCAAATGTGGATGTCTCATCTTCTATTAATTTCAACATGTAGGTTGCATACCCAAAGTACCTTTTAGGTTTCTTGCTTTCTCTAAATTTTCCACTTGCCTAGTGTCCTTTAGCTTCTTGAAGTGTGGAGGTCAACCAATTAGGTCTCTTCCTCTTTTCAGGGATAGTGACAGGTTCGCTAGGACCTTCATCTTCTTGATGAAAATCTTCTTCTTCTTTATTGACTTCTTCCTCAAATATAGGAAGATCTTCTTCATTAGAATCAGATGAAATATCTTTTGACCTTTTGAATGCAATATTCTCATCAAAGATTACATCTCGGCTTACCTCTATTTGATGTCCTTCCTTGATGTAGATTCTGTAAGCCTTGGATGAATTACTATATCCCACAAATATTCCCTTCTTGCTTGTTGGATCTAACTTCTTCCTTTTGTCCTTGGGAATGTGGATATATACCGGACATCCAAATATTCGGAGATGGTCCACAGTAGGTTTCTTCCCAGTGAAGACTTCTTCGGGAGTTCGATTGTTCAGAGACCTGTGGGGACTTCTATTTTGAATATAGACAGCAGTCTTTGTTGCCTCGCCCCATAGGAATTTCGGTAGATCTTGGTCATGAAGCATTGCCTTGACACTTTCTTCTATGGCTCTGTTCTTTCATTCAGCTACTCCATTTTGCTCGGGATTATATGGAACTATGAGCTCCCTCTTAATCCCAACCTCCTTGCAGAAGGCTATAATTTCCTTAGAAGTGTATTCTCCACCGTTGTCAGATCTCAAAATCTTGACTTTTCTTTCTGTGAGATTTTCCACTTCAGCTTTGAATTCTTGAAACTTTGAAAAGACTTCATCTTTGGATTTAAGAAGGTAAACCCAAGTTTTCCTGGAGTGGTCATCTATGAAGGTGACATAGTATAGATGTCCTCCAAGAGATTTGGTCATGGGACCACAGACATCAGAGTGTATGAGATCAAGTATTTCTTGAGCATGGGATGTGCTATGTCCAAATGGTTTCTTTGCGATCTTGCCCAAAGCACAGCCCTTACATACACCTTCATGTTCTTCCTTGAGACTCGGGATTCCATTTACTATGGAGTTTAGGGTTGGAAGAATTTTAAAGTGCAGGTGACCCAATCTTCTATGCCATAATTCACATGCACTGATTTCAGTATGAACAAGTGCTTGATTTATAAGAGAAGCTAATCTATATAATCTGCCTTCTCGGACACCAATGGTTCTAGCCTTTTCAATGCTTGAATCTTTAGCCCAAACAACTACCTTTCCATCTATAAAAGCAACTCTATCACCCTTTTCTTCTAAAGATGAAATAGAAATAAGATTTTTGCACAGACTTGGAACATAAAGGATGTTGTTGAGATGAATGTTGCTTCCGTCTTCAAGCTTGATGGAGGTAGATCTGATGCCTTTCACTGGATAATTTTTGTTGTCACCAAGCTCCACAGAATAGGAAGACTTTCCCTTGGAGAGAGTCTTGAGTTGATGATGGTGTCCCGTCATATGTCTCGAAGCTCCACTGTCTATTACCCAAATGTTCTCATCTTGGAAGGTGCTCGAGAGTGCGGAGAATAAGCCATCAACTTTTGTAGATCTGTCAATTTTGGAGATCAAATAGACCCATGCTTGATCTTTAGACCAATGAAATTTGACATAATTGATCCGAAGCTAGCCAATTTCTTCATGAGGGAGATGATCTTCTTTACGCCCTTTGTAGAAGCACCCTCTGATACCATGTTGAGAAAAGAAGGGCAATTTAAAATATTTTAACTGTGATAATTGCTTGTGATATTATTTCTTTAGATTATGCTCCTTATTGTTTACATGAATTGTTATCATCAACCAGCTATCAAAACAAGAAGATCAAAATGCACAAGTACACAAGATATTGGCACCAAGCCAGGGCAAAAACCTTTCCAAACTGTGAGAGGAAAAACCCTTTGAACTCTTTCTTATAGAATCTTTATTGAGAAATTACATGACCCAAACATTGACTCAATAATACCTTCAACATCAAATGACAATACCTCCAAAGATGTACCCAAACATGATGTATCCTTCTGCAATTCTAAACAGTATATCAAGTCTGTAGCAAGAGTATGAGAGTCAGCAATGATGGTCTCGGATAGGCTCTTCTAACCTCCTTCTATCTTCGCACTTCGTGTAAACCCATCACACACATAATAGCCTCTTGATCTGAGATTTCGTGATGCCAAGGTATGACAGTTATAGGGCAGCGAAGACAAAACCTTCTGCTTCAGGATGTAGACTCACGTGATAGGAGAGATAGGGCTCTTCTAGCCCTTTGATGACTTCGATCTCTTTTGCACTAACTTCCTCATGCAAACTGCGGCTGGATTGGATCTATAACCCAACAATATACCCATATGACAGGATGCCCTAGATCAAATCAGAATGTTGCACTTGAGAGCAGGCTTGGTGATGAACTCGGATGAGGGAATAGACTTCCTCATTGACTGCGGCTACCCTTCTTCTTCGACCCTTTCACTTCGCTATCCTTCATGTAATGAGTGAATATAATTGTGTTGTGAGAAGGTGCCAACGCAGCCTTTATATAGGCTTGCCTCCTCGCCTCTAGGCCAGCGTGATCCTAGACTAGGCCGACATAATGAGAGCCTTCCATAATTGTCCAAACAAATTATTTTAAGTGATTTCTTTACATCAATTCTGTGGGTACATGTTGGAGTATTTCACTGATGATCTAGAAGGATTTTTGACATACAACAATTACATTTACACGTGTAACAATACATGCTTGTCTTCCTTTTACATGACTCATCCTAAGGCTCTTCAATTGGAGCCACAACTAGACCAAGACAAAAATATAAAAAGAATTTTTCTTGATACCAAATTACATCATTACAATATTTTACATGATGAAGACCAAACCCAATTACACTATTTTCAACACACAGATCCCTCTGAGATTTTGGGTGAGAAGAAACAACGAAAAAGTTTGGATTCCTCTGTGGTTTTGAAGGGCAGAAGAACACAACAATCTCTGAGATTCTCGATGAAAGTTAGAGTCATCAATCTCGGGTAAATTCAGTGAAGGACACAATTTGGATCTCTGTATTGGAGGATGTTTTTCGGGTGTCATGTTACAGTGTGCAGTTCGGATGAATAGACAGAGTTCTGAGTATGAAAAGCCCAACTCAAAACTTCGCATTTCAATAATTGGGAACAACAAAGTGAATTTGGAACTGTCTCCTTGCAGTCTCAACATATTTGTGATGAGAAGGATCTCGGTGATCCCATAGTGACACACTCTATCTCGACACACATTCTAGATGCAGTCATAATCTCGGCATAAATGCAATCACGGTCTCAGTATAGATACAATCATGATCTTTATGAAGACATAATTACAAGGTCATGATCTCGATGAATCTAGGTGCAGCTCTCATACACACACACACACATATAGAGAGAGAGAGAGATCTCGTTGTTATGATGAAGATCTCGGTGAAGGCGCAGCAATGGTGCAACAGTAATGATCTCGGCGGTGCAGTAGTGATGGATCTCGGTGTCGTAGCTGTGATGACTTTAGTACCAATGATGATGATCTCAGCAATGACGAAGAAGAGGATTGGTGTCTTGATCTTGGAGTGGCCAAATAGGTCAAGGGTCATGGTCTTGGTATTTGTCAATTTGAATCTCTATAAGAAGAATTTGTGCGGGTTTTCCTCTTAAAGAGTGAGAGGTTTTGGCCCTGGCAGAAAGTGAACATCTTGTGTTCTTGTCTTTTTTGTTTTGGTAACTATCTGATGAAGTAAGAAAACACACTCTAATAATAACAAGAGAAGATTGTGCTAATAAGAAAAAGTAAAAAGTACCTCACAAATAGTTATCATCCTGAGAAGAATCTTATTAACCTGATTGCCCTAGATTCAACAAAAAATGTGCATGAAGTGCGAAGCTTTATGGGTTTAGCTGGCTACTATCGAAGGTTTGTAGAAGGATTCTCCAAAATTGCAAAGTCTATCACAACCCTCCAGCATAAATGAGTTAGGTATGAATGGACTGAGAAATGTCATAGAGCATTCTCTGAACTTAAAAGATTGTTGACTAGTGCACCAATCTTGCGAATACCTAATATGGACAAAGATTTTATTGTGTGCATTGATGCATCCAAGCAAGGATTAGGTGCAGTATTAATGTAGGATAGAGGCGTAATAGCATATGCCTCAAGGAAATTAAAGCCTCATGAAAAACTCCACGCGATGCACGATTTAGAGTTAGTCGTTGTAGTGCTAGCTTTAAAGATATGGAGACACTATCTAGTAGGGAGAAGCTTTATGCTCAAAAACGACCATCAAAGTCTACAATATTTGTTTACTCAAAGAGACTTGAATGCTAGGCAAAGACGATGGAGTGAATTCCTAAGTGAGTATGACTTTGAAATTTCATACATTAAAAAAAAGGAGAATGTGATAGGAAATGCTTTAAGTCGAAGACCATAGATATTTTCCCTCATACCTATCAAGATAGACTTGAGGAAACAAATACTGGAACATCTCTTGAGAGACAGTTGGTATTTAAAAATAAGATCCAAGCTTGATAGTAAAAATCCAAAGAAACCTAAGTTTGAGGGATATGAACTAGAAGATGATGGAATTTTGCGATTCCATGGAACACCATCCTTAAGAAAGCCCATAGAGAATTGTATTGTGCACATCCTGGTATAAAGAAAATGTATGTTGATACAAAGAAACTCTTATTTTGGGCAAGCTTGAAACGCGATATTTGTTGATAATATCGGTATCGGGAAAATATCGGCGAGGGTCCGGAAAATATCTTATCGGAAATATCGGCGAAAATATCGGCAAAATATCGGCAAATATCGGCAAGCATAAAAAATGCATAATATATTCATTTTTTTTCAGATTTCTAAACATATAAAGCAATAACAACATGAACTAAACACATTGGCACATAAATATGAAGAAAACACTGATATATATGATGTCAAATAGAAATGATACATCAAACTTCAAAGGCGATACCAAATCCTGCTGATCCCTGATAGTGATAAATTGATAATTGTCCAATCAAGGACTCAAACAAAAATTAAAATAACATCACATATCCTGCTGATCCCTGATAGTGATAATTGTCCAATCAAGGACTCAAACAAAACAACATCACATATATAAAAGTTTAAAAGTATTTCATCATCATGAGTTATAAACTTATATGTAGCAAAAGTTGCAAAACAAATAAAACTAGCAGCTATCTATCTGAGACCATTGGCCTCTCCCTAGCAGCTTTCTTTCTGTCTTGTTCAGCAATTGCTTCACGAGCTTTTTGTATAACCTCTGCACTAGAAACCATACAAGGCATCACATCTGCTGCATCATATGCAGAGAGTTTAGCCAGATGGTATTTCAATCGTGTAATCCCTCCTGACATCTTGGTCCCACACAAGTTGCATGATATATATGCCTGATTTGCCCCACCAACAGCCTCCCCATACTCCCAAAATGGGTCCAAGGCTTTTGGCATATTTGACATTTGTACTGTAGTGAACTAATTCAAACCTAGGGCACAAAAAAAACAAAAAATTGGCATTAAATGAGTATAACTATACAGTGCCCAGCAAACACTCAAGAAACTATTTTAATTTTTAAAGCAACATCTTCATGTTCAGAATTTAAACAACAAAAGCAAGCATAAAAAATGCATAATATATTCATTTTTTTCAGATTTTTAAACATATAAAGCAATAACAACATGAAATAAAGTTTAAAGTTAAACACATTGGCACATAAATATGAAGAAAACACTGATATATATGATGTCAAATAGAAATGATATATCAAAGGCGATACCAAATCGTGCTAATCCCTGATAATTGTCCATTCAAGGACTCAAATGTGGAGAACCAATACAAAATAACATCACATATAATAATAAAAGTATCTCATCATCATGAGTTACATGTAGCATAACAAATAAAACTAGCAGCTATCTATCTACTGCCCTCTCCCCCTTTTACGGGAAAACATGATGGGCTGTTTGTCAGGCCTGCCCCTAGTAGTAGAAGGCCCTGACACTGCCTCTGCACCTAATGTCAAATAATGAGTGATAGGCATGGAGCTATGCTCTCCTATATCTATAGCAGATGGTGTTGATGCTGATGCTCCCGCAGTGTCCTCCTCCAGCTCCTCCTGCTCCTCCTCTAAGTGCTGCTGCTCCTCTGACTCCGAGTCCTCTTGCTGCCCCTGCTCTAATGGATCATTTGCCACTGGCTCCTCCAACCATGAAGGTGACTCCTCCAATATGGGCTCCTGAGACTCCACCCTCCACGGAGACAATACATCAATATTGTCTAAGGAAATGGCATCTGGATCCACTGGTGATTCTATTTGCCTCACTCGAAGTCGGATGTTGTAATGCACATACACCAAATCGTTGAGGCGTGCGAACTCCAACCTGTAAGAGTGTCAAAAAAAGTAATGAGTCTTGACTCTTGACTCTTGACACTTGAAGGTCATAAATTAAAAATTAAAAATTACAATAAGTGTAATTGCTCAACTGAAGGCTTGAGTTCAAAGTTATACCTGTTGCGCTTTTTGGCGTGTATTTTCTCAAATACACTCCAATTGCGCTCACACCCTGAAGAGCTACATGTTTGACTCAAGATTCGTATAGCCAAATTTTGCAAATTTGGTACCCTTGCACCATAGCTTCGCCACCAAAGATCTACAACAAAATAATGAAATAAAAAATTCAAAAACTTAAAAGTTAAAAATTAAATTCAAATTTCTAATTTCTAATGAGTGATGACTTGTCACTTACGTGGCATGAAGAGGGCCCTTTCCTTAATGGCATCATCAAAGCCAAATAGGCCAACACAATCCTGATAACTCTGTACCTCGCGCTTGATTTTGCTACAAAGCTCAGAATCAGGTACCATCCTCTGAATACAGGTATGGAGCCCTTCCATCACCTCGCCATCAAAACGAAAATTGCATTTGTATGCAAATGCAGGGTTGAGGAAGAGTGTTGCTGCATGAATGGGTCGATGAAGCATCCCTGTCCACCGATTATCGATCACATCCCATAACATCATCTGCCTATTAAGGCCAGCAGAACCCTTGTCTGCATAATAGGAACGAATGGCCTCCTTGGCCCTATCCATGCCCTCATACAAATAAGGCATTGCAGGCTTCTCTCCATCCACCAATCTAAGAACCTTTACTATAGGTTCGCTAACTGCACATGCTTCTTGTACTCCACGCCAAAATGTCTCAGAGTACACCATTATTGCAATGGCTCTCCCATCAGGTCTCTTGCTGTATCTACAAGCACGCCAATCATCAGACACAAACATTTGCTTCAACTCGTACTGACATCGAAGCAAAGACTGGAGAGTAATAAAGGTTGTGGCAAAACGTGTGATGGCAGGACGCCGCAACTCCTTGTTTTTAGTGTACCTCCTCATAAGGCTAAGAACATAAGCATGGTTATAAATAAACTTGGGGATGCTCCTAGCCATATCAACTGCCTCCTTGATGAAGGAGAGTTTCCCCATATCCTCAAGCAACAAATCAAGACAATGCGCTGCACATGGAGTCCAGAACAATGTGGGATGCCTCTCCATAAGCATTCTGCCGGCAGACACATAATTAGCTGCATTGTCTGTTACGACTTGCACCACATTCTGCACACCAATCTCCTGAATGAACCCATCTAACAACTCACATATCGTTGCTACATCTTTGATATGTTCTGATGCATCCAACGATTTAATAAACATGGTACCTTTAGGACAATGTACCAAGAAATTTAGAAGGGTCCTACCCTTCCTATCTGTCCAACCATCAGACATCACTGTGCATCCAGTGACTTCCCATGTCTGTTTCAACTCCGCCAATCTAGAGTTGATGTCCTCTTTTTCTGCTTGAAGAATTGGCCCCCGCAACTCCTCATATGTGGCACTTTTGTACCCTGGGCCCACAACAACAATAGCATCACACATTGGTTGCCAAAATGGATTGGTTTTTGTGATGCTGAGAGGTAAGTCGCTCCAATAAATACACCTCCCCATGACTCTATCTGCTTCTTCCTTCTCCTTTTTTTTATAAAGCGATTTTATGCCAGGTTGTGCTCCAGCTCCTGTTCGTGGAACAAAAAATGATGACCTCGCATTCACACTAGCAGTAGCGCTAGCATGTGATGGTGTGCCAGTTGTGGAGCCCCTCCCACTAGGGCCAGTAGGGCCACTACCCTGAACATCAAAATCAGGAGAAGATATCCCAAAAGATCTACCTGCACGTTCAGCTTTGTTTCTTTCCGCCTCTTCCTTCTTTCTGTCCTTTTCTTCAATTGCCTCAAGAGCTTTTCGTATAAGCTCCGGACTAGAAACTTTACAAATGCCAACATCATGTCCAGGGAGTCTAGCAAGATGGTATTTCAGTCGTGTAACCCCACCTGTCATCTTGTCCCCACACAATTTGCATGAAAGATATGCACGATTTGTCCCACCATCAGGGATCCCATACTCCCAAAATGGGTCCAAGTTTTTTGGCATATTTGTATTTTGTAGTGGGCTAACTCAAAAGGAAACCTACAGCACCAAAAAAAATTTGGAATTAGTAACTTAATAACTTAATAAGTAATACGAATTTACGAAATTCCATGGGTGCAGGTCTCAATATCAAATCCTCATTCTTCAAAGACAAATGGACTAAACTTTAACAAAGTTCTACAATCTGCAATCTTCACACAAAGGACCCTAGTCAAGCTATGTAGAAAAGAGTCAAAAGACATTAAAATCATAAAATATAAATGTATTCAATAACAGCGTTAGAGGACTGCGATTTGGCTGCTACAGGCAGTGTATACATTGAGGATAATAAAATCATTTATATTTATGCTTCTAATGTTGGCTTATATGCTATCTTCTGAGGATAAGCAACTGTTGGGAAAGATTTCAATATGGTAGAGTGGGAGGGCAACTGTTGTGAAAGATTTCAATATGGTAGAGTGGGAAGGCAACTTTCCTAATCTCAGGCCAAAACATGGGATTATGCTCCATCTATTCTTCTAATATTGGTTCACTAACAATCTTTCTGAGGCTAAATGAGTGTTGAGAGGGGATTTTAATTTTTAATAAGGTAGACAAGTAATTGTAGGAGGTGAAATAAGAGTTGATGTAAAATAAAATCAACACATCAAGTTTTTAATGTGAATTGCAGCCATAAACATCATGATATTGGAGGCTGCTTTACATGGTCCAATACAAGAAGGCATCAGGAAAGAGTACTGGCAAAACATGACGTGTTCACTGTTAACTTTTAAGCCCCCAAAAAAGGATTAGTGTTTTCAAGAACTGAGAACAGATTTGTTGATGTTGGGTTGGAATCTGGATGCTACAGGGTTTGACCAAATTCTGTTGGTTACATGCATGTTGAGACTCATGAGTCATGACAGTGTGACAGTAACCTCATAAGGCAGTTACCTTTGACGGTGACTTTGGCGTTGTGTTGGTGACTTGAAGGCATGATTGTGTTCATGGCAAGAGTCCTTGATGAAGGATTATGTCAGTGACCTGTGAACTGGGTAGCAACCTTCTATAACAAGATCTTGATGAAAGTAATTAATGGCAGCATGACAGCAGTAATCTTGATTCTTGACATAGTGACCTGATGACTGTAATGATAGTTGTTGTGACATGACAGTGACCTTGTTATAACTTATTACCATACAGACAGTGATCTTGCTAACAGTAACCTTGATATGTTTGGAGTCTGGACAGTATAGCAGATATATCTGAATGCAAAGGACCCTTTTACATGTGCAGAGAAACCTTATGGTTGTGTGGTATATAGAATCTAGATAAACCCTATGGCTGTGAGGATTATGGTAGTATTAACTTGAGAGTGCCAGGAATCAGTATCTGCCCTTCCTTTCAAACTTAAGGTATCTCGTCTTTAATCAGAAGATTGAATAATGTACATAGTAGATATTAATAATTATATGTCAAAAGTTTATTGTTGTGTGAAAAGAATCAAGATATTGACCAAGGATCTGCTCTCTGTAACCCTTACTAAATTGCTTGTCTTTGCAAGTGTTTGTCACAACTACAAGTCTCAGCTTAGCAACAAGAGCTATACCCTTAAATATCTAATGAGCTAGAAGGACTTCGCTAATGGGAGGACCAAATATGACATGAAAAGCCAGTTCTGAACATAGCTTTGTGGAAAAGCATAACGGCAAAGGCTGGAAAAGCTAAGTCACCAGGATTAGGATATCACGTGCAGATTTTTAGAAGACTTTGCATATAACATATATGAATACAGCACATATAATACAAGCCACAAAATATAGATGCGAATCTGCATGTTCTGGTTATGCTATTTGTATGTTCTAACTTCTGGTTATGCTTCTCATTGCTCAATAGATATATCATATTACCAAGGTCCAATATAATGTGTTGCACAGTTGCAGGCTGCAGCGTTGCGTTGACGGTGAAGAGTCAAGACTCAAGACGTCGGGACTGTGACCTTTGGCACCGGGTAAACCCTCCTTCGCAGCACCGGTTCCGTCTCTCTCCAGCTCGCACGAAAACATTACAAAGTGACGGGAAAAGCAAAACAATATTACCATTTTATAACCCGATTAAACTAACCCGCGATATTTACAGTCGTGGCGCGATATTTATGAAAATATCGCCGCAATTTCGGAAATCTCGCGAGAATTTAAAAACACGAAAATATCGCGCTATTTTCCAGCCGAAATTTCGTTTTCGCCAAAATCGCGCGATATTTACGAATATCGCCGAAATATCGGCGATATTATCAACACTGGTCCAATTCGTTGCAAAATGTCTCAAATGTTAGCAAGTGAAGGCGGACCATTGTCTACCAGCAGGTCTCCTACAACCTCACGACATTCCTGGACCAAATGGGAGATAATTTCCATGGATTTTATTATCGGGCTATCTTTTACTACAAAAAGACATAATGCCATTCTGGTTGTGGTGGATAAATTAACGAAAAGCGCCCATTTCATCCCTGTAAGAGATACTTATGAAGCGACTAATGTAGCTCGGGTATTTATAAATGAAATTATCAGATTCCATGGAGTACCCAAGAAGATCATATCAGATAGAAATTCATGATTCACTTCAAGATTTTGGCCTTGTATGCAAACAGCCTTAGGAACTCAACTTAATTTAAGTACAGCTTATCATCTTGATACTAATAGACAAACAAAAAGGGTGAACCAAGTACTAGAAGATATGTTGAGGATGTATGTTATGGACCAATAAACACACTAGGAAAAGTACTTACCCTTAGTTGAATTTGCATACAATAACAGTTACAACAATGCAATCGGGATGCCTCCATTTGAAGCATTGTACGGCAGACCTTGCAACACACCGTTAAGTTGAGATAGGTTAGAAGATAGAGTGATAGTGGGACCAGAATTAATTCAACAGATGGAAGAACAGGTGAAACAAATTAGGCAATTATTGAAAGAGGCACAAGATAGACAAAAAAGTTATGCTGGTGCGCATAGAACATATAGGAATTATAAAGTAGGAGATCAAGTTTTCGTCCGCATCAGACCAAATAAAAATACTATCCGATTCGAAAAAGGGACAAAGTTATAACCCCGATTTATTGGGCCATTCAAAGTTCTAGAAAAAGTTGGACCTGTTGCATATCGTCTTACACTGCCACCCCACTTGCATAAAGTTCATAATGTTTTTCATGTATTATTATTACGACATTACATAGTTGACAAATCTCATAACCTTCAATGGAAGGAACTGCAGGTATCGGACGAGGGAACCATTTCAATCAAACCATTACGTATACTGGAACGTAGGGTTCGACGGTTGAGAAACCGTCTGGTAAACCAAATTAAGGTCCAATGGGACAAGTATAGCCCTCGATCGCTACCTAGGAAGATACAGAGATCACATGTCAAAGACACCCCAACTTGTGTTGACTTTGAAGAATTTAAAACCTTATTTTGTATATATTTACTTTATTTTGAGTTGGATACTTAAGACTATTATTTTGGATTATCACATGTAAAAATGAAATTTTATTATGTCAGTACATAATATATGTTATTTGCTTAACTCTATTGGTACGTGGATACCAATGAGAAATATGTTATTTAATTAACATCACTGGAATATTTAGTATTTGATTAATCTGACTATGAAATCTAAATCATAAATTATGTTATGGATAAAGATATCTATAATTTTATTTAATTTCTGCATATCGACATAATTGATGAGATAGAAATAAAAGAATGACTACATTTAATATGAAAACTAACTTACAAATATATGGGTTGGATATGGCCAAGTATGTTATGTGAACACAAAGGTCAATAGTAATATATGTGAAATACATAGAAAATGTTATTTGAATGCAATTTATTTGAATATATTGATGCATATGTTATAATGTATGGACAAGTGTTTACATTGCAGATAACGTCGTTACCAAAATGAACACGTGATGACAAAATCTCCAAGAACAATCAAGGCTCAATAAGATTCTATGATAGGGTGTTGACCCTGATCCCACTAGGAGGGGTGGAGGTATTACCCACCGTTTATCCTCCCAAACCTGGAGTCATGAGAGGATTGTGCGAGTCACGCTCCCCTAAACATGTGATAATGACTGTCAGATGCCTACTGAGAAATCAGGTCGATATAGTCGACGCTGTCATCTTTAAAATCTATGAATGGTTAGATCAGTATAGTTGATGCCATGACATACTCCAGTAGAGGAGGGATAGGATAATTCTCGAATAGCTTGGAAACTCGATAAGGGCAAGGCATGACTATTATAGTTGTAAAATTTTAAAATATTCAAAACACAAACTTTAAAGTGCCCTCATATTAAACAAAAATTCTAATTTGAAATACAATTCTTAAGTGATTATACCAATCACTAAATAATTATGGATATACTATATAAACCCTAACTTCGGGACGAAGTTTTCAGAAGGATGGGTGTATGTAATGACCCACCTACAATTACAGACAGAATGTGAATATTAGCATGCATACAGAACATCCATATGATAACTACATATGCATGACCCGCATGTATTGCAAGAGTATACATACCAACTAATATTGGAAAATATCTAAACTTAAGTTAATAAATCAATCATCGAAGTAAATTTCTAACTTATCAAAATATAATGAATATATTAAGTTGGGTACTTGATATGTATACCACCTTTATATACACATATATGATAAATCCTTAATCAAAAGAAAATATAATTTAAGTTACAAACTATAATTGTTTAGATAAATAAAATAATTTAATTAAAAATTAAAAATTAAATTAAACATATTAAATATTTAAATATAGTTAATATTAAATAAACTAATCAAATAAAACATATGTAGCCTATCCTCTAAAAAGAGTGAACCGACTCAATCAAAGTTATGTAAAGGTTCAATCAAAATTATATAAAGGGTCAATCAAAGTTATATAAAGGCTCAATCAAATCTATATAGAGATTCAATCAAATCTATAACATGTAGAGCTCCACGCAACCAGGACAAAGGCACTGGGACGGAGAAGAGTAGAAAGACGGTGATTCAGAGAATTATAAAGGGAAAGGGATACGACTGAAAGGGGGGGACCATGGAGGACGGAGAAAAATTACCGCAGAGAGCCACAGACAGAGAAAGAGACTGAAGCCTTAATTGTTCTTGGGTGTTTGGGCACGGGGGCAAAGTATTTCATTTGTGACGTACTTTGGAGCTGGGTACCGAGGTTGTGCGCAGTTTGGCTAGGAGGTTTTGCTCATTTTGATAACGGAAGCGAGAACAGCAATAACCAGAAACATCATCAGAAAAAATTTCGATTTCATTAAGTTTAGGAACACTCCAAACAAAATTACAACTAAGTACTCACTGGTGATTTGCTAAAATCAAGAATGTTTGCTTGCTTCATAAATTTAAGGGTTTAGTTCTGTATGAATGATTAAATTAGGGCTTTGTGTATGTAATGACAAATTAGGGCTTTACAACTAAGGAGTAGATCCTACCTACCTATTAGCATAGAAATGTACCCCTTCAGAAGGTGAAAAACTTGGTAGATTTCTAACAGAAAATCTTAGTGCAACATCTAGAAGAATTTGCCCATAGCATCACACTCAAACTCTTCTCTCTGTTCGGGGTAATGCTTGCCAACCATAAGGTGTCCCTAGCCTCACATGCAATGTTTTCCCTATAGATCTAGAAAACAAACACACAGAGTAGGCATGCAATAGTTTCTTTTGATCAACCACTAAGCGACCAAAGGGGTTATAAAAAAATAAAATGGCAAAATTATCCCCAGCATTAGCTTCAAATGGTGAAAACAAACATAGAAAAGAACGCACTTCAAATCACATATTTGCTACCATGAAAAAGGCTTAGAAACTTCTAAAATGTTGCACAAGAAATCATCAAAATGTTGACAAACTCAGAGAACTATATAAAAGCAAAGCCGAGCTTTATTCTACAAAAACAAGGAGGTTAGTTGCACTAAGAAGATAGTTTCAAAACCAATACACTAATGTTCCTGCACAAGAGAATAGAAGCTAGAAGAGAGAAAGGAGAGAAAGAGAGCAAAAGAGTGAATAATCTATTGTTGTTGAAGAAGATCCCCCCATGAACCAATAGCCAACCCCTATATTTAATGATCCCCACATCCTATGCACATCGAGGAAATAGAGAGGTCAAACTCCATCTGCAAGAATAGCCCATCTGCATTGATGAGTGAACTAGCCATCCGACTGATGTTGCTTCTAGTCCAACTGTAAATCCTGAAATCTTGAAGAAGAGTAAAGTGTCAAGCGCTCTGAATTAAATTGGGGGGTAGTTGAGTCAATACAAGCTAAAGTGTCCTGGAACATAAATGCACATTAGATCAATAGAGAGTCACTCCTAGCCAAGTAACAATGAACTAGAGAAGTAAGCCATGTGCTTTGGATGATGTGGGGATCTCGTGGAGAGGTAGTGATGACCAAGTGAAGTGGACCACCCATGCACACAACGGACTAGACGAGACAAGGAGTGAAGAGAGGATGAAGTAGAGAGAGGAAACAAATGCGCATTAGTTAGTTGAGAATGGAGAGGAGTGAAATGTGGAGATTGATTAGCCATGCAAATGGGTGAAGACGATGATCTTAGTCCAACTGAAGTCGAACTAAATAGAGAAATAATTAGACTAAATGAAGTGGAGAGAAGAGAACACATGCAATTAGATAACTCAAGAGAAAACTTCATAGACTCCTCCATGCATGCATGTGTCCAAATCCCGCAACGTGACACCATCACAAGCTATCATGTGTCATAACTAAATGCTACCACATGTCATCACCAACAGCGTCTATGTGTCACCCCTGTATGACCACTACTAAAAATAGAAAGTTGTCCACATGTCCACAAGATTATAGTCATCGAAATCAGTTTTCTATGAGGAGTTCAAATATGCCATCAGAAACGACATGCAACACATGCTAAAAGTAGAAATGTCTCGCATGTTTGTGAAACCAGTGAAGCACAACCCTCGTAAGACCCTTCAAGGCTCACAGGTCTTGATGCAAACTATGCCAAAATGAGTCACTCTCATAGAAACAGCGCATAAGGCCCTACCCACGCTGGCTCGCATAAGACTCGCATATGACTTGTATCGACCCATATAATGTTGAAGAATCTAGGGCAAATGGAGTTTGTAAGATTCTTCTTCTCATGATAACTATTTGTGAGGTTCTTTTAACTTTTCTTATTAGTACAATCTTTCCTTATTATTAGAGTGTGTCTGCTTAGTTCATCAAATAGTTACCAAAAACAAAAGAGACAAGAACACACGATGTTGGCTTTCTACCAGGGCCAAAACCTCTCACTCTTTGAGAGGAAAACCCACACAAAATTCTTCTTATAGAGATTCCAATTGACGAATACCAAGACCATGACCCTTGACCTATTAAGCCACTCCAAGACCAAGACACCAATCCTCTTCTTTGTCACTGCTGAGATCATCATCTTTGCTACACCATAGAGGCCATCACTATTGCACCACCGAGATCTTCATTACTGCTTCAACACCATTACTGCACCTTCACCGAGGTCTTCAACGAGATCTCCATATTGAGATATGTATATATATGAATGAGAGCTGCACCTAGATCCACTTGAGATCATGATTGTTCCACCATAGTTGCACCTTCACCGAGATCATACCCTTGTAACTAATGTCTCCATCAATATCTATGCTGAGATCATAACTGCATTTTGAATGTATATCAAAATTGAATGTGTCATTGTTGGATCACTAAGATCAATATCATCACAACTGAGACTGTGACTACGTTTTCTCCCTGCATCAAGGTCTTTATTATCACACCTATGTTGAGATTGTAATTTATTGTGATTACCTACGAAGGTGCAGAGGCATCCGAAATTCCAGAGGTGTATATTCGAAGATCTTAGACCTGTACCCATCCGAAAATCTAAGCTTCCTATACCATCCGAAATTCTAAGCTTCCTGTACCATTCAAAATTACGAGCTTCCTGTACCATCTAAAATTACATGGTGATCCGAGTTCTCTGTACCTCTGTTTTGTGCAGACCCTAGCTGGGTATAAATAGTAGTCTATCCTCCATATTAAGCCGACTTGAACCAGCGAAGAGATGTGTCATTTATGCAAGCCGACATGACTATCTTTTTAATTCATTTGCAGGCCGACGTGATGAAGAGGATTGTGCTTGTCATTTGGAGGGCTTCTTCCAAGTATAACATGACTTTATAAATATTACAATGACTTTTATTCATTATGACAAATCCTAAAGACATCAAGAATATGTCTTTGACCTATGAATAACACTTCTTTCTCATGAAACCCATGATGCAAGGAATACAATAAATCAATGTTCCACCAAGACTCCAGGACGAGGAGACGCGGGTGCGGGGAGACGCACAAGGGGGACGTGTGGGAGTACCCTCAAATTTTAGGGAAATTTAGGGGGGACGGGGGGACGTCGAGGTATATAATTTTTTTTAATATATATATATATATATATATATATTTCAAATTCATATTCAATAATGAAAGCATAAATACAATGATACATACACAATTGAATTAAGTAATGAAATACATTGATCCATACTCATCATCCTTACTAATACATACATGATTCATCCATAGACCATGAGATTCAATAATGAAATACTCTGATACATATTCATCATTCATTATTCACCATTCTAGAATCTACATTGATTTAAAAGTTAAATTCATCATTCATCACTCTAGATTCTAAATTGATTTAAAATTAAAATTGATCATTCATCATTCTAGAATCTAATTAGTACTAAGCAAAATAGACTATAATAGATACTGAAATCTAAAGACTGGAATAGTAAATTGATATAACTAAACTCAAAAATAGTGGAGTGATGAGTCTAAAAGTCACTCTAAAGTACACAGAGGGCTTGGTGCTCTTGATTAAATACTAATTCCATACCCTTGTACATGATAAAATGCAATGGAAACATTGCAATCCATCGAATCTTGAATTCCTGAAAAATTGTTAAGTCTGTTGGATTTTGAGTGAGATCTAAAATTCTACTTTCTCCATATGAAATCCAATGAGGTCGGAACCACTCTCAAACATCCTGAGTCATTTCATGGTAATGTTAAAAATTTAAGTAAAAGGATGAAAATGAAAGATAAAGGAGAATGTCACCATGAATTGCATAGCATTAGTAGGCAATATGATCAAATACTAGGTTTCCCCTGTCATTAATCATTGTTTACAAGCCAATTTAAGGGGGGACGCATAGCCCATTTTGAGGGGGGGAGGCGTCCCCCTTTTGGGGAGTCGCGTCCCCCACACTGGGGAAACGTCCCCCCTTGCATCTCCCCACGTCTCCCAAAAAGGGGGACGTGGGGAAACGTTTCCACAGACGTCCCCCCGTCCCGGGTGCGTGGGGTGCGCACACCCGACCCTCGGGGACGCGTCCCGGTGGAACACTACAATAAATATATTTATTTCTCTTTATTACATTATTTACATCAGTCATAATTACATGTCATTATGAAGACCGAACCTAGTTACACTTTTTTCAACATATAAGACCCGTCCTGGCAGCAAATTTTGATTTTTTTTTCTTATTTTTTTTTAGATCAGAAGGAGGTAAAGGGAAAATGGAGGGAAGGAAATGCTTTATAAGCACTTCCCTCCCTCTCATTTCTCATTCACTTGTCATTTGACTCATTTCTAATTCTCATTCATTGAGTGTTGACTCTTGACTGAAGAAGCTCTTGCAGGAGGCTAAAGGGAGGCTTCATCACAACCAAGTAGGCTTCATGAAACTTGATTGTTTGTTTCATATTTTTTTTCAATTATTTTTTTTTGTTTCAATTTTTTTTTAGTCTCGACTCTTGAGGCCCTGTGGCTGAGTTTCTCAGCCACACACAGGCACTTGTGTGTAGCCGAGAAACTCAGCCACAAGGCATGTGGGATGAGAAACATAAATTAAAAAATTTAAATTTAGAGGTAAATTTATAATTATAATTTTATATTTTTTTCTTCCAAATTTCGTGCCACTGAAGGGTAGTAGAAAGTCTCGTGATTCAGCATGGCCACATTGTGTCTAATTCATTCCCAGTAATGACCACCATGTCAAGTGCAATTGTTGCAATGCCAAAATGTATGCGGGCATAAGCAGGCTAAATACCACCTAGCTAGAATTCCTAGGAATCGTGTGGAATGTTGTGATCATTGCCCTCCAGAAGTCATTTCTAAAATGGTAGTTGCTTTAAATCCATTAAAGAACAAAGTTCTAAGAGGATAAGAAGGAAGGTTGAGGTTTTTGGGATAGGTATATCTTAGATTGAACCACCGGATCAAAGTGCGGGTAACTCCTCTTCAAGTGTTGTGGAAAACAAGAGTATAACCTCTCCTTTCTTCACTCCTAGTACAACTTCAGGATATCAGCCAACCTGGAGAGTTCTAATGAAAAGAAGAGTAAAGAGGCAAATATGGCAGTGAGGAGGTTTTAGTACCATAATAGTCTTTCATTCAACTATGCAAAGTATTATTTTTATCATCACATGGTGGATGACATTGCAGGTGTTGGCCATGGATACAAAGCCCTATCTTATAATGCACTTAGGGGGGAGGAGCTAGATGAGGAGCTCGAGCGTGTCAAGGCACAATTGGAGAGCATTAAAAGCTCATGGAAGTTTACACGTTGCATAATTATGTCTGATGGGTGGACAGATCAGAGGGGTAGAACAATAATAAATTTTGTTGTAGCTTGCCCTAAAGGAACCATGTTCCTAAAATCCATTAATGCATTTGCACATGTAAAGGATGCATATTTGATTTTTATGTTGTTGGTTGAGGTTGTGGAGGAAGTTGCGGTTGCAAATGTTGTCCAAGTAATCACGAACAATGCAGCAAATTATGTGGCAGTTGGAAGTTTGCTTTATGCCAAATATCCCACCTTTTTTTGGACTTTGCGCGCTACCCATTGCATAGACTTGATATCGAAGGACATTGGAAAGTTGGAGTGGGTGCAAGATGTTGTGCAAAAGTGCAAACAAATTACCAAGTATATTTGTAACCATGCTTCACAGAGGGTGAGCTTAGTCACCCAGCTATCACATGGTTTGCTACAAACTTTATTTCCCTCCAAAGCCTTTTGTAAGAGTAAAAAACTTTGAGAAGAATGTTTTGTAGCCAGCAATGGATATTTTGGAAAGATAGCACAAAACCAAAAGAATTGACTATGAAAGAATTTGTCCAAGGTGATATTTTGTGGGAGAAAGTCACTGAGATTGTTAGCTTCACTAAGCCCCTTGTGAAAGTCTTGAGATTGATGGATGGAGAGAAACCTGCGATGGGATATATTCATGAGGGAATGGACAGGGCCAAAGAGACAATCAAGACTTTCTACAAGGGAGATGAATCTAAATATCTCCCTTTATGGCAAATTATTGATTCCAGGTGGGACAAACAACTACATTCACCATTGCATGCAATGGGAGCATATCTCAATCTAAGCTTATTCTATAATGAGGGATCTAACATTCAAAAAGATCCTGAGGTGATGAGAGGTGTCATGATATGCATTGAGAAGATGTTCCCAGATCAAGATATTCAGGACAAAATCAACATGCAATGATATATGTACAAGGAAGCATCTAGCATGTTTGGATTCAGCTAAAGCCAACGTCTCAAGAACAAGAAAATGCCTTGTAAGTGAAAATTGTTAGAACTTAGCATGTAATATCGCTAGTTCTCTTTTATATGTTTGCCGTTGCAAACTGATAATCTTTGTTGTTATTTTTTTACAGCTCAATGGTGGATAGATTGTGGCTCTCAAGCACAACCATTACAAGAATTTGCCATCAAAGTTCCAAGTCAACCCTGTAGCACTTCTTGTGAGCGCAATTGGTCGGTATTTGAGCACACCCACAGCAAAAAGAGAAATAGGTTGGAGCATGAAAGGTTAGAGAAGTTGGTTTTCATCTACTACAACCTTTGAATGCTCACAAAACAACTACATCCAAAGGATCTAGATCCAATTTTATTAAATAGTATTAATTTAGAGTTTGATTGGGTTGTGGAGGAGTCCGCTGATTTGAGTTGGCTTGATGAAAAGACTGAGGATCTCTCTAGTTTGCCATCTCAAATTAAAAATCCAAATACACTTGCCTCACAATTGCCTCAGTCTTCAGATGTTGGCACTAGCTCCTCGAGGGCTTATTCTAGGCGTAGTCGTGCATGAGACTCAATATTGTTATGAGACTATGATCTATCATTTATGACATGTATTTGAATTTTGAACTTGCTACCATTTTTATTTTGATTATGGAATCGAGATTCCTTTTCTTATTCACTATCTAAATGTTTTGCTTACAAAAATCGAATATGTTATGTTGTACTATCATAGCTATGAGATGATGTTATAAATTATTGCAGATATTGTGGTTTTTATAACTATAAGGATTGGAAAAGTCATTAGTTTCTTTTTTGTGCTTAAAATTTACCATATTTTAAGTTTTTTTTGTATTTTGTCGAGTCTTATACAGGTCTGTAATATCCCTTATCAGGGGTATCCCTCAAACACAAGCAAACTCCAACCAGAGATGGACTAGGAGGGTGTTTACCAGATATGTCGCCTCTGAAAAGAGGACGAGATCTGGAGGCTACTTGGCCCTTTCCAGACTCTGTCTAAGAGTATCGAAGAAAAACACACAAGTGGTATAGTAGCCGGGAAGCTCAAAGAGATAAAAATAACAGTAGTGCAACATACAATAATGTATACATGGAATATAAGCAGATACTCAAGAAATGCAGAAAGAAATGCTAAGCCATTTTATTATACTAAGTAATGGAAAGAGTACAAGAGGTGATCAAAAAGATAGCACCTCGACTTGCACAAGGCAAGTGAAGAAATACACTTAGAATGGTAAGGAAATGGCCTCTCTCTAAACTGTGTCCAAGTTGCCGGAGAACTATTGTGTTGCTGCTACTGCTGGAATCAAGTGAGGATTTGGGGTTGTTCCCCTCCTCAGAAAATGCTGAAACTCTGGAATCAGCCTCTATTCAATAAACCCAGAAAAGCCCAGAAAGCTTTTCTAAAATAGCTGACCCCCGAAAATCACCCCCTTGAGGATCTACGCTATCCCTCAAGGCTCTGCGCTGCCCCTGAAGAGAATCCTCCAAAACTCTACCCGAGACTCTGCCAAAATCCTCCAATATGCAAGGGCTGATCCCTTGCTCAATCTCCAAGCTCAAATCCTCCACATAAACCCAATCCGGAGCTCCTACCAAAGGAGACTGAGTCCTCCCCTCTCAAGACTGCGCAATCATCAAAATGCTCAATTTCTCCTCAACTCCAGAGATCGCTCCTCCTGAAAAATATTGATGAAACTACCTTGCCCGAGCAGGCACTCAAAGTCCCCTGGGGCTAAGGTTGAGATCTCCAAACGAAGACACTCGATGCACTAAACAGTGTTGCAGACAGGCTAAACAGCCAGCGTGCTCTAAGTCGAAGTGACTAGCTCAAATGCAACATAATCCAATGCCCAAATGAGGAGGCTCCTCTCTCCTTTATAGCGTTGGCCTCTCTCAAAACCCTAAGGCCCACCTCCTCCAACGTAGCCTCTCTCTTGCCACGTGCTCCTTCTCCATCTGCGCAGTCCCTCCAAGTGTCTACGTGGGCCCCCTTCTCTATGTGGTCCTTTGGCCCCCTTGGCTCCCCTTTTAAGTTACAACGTTGTGCTACTAGGGAGTGACTTTATTCAAAAAGTGAGTTATGTCCCCCTTTCCTCACCTTTTTATTTATAAATAACTATAGAAGGCAAAATTGAGCAAAATCGAATATTCCAATTAGCCATGGCTAATTAGGAATATTATAGTCTCCCCCGGCAAAATGTTGCTTGTCCTCAAGCAACTGAAGTGATGGATGCTGCAAAATTTTCTCACTCTCCCAAGTGGCATCCTCATCCGGTAAATTCTTCCACCTCACCAAGAATTCCCGGACCGTCCTGCTCCGCAGCTGCCTCTCCCTGGTATCAATAATAGCCTCTAGCTGCAACACCAAATGCCCCTCATCATCCGTGGGTGGTAGCTCATCTGTCACTGTCACCTGTTGCCCCAATGCCTTCTTCAGGCATGATACATGAAAAACGTTATGAATCTTGCTGCCTTGGGGCAGCTCCAATTCATACGCAACCTGTCCAATCCTGCGTATCACCCTGTATGGCCCATAAAAGCGGGGCTTGAGCTTCTCAGCTCCCTTCTGCTTCAGTGACGACTATCGGTATGGCTGTAATCGTAGGTAGACCAAGTCCCCTACCTCAAACTGTCTCTCCACCCGACCCCTGTCAGCATACAGCTTCTGCTGGTTCTGCGCTGTAGCCATATTATCCTTGAGAGCTCGAAGGATATCCTGACTCTCTTGGATCCAAATCTTGGCTCTCGGAGCCTTGCTAGCACCAAACATCACATCAGCAAAAGATAAAGGATGATATCCATACAAAGCATAGAATGGTGACATACCAATGGACATGTGATGTGTAGTGTTGTAGCAGTACTCCCCCAGATGCAGCCACTTCAGCCATGCTCGCTGCTGCCCACTGACATAGTTACGCAAGTAGCCCTCCAGCCACTTGTTAACTATCTTTGTCTGCCCGTCCATCTGTGGGTGATAACTGGTACTCGGTGTCAACTCCGTCCCCACCAACTGGAAAAGCTCCTGCCAAAACCCACCCATGAAACAGCTGTCCTTGTCACTGATGATGGTCTTAGGAAGACCATGTAGCCTGAAGACCTCTCTGAAGAACAGCTCGGCCACCTGCGCTGCTGTGTAGTGTGCAGATATGGCAAAAAAGTGTGCGTACTTTGTCAGTCGATCAACGACAACAAAGATACAATCCTTGCCCTGCACCATGGGCAACCCTGTGATGAAGTCCATCGAAATACACTCCCATTTCCCCTCCGGAATGGGAAGAGGCTGCAATAATCCTGCGGGATGGCTCATCTCCCCCTTGTTCCTCTGGCAAATATCACACTCCCGGATATGCTGGAGTACGTCCTCCTTGAGGCCCTTCCATGAGAACCTCTCTCTAATGGCCCTGTAGGTTTTGGTAAACCCCTGATGGCTGGCCAATGGTGAATCATGTGATGCCTGAAGTATCTTCTTCTTGAGCTGAGATCCCTTAGTCAAGAAGATCCGGTCCCTATAGTAGATGATCTCATCGACTACCCTGTACCTGTCATCCGCCACCTGCCCATCCAGAACCTCACATGCAAATCTGTCCTTGGAGTACTCTACTAAGAGTCAAGCCCTCCAGTCTGTGTCCAAGCTCATAAGAGACAACGTGGCTGGTCTACGTGAAAGGGCATCTGCTACCACGTTGTTCTTACCCTTGACATACTCAATGTCAAAGTCATACGCTTGGATCTTACTGATCCACTTCTGTTGCCTCTCCTGTAGTTGTTTCTGCTCCAAAAAGAACCTGAGGCTGTTGTGATCAGTGCTCACCCTGAACCTGTTACCCACTAAATACTGTCGGAATTTGGCCAATAAATGCATAATGGCCAGCATCTCCTTGTCGTATATAGAATACAACCTCTCATGCGGAAGGAGCTTCCGGCTCTCAAAGGCTATAGGGTGCCCTCCCTGCATCAACACTGCGCTGATCCCCTCTCCCGACGCATCACACTCCAAAACAAATGGCTGCAAAAAATCCGGCAATACAAGCACTGGGCAGCTGCTCATAACCTCCTTGAGCCTGTCAAAGGCTCGCTATGCTGTATCCGACCAACTGAATGCCCCCTTCCTCGTCAGATTTGCTAGGGGTGCAGCAAGCTGTGAGAAACTCTTGACGAACTTCCGATAGTAAGTACAAATGCCAATGAATCCCCGAAGTTCTGTCACGTTCCTCGGCTCCGGCCAATCTCTGATGGCCATGATCTTCTCCACGTGGACTCTCACTCCGTCCACCCCTATGACGTGTCCAAAGTACAACATCTTCGTCAACCCAAACTCACACTTGGAGAGCTTGGCATAGAGCTGCTGCTCCTCCAAGATGCGCAACACTGTCTCAATGTGTTGGAGATGTTCCTCCCAAGTCCTGCTGTAAATGAGAATATCATCAAAGAACACCAACACAAACTTCCTTAAGTGACTGCGAAAGATGTGATTCATGCAGGACTGGAATGTAGCTGGGGCATTGGTTAGCCCGAAGGGCATCACCAAAAAGTCAAAGTGCCCATAGTGACACCTGAAGGCTGTCTTGGGAATGTCCTGCTCCCTCACGCAGATCTGATGGTACCCAGATCTCAAATCAATCTTTGAGAAGAACCGTGCTCCTCTCAACTCATCCTTCAACTCATCAACCCTGGGTATGGGGTACCTGTTCTTTAGGGTCTTCTTGTTCAGGGCACTGTAGTCAATGCACATCCTCAATGTGTCGTCCTTCTTCTTCACCAACACCACGGAAGAAGCAAAAGGACTCGTGCTCGACCGAATGTGCCCAAGAGCCAGCAACTCCTGAATGGCCCGCTCAATCTCATCCCGATAGGCCTTGGGATGCCTATAGGGGGTAGTAATCACTGCCTGTATGCCCTGCTCAAGCTCAATGGTGTGCTCAAACCCCCGGTCCAGTGGCTATCCCGGCAGAATCTCCCCAAACACTGTGGCATACTGGTCAAGGATGGACTGTATCTCTGGGTGCACCGTCTGCCCTGTAGTCCCTGCCTCTGATGCACGCAGCTCCACTGCCCACTCTACGTCTCCCTTCCAGAAGACTGCCTCCATCCGATGAGCCGAAACAGTCTGAGGCGGATGTGTGTTGTCCCCGTATCTTCTCATGCCTCCCTGTCTTCTCATCATCCCACTCCATCTCTAGGGCCTTCCAATTTGTCGTGACCTTCCCTAGAGTGATAAGCCACTGAACACCCAATATCATGTTGGTATCTGGAATATTGACCACAAAAAGTGGTCAGTTAGTGTGGAGGTGCCCATCATCACTGATAACTCTGGCACATAACGAGCACACACCATGGTCTGATCTCCTGGGACCAAAACTGAAAAGCCATCGAAGCTCTCTGTCTGTATACCTCTCCGCTCAACCATTTGTGCATCGATGAAGTTGTGGGTTGCCCCACTGTCAACCAAAACTGACACTCGTTGGCCACATATTGTCCCCCATACGCGCAGTGTCAAATACTTGGGAATTCCTCGTAATGCTGCAAGGGCCCCTCCGGTAGGTGCAAAAGCTGCACCACCTGCTGCTGGTGGTGGAGGTGGCAAAGGATCCTGCGCGGCATGACTATCTCCTGCCTCCACATCATCCTCCTCATCCTCTTCCCCGCTACTCTCGGAGAAGACCTCAATAAAATGTGCTTTGCCAGCAGCACATCTATGTCCCGATGCCCACGGCTCCTGACAGGTAAAGCACAACCGCTTCTTCTTCAGCTCCCTCCTGGCATCATCATCAATCTGTGCTCGTCCTAGATTCCCCTTTGGAGGCGGAATCCTCACATCCTTCCCCTTAGGCTAGAAAACCTATCTCTGGGGGTGAGATGTCTAGGTCCTGGGTAAGGCATCCTGTAAGTCCCGGCTCCTGCTAATAGCATCCTGGATTGTGGCTAGTCTAGTGGATCTGACTAGACCCCGAAGTGGCTCTGCTAACCCATCAACAAACAAGTAGATCCTCCGCGCCACAGATAGATCTGGCACCATCTGAAACCCTCAAGAAGTCCGCAATGTAGGTCTCTGGGTTCCCGATCTGTTTGAGCCTCGTCAGCTCAACAAAGTGTTGTTCCGGATCCCCCCGGTCAAACCTCTCTATCAATCTCCTGGTGAACTTGGCATATGTCGTCACTGTGGAGTGTCTGAGTGTAACCATCCCATGGAACCACCAGTCCTGGGCCTCACCATCCAAATGTAATGTTGCCACCTTGATGGCCTCTGTCTCCGACATTTGGTTAAGCTGGAAATAGATGTCCAGCTTCTCCACCCAAGACTTTGCCGAACTGTTTGATGAGCCATCAAATGTAGGCAAGTGGAATCTACTAGCTGTGCAGTGGGTGTCTCCATCATGATAATGCCAGTATCCTCTGTGATGGTCGCGGGGTCTACTATCCTACTGGAGTTGAACAAAGTCTCTGAATGAGAGAGCATCCCTGAACTCCTACCCATAGGCCTGGTACTCTGCAAAATAATCGCCCATATGACCGGGCTCTGCCTCCTGCTGGGCTCCGGCCCCCGTGTCTGCTCCTAGGAAAGTGGGCATGGTAGAGCGTGTAGGGGCATGTGAGGCCATCTGCTGAGTAGTATCACGCTAAGTGGCACCCTGCTCTGGCAAATGGTGGGATGTACCCGATCCCTCACCAACCTGGAAAACCCGTGGGTTCTCACGCTGTCTAGCCTCCACCGCCGTGAATCTCTGCCCCATCACCTCAATCTGCCTCTATAGATCCTACACTGATTTGAGGAGCATGTCAGCAAATCTCTTCCCGTCCTCATCAGCCATCGGATCCTCCTACTCTGCGTCCACCACAGGCTCCTCCTGTTCTGTGTCCACCACCCAAACACAGTCTCTCTCTCCGTAGATGTTCTCCAACCTATGCTCAATATCTCTGTATTTCCTACCTCTGTAATAGATGTAGGGCTTCTCCCTCGGTGTCCTAGACTGCTAGCTCCACAGGTTGAGCCAGATCTATGCTCTGATACCACTGTAATATCGCTTATCAGGGGTATCCCTCAAACACAAGCAAACTCCAACCAGAGATGGACTAGGAGAGCGTTTACCAGATATGTTGCCTCTGAAAAGAGGATGAGATCTGGAGGCTACTTGGCCCTTTCCAGACTCTGTCTAAGAGTATCGGAGAAAAACACACAAGTGGTATAGTAGCCGGGAAGCTCAAAGAGATAAAAATAATAGTAGTGCAACGTACAATAATGTATACATGGAATATAAGCAGATACTCAAGAAATGCAGAGAGAAATGCTAAGCCATTTTATTATACTAAGTAATGGAAAGAGTACAAGAGGTGATCAGAAAGATAGCACCTCGACTTGCACAAGGCAAGTGAAGAAATACACTCAAAATGGTAAGGAAATGGCCTCTCTCTGAACTGCGTCCAAGCTGCTGGAGAACTGTTGTGCTGCTGCTACTGCTGAAATCAAGTGAGGATTTGGAGTTGTTCCCCTCCTCAGAAAATGTTGAGACTCTGGAATCAGCCTCTGTTCAATAAACCCAGAAAAGCCCAGGAAGCTTTTCTAAAATAGTTGACCCCCGAAAATCCGCCCCTTGAGGATCTATGCTATCCCTCAAGGCTCTGCACTACCCCTGAAGAGAATCCTCCAATACTCTACCCGAAACTCTACCAAAATCCTCCAATATGCAAGGGTTGATCCCTTGCTCAATCTCCAAGCTCAAATCCTCCACATAAACCCAATCCGGAGCTCCTACCAAAAGAGACTACGTCCTCCCCTCCCAAGGCTGCGCAGTCATCAAAATGCTCAATTCCTCCTCAACTCCAGAGATCGCTCCTCCTGAAAAATTCTAATGAAACTACCTTGCCCGAGCAGGCACTCGAAGTCCCCCGAGGCTAAGGGTGAGATCTCCGAACGAAGACACTCGATGCACTAAACAGTGTTGTAGACAGGCTAAACAGCCAGCGTGCTCTAAGTCGAAGTGACTAGCTCAAATGCAACATAATCCAATGCCCAAATGAGGAGGCTCCTCTCTCCTTTATAGCGTTGGCCTCTCTCAAAACCCTAAGGCCCACCTCCTCCAACGTAGCCTCTCTCTTGCCACGTGCTCCTTTTCTATCTGCGCAGTCCCTCCAAGTGTCTACGTGGGCCCCCTTCTCTACATGGTCCTTTGGCCCCCTTGGCTCCCCTTTTAAGTTACAACGTTGTGCTACTAGGTAGTGACTTTATTCCAAAAAAAGTGAGTTATGTCCCCCTTTCCTCACCTTTTTATTTATAAATAACTATAGAAACCAAAATTGAGCAAAATCAAATATTCCAATTAGCCATGGCTAATTAGGAATATTACAAGGTTGTTCTTGATTCTTATACGAGTCGTGGAGTCAATAGCCAAACGAGTCTTATACGAGTACCAGACGTGCAACACTGGGTGAAACTATACTCATTGAACTCATTTTTTAGCAAGGAGTCAGAATATGTGATCAAATTTGACGTGCAACACCTGTTAAAAATAGCCCTATCTCACATGTCACCTGAAGATAGCTCATCAAAATCGTGAGCTAGCAAGGATATCAAATATGTCATCACATGCAAGTCTCAGAATCATGTCTCCTAAAAGGTAGGAGCACTGCCAAAATGAGCAACTCTCTCCAATCTGATGAATCTTTGTGCAAAATCTATATCTGAACAACCATAACATCACTAAAACAATATTGTAGCTGAACTCCATAGGAACCAACCCTAACTCAAGCAAAGTTGTTTTTGTATATATTTGTAGACCTCCAACCTAATGAAATGTGTTGGTCCTTAACCCTCCAGATTTACAAGAGGGAAGTCAAGGGGTTAGCATCACCATAGAGGACTTCGCACTAGAAGATCAAGTAGATTCGGTAAATGATACAAATTTGTAGTAGTCTAGAACTGCCAGATAGGGGCAACATGACCTCTGGCGAATAGGGTTGAAAGGACAACTTTCAATCAAGGCGCGATGGTACTCCATGGTGAAGGTAGAGGAAAAATTTCCTCACCTCTTTCAATAAAAAGTTTTGGGGACCAAAGGCCTCCCTAAATGGGGAAGTATGATCTAGAATGGTTCATTCTATAATTTGTCACCTATCTTGTTACCTTTTGGGTGGAAAAATTAGAAAACTAGCTTGTAGGGCCCATATTAGTGGAAAGTCCCATTGTGATGATTTGTGCGTCTAGAACCTTCTAGAGCTAGTTTGAGGCATAAAATGACACTTTTTGGGGTCCAAAATTTATGAGGATAGGTCGCATCCCCTCAACATCTACATAAGAAAAGTTTTCAAGTGGTGTGAAAATCACCTAAATCAAAATTCATATGCAAAAGTTACGCCTCCTCCAAGTTGACCTACACTGATGACTACCACTGTATCTAGTGGATGCCACATCAACCCCCATTACTCACACATGCGGAGCTAGTCACTTGTGGACTTTCAAGAAGATTCTAGAAGGTCCAAAACACTAACCACTAATAGATGATTGAGACATGCAAAAACCCTAACCCTAACCCAAGACAGCTATCAAGCTATGTTAAATACTAGGCCACTAGGAAGAGAATGGGTTCATTCCTTTAACATTGTATTTGTTCCATAATTGAGCAAAGCATCTAGAAGTGGGATATTGGAGCAAATAGAGGAGGTATAGATTTTGTAGCAGCCATTCGAGCCATGGTATCGAAGGCAACTCCATAGTGAGTGCCCCCTTTCTTTGTACTTGAATTTTATAACTTAAGAAAAGAAAGTAGAGCACAGGCCTCACCTTCTAGTTGGGTTTCTCCCATATCGAATTTCCTAGCTCACATCTTGTGTTCAATTGTGTGGATAGTGTGCTCATTTTCGAATTTCAATTAATTCCATATATTTGAGCACTGTTACCCACCATTTTGTGGGCGATATTCCCAGGAGAAAATTTTTCTCCAAGATGGTGCTCCGCCAGCAGTGAACAGCCCCTTGTAGCCACCAACTAACTCGTTGTGTCATTTCTCCGCCAGCTAAGCCAGCCATGTGGTCCCTCACCTGTCTATCATGATCGTATATTTGAAGGTGGGCCTCCCAAACCTAAAGGTATGCCTTGTCATTTGGTAATTAAGTATTGTAGTTTTCTTATCATGGATACTTCTGGGCATGGATTAATGGGGGGATTCGGCGAAAAGAATGGGCTAGGTCTGTGCTCTTGTCCCCTAGACCTCTTTTGGATGTTAACCTTGGATCCTAGTCCCATGGGAACTATTTTACTGACCTTTGGGCTTTAAGGGATGGTACTGTCGACCCTGCCGCCTACACCTACCTATAAGTCAGTGAGAAAAGCCTTCAACCCCACAAGGTGTGGTTGGTGGCAGGGAACTCAGAGAAGGGGCTGTCACACTAATCCCGACTCTCTCCATTTCAGCTATCTCCTAGGTTAGCTAAGGGGGGTGGTCCCTAATGAAAATTAAGTTAAGAGATGTGAGTTTCTAGGAGACTGTTATAGTGAAAATGGATTACTTTTAAGGATTTATGAGCAAATATGAAGTGAGCAACTTGAAATAATAATGCCAATCATTAATATGATTAAAAAAATCATAAAACCGGTGCCTTGTAAGGAATTTGCTCAACAATTTAAAGATATATTTGCTCAAAGTAAAATGCAATGCTCTCAAAAGAGAAAACAAAGTCACCCTGAAATGTAAATAAGAATTGTTAGCACAAGATATGTAAGATACAAAATGCTTTTGAGATAATCAACTTTATAAATCAAAACATGTGAAACATATCTTGCCAAAACCCAAAAATTAGTAATTAACTTGGAAATGTAAAGGAAAGGAAGTGCTAAACCAAGCCATCAATATGCAATTAGACTTGAAACATGAAAAGGAAACACTTGTTTGAAATGATTACAATACTTGCTTTTGGAATAGACTTTGCATATGAAAACTCAAACCATCAAGAGACAAGTAAAGTAAATGTTATGGAATGTGCTCTTGGTTAATTTTATTAATTAGCTCTACAACAAGATTATAATTTAACCCTTCAATCCTCAAACCTCACCCTCGCCCAATGATATGGATCTCACAGTGAGGAGTCAATAGAGGAGTAGAGGATCCCTAAGATGTCTACTTCAACCAACTTATGTTGGAGGTAAAATTTTAATGAGGCTTGGGCCTTCCTACACTAAAATGCCTAGATGAAATGCAAATTGTGTTAATTCCCCAAATTAAAATAATGATACATGCAAATGCTTCAAAGAGATTGATTTGCAATGCTTGAAAATGAAATAGTGTTCAACATAAGTTGCAATTATAACTTCAATTGGAGGAATAAAATTAGCTTACAAGTGTTGCATGTGTTTCATCAATGAATTAAAGTGATACAAGTAATCTGCTTGAAAGTAAAATTTGTTTCAAATAAACAATGACAATAAATTGCTCCAATATTCAAGATAACAATGTAGCATAAAATTGAAGCATGTATTCAAGTGCTCATGAAACAATTTACCAAGGTAAATGGAAACGAATCAAAGTTTGTTAAGAATATAAAATGCTTGCATGTAAAGGATGAATTGCCCAAAGTAAAGTGTAAGCTTGTAACTCCAAGCAACGATGAGAAAGAAAATGCAAAGCTCAAATGAAATTGTAACAAACTTTAACTCAATGAAATGTGATAGTGAGGTTGTGTTAATTCCCAATTAAAGCATGCAAGTGAATGAAGTATGAAAGCTTAAACCATGCAAATATCAATCCACCTAAGAGAAGCCTCCTTCTAAATGGGGAGATAGGATACCATGGGAGAAATCCCAAACTCCCACAAGCAAGTTAGATATTTTATTAATATTACAATGAGAAGAGAGCCCTTCAAAATTCTCAACTATACTTCAAGGAGAATCCTCACAATAATTGCTTGAAACTTGGACACTAGACCTCCTTTCTTGAGAAAGTAGTGACAAGATCTCACAAAACTTATGCAAGGGAAACAAGGTGTGAGTTTCCTCCAAATGCCCACGGCTTAAAAAGGAAAATGGGCAGCCCTCTTGTGAAATCGACTTGGCCAAAATAAGCCTCAAAAGGGCTCACAACATCCTTGGAAATTGAATCCCCAACACTTGACAAAGGTCTTGCAAACACTTGTTAGATGTTGCGGGAAGTTGCTCTTCAAAATCTGCTACACAAGAGTTAGCAAACAATCCAAACAATGGCTGCAAAATAAGTTAAGTATTAATGGAAAAATCAACAAGATAAAATGTATATGTACAATTATAATTTACAAAAGGCTAAGCTAAAGAGTGAGAGTAAACTCTCATCTTTGCTTAGCCATCTTCAAGCTCTTAGATAGCAAATGAAAGAAATGAAGTACAATGTTTTTTTTAAAAGAGATTTAAATTTAGAAGTTCTTGGCTTGTGCACAAGCTATGTGCCGAAATCCCTGCAAAACCATTTTGTAAGATAAGACTATGAAGGTTCAAAGAACAAATGAGAGCTCCTTTAAGAATGTATCAAGAGTGGGTTGGTCTCTCCAAAGACTTCCCCTCACGCTTGATTCTGTAATCCCAACAAGATGTTCCCTCTACAAAACTTCAATCAAGAATTAGTTCCATATAGATTTAGCAATAAACAATGATAAGAAACTCTAGAGATTTATTTAAAACCAACTAGAGCATTCTATACCTAGAGCATACTTCTAAATCAAATGTCAATGCAAGATAGCTCTACATTAACAAATCTACAAGAGCATATGGAAGCAAATTAGATCAAAGCATGAGTAAAAGGAATTATACCAATGCTCAACAATTCATCACACTCGAAAAGGAGAAACACCTCATGAATGAAACCCCAAAGTCTTTATTGATATTTCTAAAAGTGTACAAGGCAGCAATGCTTCTGCAAACACAATAGCTAGTAACAATCTTATACAATGTGAGAGCCCATGACTCTATTATATAGAGAGTTGGGAGCAAATCCCAATGAAGAATGACAATGACAAATGGTATTGGAGCCAATCCCAATGAGAAATTCGAATTTGTTGAATGGAGCTCCAATGCCAAGTGTAAAAATCGAATTCTGGCAAGTGGTCATCATTTTCTTCTTCCCTTATGTGCCAAATTCGAATTTTATGGTGAATGACAAGTGTATATGGGTGGTAACCCATGTGGGGACAATTTCCCACAAAAATATCCACCAAATATTCTCCCAAATCCTCCAAAATGTGCATTAACTCCCAAATTCGAATTTCCAAGCAGCTTTTTCATTTAATGCCAGAAATTCGATTTTATTTGAGCACATGTCATTTCCTTGATTTTAGGAGTCCACATCACCTTGGGACTTCACTTTAACTCCCCCATAATTTTCCACAACATTTAGCATGTGTAGATATTTATTTTTCTCCATTTATTTAATTTTTGGCTTAATTAATTGTCAGATTTCCCACTAAACTTAGGAAAAGTGGGTTTTGAGGGTCCAAAACACATTATTAACCCCTCAAAGCGTGTCATAATAGAAAGTTGAGGGTGAGAGATGTAATTTTGATTACTCATACCCCATACAACTTCTTTAGACTACACTTATTACAATTTAAATACAATTTTATTTGCAATTTTTGACCTATGGGAAATCTAAAAAATTAAAAAATGACTCTCTAGACCTAACCAAATTCCACGAAATTTGTTGTGTGATCTAGTATGGTAATATACATCGACTCTAGACACTAAGATGTGTTAGGGGCTCAACCTTCAAACCCGTCACCTCGACTTTGGGGTAAAAAGTGAGTGAAAAAACTTAAAAAATTATCCGCCTCTGAAAAAGAAGGGATAATTAACCAGATAAAAAAACACTACAAGGTGTACTCGTTTGCTGATTGAGTCCCAACATCCTAGGCCTGTTACAAACTCAAGACTCATTATTACTAGTATCACTTATTACAATTCCCTATAGGGTGTGGAATCTGGGTACAAGAAAGATAATGAAAAGATAGAAGTAGAGTTAAAAAACTATGTTGACTGACGATATCTGATGGTACAAGTGTCCTTTGGATCATCCTTGGGCATGGATTCTTCATATAATCATCAGGTGTTACTTCAGTGGTCAACAGGTACTACATGGGAAACCCTAATTTTGGCTGCGTGGTCCCGCTCCCTCATCCACATATATCACTCCCCTTCCACTCATTATAACCCCATTCATCATTTCTCCAGCCTAGGTCTACATTCCTCCACTAGGTTCACAAAGGGTTAACCTTCCCCGTCCTCTTACCCACACCTTGGGTCAGGCCTGGAATGATGCCCCGAAGGTTGATGCAACTAAAAATAAAAGTAAAAGCATAATTGGCCACATTCAACAGGAATATGTACCACAAAATGCAAAAGATGGTTGGGACAAACACATTTAGCACGTAGGCAAAAGCCAATACATGAGCTCTACCCCATCATCATGGCCATCACCCTGGTTCCTATAGGCCCTAGATGAGCCTCTTTTATCATTTAAGAGCCCATGATTGTCCCAACCCCTGGTAAGAAATGAACTTCCCTACCTTAAAGGTGGGAGTATACACTGCTATACCTTACATCTCATGCTCTTATCCCTTGAGCCCCGAGCAGTTAATTAAAGGAAAATCATAGAAGGAAAAAGGCATATAAAGAAGGGTGGAAAAATCAAGGTCGGGGCACCTCATGCACCACGATTGCTCGCTCCTATACATTATATACCCAAGTGTGGTCTTCCCTTTTCTTAGCTACCCTTGTACCCCAGCATGTGGCCTAGGGCTGCGCCTTTCATTCCCTACTCCATTCATCTCTTTATCACATGCCACCACCCTTTGAAGGATGTAACTTGGACAGACTATCCCCTTTGAAAGTAGAAACCACCTAATAGGATACTTGGCTAACCCCATTTGGATCTTGGAGACATTAGCACATGCCAAAGCCCATTATGGAAGGGCATGCCATTATGAAGTGCCCACCTGTTGTCTATGGTTTGTAAGCTCTTTAACTTGATTTCCTTTGATGACTTGTTGTACTGGAAGGCAAGGGGATGCATGGGATCTTATGCAGGATAGCAGATGGTCTCCATTTTGGGTTTGATCTCCCTATATGGGGTCTTAACCCTCCAGAGGGCTACATTGGCGTATGTAGGGTGTGTGTTGAGAGCCATGGGCCTCCACAACAGTGAATAGCACTCCATGGATTCCCAAAGATGTTCAGAGATTGCTCGAGATTCACCTATTGGACGAGGAAGATGCACCTAGTTCACCATGCCCAGTCGACCCCACAGTTGTACCATGCACTTGGCAGATGACTCAAGACATGTATGTTGTTGTGGCATCACTTATACCATCATCTGACCCCTTACAGATGGTCTTCAAGCATCTTTGACCTACTTAGAGACCCATGAGGTTACTTGTGTGCCCTCACACCCGTTGGGAACACCACAAGTTTATTGTTTGGAGAACAAGGGGCCAACCCCTTGTCCACTACTTTTGGGAATCTTATTCATCATTGTGCCACTTATGGACTTCATCAGGCTTCTTAAAAGGCCCAACAACATGTATTGTTGATCATTCGACCTCTTGAGAGGCTTCTTTTTTGTTTATGAGCTAGTTTTGTGGGCTTGTCACCAAAAGTTAGTTATTTTGCACATTATTTTTATTTAAGGGGCTAATGTAGGCCTAAGTAGCTAAATCGAACTGCTTAGAAGTGTATAAATAGGAGTGATGAGGATTCATTTTAGCATCATCACTTGGTTTGGACTTGTATCTCTTTAGAGATTTTCGCTATTCCTTCTTGGTGAACAAAATTTTGGAGCATGGAATGAATTTTGATGTTTGGATTATCTATTCTTGTCTTGGAGCTTCTTGATTGGCAATTTGTTGATGGTTGGATATATTCTCATACATGTAAGTACAAAATTAATGCTATTCACTCTTTTACTTTGTCACGTGCATTGATAATGGGATTTTTGCTACACTAGGGCTAATTGTTGCATGCATTATTTTTAAATTGTGGAATTATTGTTTCTAGATAGCATCTCTCTATGTATGGGCCATGTATGTTGAACGAATTTTCCTAGGGATAATTCTATGGTTGAATTCATCTTGATAAGCCATCTCATCTTGCAAAATGAAGTATAAAGCTTTAAGGTCACTCTCTTTTGCCCTAACGCTAAGCAAAGTAGTCCTTGAAGCCTCCTTAACCTAGAAATGAAGTCCATTCTCATTATTCTTCTTGACTCCAATCTCCCCAAAGGATTAGGCACTAGTCTACCATAAGGTGATCACTTTAAGAACCATTTTTCTTTACCTTTTCTTCTTTATTCTCGATCTAGCCACATTTGGGTTCCTAGGGCATCATTTTCCCAACAAACTACCCATAGAAAAACTTTGATCTCTTGGGCATTTTTGCGTTGGTGTGTCTCCTAGGTCTCCTCCAAATTTGAAGGAATTCCAACGGTGGGATTGTGAGATATCCCAAGCCCTAGCCTTGAGACCGATTTTTGCTCTAGTTTTCCCTAGGCTAGTACCTCATAGGGATCATTTTAGCACCTTTAAGTGAAGATCCTTTCTTTGATCCCCTTCTCTTGTTTAGTTCAAGCTCATCATTGGTTGCTAAACTCCCTCCTCTTGACCTAGCCTAAGCCCACTTGGTCCCATGTGGTCCCCATATCTTATCAAAGTCAACTCTTCAAAAACCACTTGGGAAACCAACTTCCACAAGGATTTTAGGGTTTAGGAAGCTCCTTTACAAGCCACATTCCCTAAGCCAAGCCCTCAAATCCCTATTCCCTTATCCTAGAGAACCTTGCACCTTGCTTAAGTAGCAAGCAAGTCCCACTCGAGTCACTCCTAGAAAAGGGTCATCAAGATCACCTCACATCCATCTTAGTTGATTTATCCTTTGTAAGTGATTCTCTATATATCAAGTCTCCTCCCATCAGTGGAAGTCCGGAAAGAGTAGGAAGATTTAGTTGTGGTGACAGTGGGCTTTAGCTTCATTGTTGCTCTTGACCTAGCAAGTGCCCCTTTAGGATCCCTACTAGTTTGAGCGGTAACAAGTACTAAGCTAGTAATAATAAATCTAAGATTTGTGGAAATAAATGGCATAATAAAAGCTTTCAAAATATTGCAAGATATTTGTGACAAACTACTCAAGTGGAATATGCACAGTAGTTTAAAAATAAATTGACCACAATGGCCCCACTAGTTTGGGGAAAACAAGTAAATTTGTCGAATGCCAAGAAACAAGTGAAGCCATTCATGATCAATAGCTTATGGGATCCACAAAGTATAATAGATGTCTTCCATTTATTGAAAAGGGTCCAAGCTTATCATCTGATACCTTGTGTAAATCAATTGAAACAGGATCTATCTCATGAAAATAGAGAGCATCCTCAAACCTTCATGAAGTGGACTTTGCCTATCTCCAATGCAAGAATTGAAATCTCCCAAGAGGATGACCTTCCCCACAACCAAGAATGAGATGATATCTTAATACAAATCTAGGTTTGGGTCCTTGTCTGCATCTTTATGTATAGTCTGATGACATGGGAGAAATATAGCAATCTGTAGTGAAATGTCTCAGGGCAGCAGGGGCATGCCACTTAATTGAGCCCACATGAACCAAACTAAGTCATCTAAAGCCACCATGGTGACTCTACCCTGGACCAAATTTCTAATATAACATGCCATGCCTCCTGAACCTTGGACATTTCCAAAGCTCCAAGTCTCTTGTTTATAGAGTGAGAAATAATGATAACCTCAATGTCGAGTATCATCCAAACAAAACGCGCATGAGGCACATTGAAAAAGACAATATTAGAGGGTTTGAATGAATCATGAAATGGGCCTAGGGAGGACCAAAATAATCCATTGTAGTTCCAGCATCTAACAATGATCCCTAGAACCTCACTCCCACACTGACAAGGACATCATTTAGTAGGTCTAGGTCAGGTCCACCCCGAGGTCTCAAGGGGACAAGGTGAATCCCAAATCACAAATCTGACATCTCTAGTAACAGCCCATTTCCCTATCATCTATGTTGTTGTCACATGTTCCTGTGATTGTTTGAGTTCCATCGCTTGTGATCTCACAAGATTCGCATCAAGGAATATTCTATGAGGGATAAACTGATGAAGGCATCATTTGGTACGTCCAAGTCAAGTCCACCTCGAGGTCTTAGGGGGCAAGGTGAATCCCGAACCACGTATCTAAGATCCCTAATAACAACCCATTTTCCTATCATCCATGTTATTGTCACATGTTCCTATAATTGTTTAAGTTCCATCACCTATGATCCCATTACATTTGCATCAAGGAATATTCTATGAGGGAGAGAGAAAATAGCCCTAAGGGGCTATAGTCTATCTTCCATGGTCTTGAAGTAAAGGAAAAAAGTGGAGTCAGAGCCAAACCAGGCACCATCAAGCAGGAGGCCCAAGAGACCTAAAGTGTCCCAAAGGAACGAGATCCCTACCTATAAGGGGTCCAAAACTATCAAAGATGGTGTTGGAAGTCGCTCACCTTAAGGTTCAACTCACGAACAAGTTTGGAAAATTCCCCAAGGAATTTAACCTAGAGGCTAGACAACCTTCTCAACCTCAGCATGGGGTGGACTAGTCCTTCCCCTTTGACAACATGCACCTAAAAACTAAGTTGGGACTTAGTTTCCTATTTAAACAAGGCCTATTGCAAGCAAAACTCTTCATGTTTGTTCTTAAGTTCCAGAATTCCTACATGAAGAGAATCACCAAGGGGTTGAAGGGATTCTTGTGTTTTGTTTTCAACTATCATTTTTTAGCAGAAGGTTCTCAATTTCAACTTCTAAAACTGTGTATGAAACGATGTCCATTATTGCTTGTATTCATTTCATACTCCTAGCAAAATTTTGGAGCTCAGCTACCAAGTCAAACAATTATTGAGAGCGTATTAATGGATTTGTCTACACTATTGAGCCTTGTACCATTGTTAGATTCTATCATCTTGTCAAGTTGTAGGCCCATGGGAGGGTTTTTTGTCAAATCCTAAACTTGTAATTGGGGGTCCCTTGCATTAGAAGATTTAATCTATGCCATCTTGGCACAATAGGTAGAGAATAAGAGCTTAGGTAAGTTCGCAAATGGGCGGGGCAAAGAAGAGGTCCAGGAATTACAGTCTACAAGAAGAGTGGAGGGTATTAGTGGTATAAAGGTGTTGAATTTGTAACTATGGTCGGTCTTCATGATATACATTTGGTCACTTGATGTAAATGAATTTATCATTGTAAAGTTAAGTAACCTGACAAGTGGATTCGGGATTCGTCGGATATGGGGATTCGAGTGTCGGATTCAGACACGTTGACCCCCCGAAACAGGACATGTTCGGATACGTTATATATTATTTTATTATTATTATTATTATTATTATTATATATATTAAAAATTAGATATTTCTTACACAAATTCTCATTAATGATACAAATTCATTGATTTCAAACATAGATCTTCATCTAGATGTAAGTTTTATTGTTTATAAAGTAAGTTAACAACATTATAGCATACATAGTACATACAAAATTCAAATACATGTCACATAAATGATAAATCAATGAATCATAAATTCTAAATTCATAAATGATAAATCATAATACATATTAAATTCATCAATGATCCAATAGGAGCAAGACAAGATAGTAAGATAAAGACACTGACAGTTGTAGTTTTCTCATAAGTCATCAAAATCAAAATATGTTACATAGGTAGTGCAATGCCAATGTCAAATAGAAATAGAAAATACAAAACAACTACAAGTATACAAGCCTCAAGGCAATAGGTAGCCCATGACTTATGAGTCATCAATCCTCATAGTCGTCATCAAAATCAACATCATTGTCCTCATCATCATGGTCACCATTGCTCTCCTCTGCATCCTCCTTCTCCCCTGTATCCAAAGTTGTCTTTGCATCTGCTGGTGTGGAGGATGACCCCTCTACAATATCACCATCATCAAATCTAATAGGCACTAGCACTGGATCATTGAGATCCATGTTGGCCAACGCCAACTCAACACTGTTGTCCAGACCCATATCATCAGGAAAGACATCCCAAATCTTTGTCTTTCCCTTCAACCACTCTTACCTCTACCTGTAAATAAGACGAAGGTTGGTGTGCACATACACCATTGTCTCTACCCTGGACTACTCAAGCCTGCTCTTCTTAACACTATACAAATTCTGATATGTGCTCCAATTCCTCTCGTAACAAGAGGATGAAGTCACCTGAGAGAGGAACCTCATGGCTAACTGTTGTAGAGGAGGGCTTGTTACCCCATGATTTTCCCACCAAGAATAGAGCTTCTTAGCCCTGCTGTCTCTAATCACATCATATCATGTAAATCGACCAGTGCCAGCGAAAAACTCTACAAAGGCATCCTCCACCTCATCAAGCAATGCTCTATCCTGAAAAACCCGCCTGAATGCATCGTTCCTCCCCTATGAGATTTCACCATCCATGTGAGGAGGGAATCTGCGAGAAGGTCCACTATTCAGCCACTGATGGCTGTAGTATTTTGGGTTCAATGAGTGAACCAAACAATGTAAAGGTGTTCAATTCTTGTCCCATCTGCTGACAAGAATATCCTGTATAGTACCACAGAAGGCCTCTGGTGATGTCTCATACTCGGGGCACTCACTTTGTAGAATAATGCTCCTCACAGACTCAATCATGGAATCCCATCCCTCATAAACCTCTCCTAGGATGGGTTTGTCTGTATCTACAAATCAAAGCAAAGAAATAATAGGGTCCATGATCTGAATAATTAGATCTACCCTCTCCCACCAAGCATCATCTAGTATTGTGTCCTTCACTCTTTTAGAGGCTAGTTGATCTGTCTTTTTCCAAAAAGACCACAACTCTGAAATAACCATGGCCCCAAGAGCGGTCTTGACCTCCCTCAACCTCTTCAACATGATGAATGAAGAGGCAAACCGTGTATCCGCAATCCTCAACAATGATAGATTGTTGTACTCCTTGTAGATAGTGAGGGCATTTGTATTATTTTGTACAAAGTTACGGATATGTTATGCATCCTCAATAATGTTACCAATCCAAAGCACATCAAAAGCAATGGATTTCAGTGCTAAGTTCAATGAATGGACAATGCAAGGTGTCCAAAACACTTGTGGATATTTAGCTTCCACAATCATGTCAGCAACCTTGCAAACAAGTGCATTATCTATAATGATTTGCACGCAAGAATCAACACCTACATCTTCAATAACTTTAATAAACAACTCACCCATATATTGTGCATACTTGTATTCTCCAAGTGTATCCACTGCTTTCAAGAAAACTGGACCATTCAAGGAAGACATCATGAAGTTGATGAGTGGGTGTCGTGTTGGATATGTCCATCCATCAGAAACAATGCTAACCCCAGATGTTGGCCATGATGCTTTAATAGGCTCAAGCATTTTTTGCTCCTCTTATTTTGCCTTCGGCAACAATGTGGTTCTAAGCTTCTCTGAACGAAGAGACACATACCATGATGGAGACCCATGAGTTAGAGCTCGGCACATCTCAATAAATAGAGGTGAGCGTGCAACATTAAAGGATATGAAGTTTCGACAAAGAAAAAAGGCAATGGTGAGATCAAGCTCTTCCCATTTCTCTTTTTGAAAAATCTTGTCCATTAGACCAAGTGAAATTGCCTTTCTTTTTGTTGCTTGTCCCCCAATAGAACTCTCAAATGGAAATTTGTTGCTGCCTTTCCTCAAAAATGGAAGGGGGTCATCATTCTTGGTTTTTTTTATTTTGCAGCCACATTTGCCATACCAACAATGAACTCTTTTTCCTAAAGAGAAATCATTTTACGGGCGCGATTTTTGAATAGGAGCTCCCGCGCCTTTGCATCTTTGCCTCCTACGGCCCTCCGCAGGCCTCCCGCCTGGCAGCCCCTGCTGCTGGGCCTTCTGCATTCCTCCTCGACTCCCCCGCAGTCGGCCCCCGCCCCTTTCATTCGGCCAAAGCTGCATCTGGCTTCCTCCTGACCTTTTCATGGCTGGGAATGATCCCTCTCAGATGCAAGACAATGAAGACCAGGCTGAGATTTTTGCCTCTCTCATTTCTGAAAATGCAACCACTAGAAACAAACCTACAGCTTCAAAGTTCGTTAAGAAACTAGCTGACATCCCAGAAATCTCCCTTCCTCCTAGTCTCCCAAGGAAGGCAGCGATCTCTCTAGCAGAGAGAGGTCTGGTTGGACAATTTACTGGCCTGTGGCCCTCTCCCAGAGCTGTTCAGAAATGGGTGGAACGCAACTGGAATGCGAACATCCAAGGGAAAATCGCCATAAGATTCTGTGGAAGGGGTTACTATACTTTTCTCTTTGAAACCAAAGAAGACCGAAATCTCATCTTCAGAAATGGTCCCTACTTCATGGATTCGAGAGGTCTTTACCTGAACAGATGGTCCCCTGACTTCGACCCTGAAATGGATATACCTAATGCAGTCCCAGTTTGGGTTCGCTTGCCCCATCTCCCTCTACATTGCTGGGGAGATGAATCAGTTAAAGCCATTGGGAACGCTGTTGGAAAATACATCGACAGATGCGAACCAAAGGATAACATGCATGCCTGTGCAAGGATCTGTGTTGAAGTCGACTTAGGAAAGGGCCTCCCGGAAGCAATCAAGATCAAAGTGGACCAATGGACCCATATTCAGCAGCTGGACTACGAACAAATCTCGTTCAAATGCAAGGTATGCCATGAATATGGTCATTTTGCTAATAGGTGTAGTAAACTAAAGGAAAATGAAACAAATGAAAATGCTAAAGCTAGTGAAGACACATGGGAACAAGTCAAAAAAAAAGAAATCAAACCCCAAACAGCCAGGCCCTAAACCAAAGCCTCCCCCAGATTTCCATGCAGCTCCCCTCCTCCCCCCCTCCCATTTCGACTCAGCCTTTACCCTCCACTTCGAATCCCTGGAGGACGAAGATCCATCCTCCCCCCTTTCTCCACCTCCAGTCACTGCTCTAGCAGTCATTCACTCCCCTTCTCAGATCCTCCCCTCACCCCCTCCCACCATAGACCATATCCTAACTAGAAACAAAGTCAAAGAAGCAAGCTACATCTCAGAGCCACCAAAAAAAGCAGGCAGGAAATCAAATAAAGAAATAAGAGACGAAACAACAGCTAAAGAAATGGCCACAGGCACTCAACAACCGATGGACTCTTTTTTGGCCAAGCAAAGAGGAAGCAGGGAAAAGATAAAGGAGAAGAGCGGGGCTCACCAAAAACCCAGTAAGTAATGATATTGGTCTCTTGGAATTGCAGGGGCCTGGGCTCCTCTCTAAAATCCAACGCAGCCCGGGATATTATCAGCCAAGAGCAGCCAGATTTCTTCCTGATCCAAGAGACCAAAATGTCCAACCAAGACTTTCAAAAATTTACAAAAAGATACAAAAGCTTTGAAGGAACAGCAACAGACTCACTGGGTGCCTCAGGAGGAATAGGCACATTGTGGAACAAGAGAAAATGGGACCTCATCAGTCAAAAATCAACTTACTGGTGGGTCAGAACGGACCTCAAAAATAAAATCACAAATGAAGAATTTACCGTGCTCAACATTTATGCTCCAAATCATTACAGGGACAAAGCATACTGTTGGGATTCTATCAAATCAGAGTTGCAGGCATGTCAAAATAGGAAGGCAGTTCTGGGTGGTGACTTGAACTTAATAAGAAACATTGAAGAAAAAATAGGAGGAAAATATCTTGCTGATCCATCAAGAGATGCTCTGGAAGAAATAATAGAATCCCATAAACTCATCGACATCCCACCATGCAATGGAAAATTTACATGGAGCAATAAGAGAGCAGGAGCACACAATATCAAAGAAAGACTTGACAGGATCTTAATCCATGAAAGTATAGCAGCAGGATTCTCCTCAATAAAAAGCAAGATCGTCCATGCCACAGCTTCAGATCATAAGCCAGTGGTCTTGATCCTAGATAGAATAGGAAATCTCGGCCCAATCCCATTCAAATACAATAAAATTTGGGACAGCAAGGAGGATTTCCGCAAGATCATCAAAGAAAGTTGGGAGATGGAAGTCATTGGATCCCCCCACTATGTCTGGGAATCCAAATTAAAATTCCTAAGATCAGCAATCAAAAAGTGGGCAAAAGAGAATGCAACAATAGAGAAAAATAAGAAAATCGAGCTACACAGGAAATTGGAAAAATGGAATCAGGAAAAGGAGGCTCAGCAAACTTCAAAGGAAGAGCAAACTCAGGAAAACGAAATCTTCAGGGAATTATATAGGCAGAACAGAGCAGAGGAAGAGGAGCTGAGACAAAAATCGAGGTGCCTCTGGCTCAGCGCAGGAGATAAAAACACTTCTTTCTTCCATAATAATCTCAAGCTCAGAAGAGCTGGAAATCAAATAGACAAAATCACTGCTGAGGGTAAAGAATTAAGAGAGCAAGAGGAAATCAAAGAAGCAGCCCACAACTACTTCAAATCTCTCTTAACTGCTGACTATCAGCCTCTGGACAGCGTGGACTTCCTCCTACCAGTAGAAAGTAAAATCAATGAGCAGCAAAACAACGAGTTGGAACAGGAAGTCTCGGAGGAAGAAATTAGAGAAGTCGTGTGCAGTATGCAGCCGGACAAGGCTCCTGGGCCTGATGGCTTCACAATTGCTTTTTACAGGACTCATTGGGATATAATAAAGAAAGATTTCATCAGGATGGTCAAAAATATTTTCAAAAAAACCAATATGGGAGAAAATACAAAAACTTCCCATTTGGCGCTTATCCCCAAGGAACCAAACCCCCTCTCCTTTGATCACTTCAGACCCATTTCCCTCTGCAATGTCTCCTACAAAATCGTCACCAAAATATTGGCTAATAGACTGAAAAAGCTCTTGCCCACTCTCATTTCAGAGAACCAAGGAGGATTTGTCCCTAAAAGACAAATATCGGATAATGTCATTCTGGTCCAAGAAGCAATACACAGCAGTTTGCATAGAAATGAAAGAGGTATGATCATAAAACTTGACATGGCAAACGCCTTTGATAGGGTCAATCTCCAATTTTTAGCAGTTGTTCTCCGGAAGTTTGGAATATCCAACAAATTTATAAACATTACTATGGAATGCATTTCAAATCCTTGGACAGCTCCCCTAATCAATGGAAGGCCTAGTCGCTACTTCCGAAGTTCCAGAGGACTGAGACAAGGCTGCCCCCTCTCACCCTTCCTTTTCATCATCATGGCGGAAACCTTAAGCATACATCTGGAAAATCTAAGGAAACAAAAGGAGATAACAGGCATAAGGATAGCGAGAGGAATAAAAGAAATAAATCACTCGCTCTTCGCCGATGACACTCTCTTAATAGGAGGAGCCTCAAGCTTAATTGCAAGGAGATTCAAGAGAATCCTGGACACCTTCCTGGCTGTTTCAGGGGGACTGCTTAACAACAAAAAGTGCAGGATATACACTTGGAATGTCTCGCTTCAAGTAATGCAAAGAATCTCTCTAATCATGGACATCCCAGTCCAAAGAAACTGGAGCCACTTTTCCTACCTTGGCCTTCCTTTGGCAAAGGAAGTTGTCAAGTCTGAGATTTGGAACAAGCAGATTGAAAAAATGAGAGGGCTTCTCCAAAGCTGGGGGCTGTCATGGTTAAACCTAGCGGGCAGGACCATCCTCATTAAAGCTCTTCTTTCAGCCCTCCCTATTTATCAGTATGTTGTTACTTTGGCTCCAGCAAGCATCCACAAACAATTGGAGCTAATTATGAGAGGTTTTCTCTGGCAGGGAGGGAAACAAGATACAAAAAAATTTAGTTTGGTCCGATGGGAACAGGTGATCCTCCCCTTCGAAAAAGGTGGCATATCCATCAAAATCCCAAGCCTAACTAATAAAGCGATGGGCTTCAAACTTGTGTGGAGAATGCTAATGGAAAAAGGCAGCTGGTGGGTTGAGGCTTAAAAAAAAAATACCTTAATGGGCAACACTCCAAGGTACTCACTGATTTGATCGTGGAAAGACCATGCACTCCTGCATGGAGACTTATCAAAAAAGTCATTCCCCAAATCAAAAACCATATCTCAAAGTCCCCTGGAAATGGAAAAGATACAAATCTTTGGTCAGATAGAATAATGGGTTCGGAGCCAAGAAACCATCTCCAGCAGTTCAGACCCCTGAAATTATGGATGGAGGCTAAAAGCATTCATTCCCTATATGACATCTCGGTTTGGGACCACAATAATTGGTCTGCTTGGAGGGACCTCCCTCTCCCAAATCATCTCAAAAATCAGTGGGCAGATCTGAAGAGAATGCTGATGGGAGCTGCCCCAACAAATAAATCTGCTCAAGACAGCTTTGTTTGGGACCCAAGTGGAGGAAAGTTCACAGTAAAAGATGGGTATCAACTCCTCCAATCTAGCCACAATCTAGATAATTGGAACCTTCGGTCAGCAGTTTGGAAGAATGAATGCCTCCCAAAGATAAAAAAATTTGCGTGGACCCTCCTAAAAGGGAAGATCCTCACTGCTGAAAACTTCAAAAAAAAGGGATTCAAGGTCCTTCAATGTGCTGCCTCTGTTGTTCGGAGGAGGAAAGCAGTCAACATTTATTCCTCGATTGCCCCTTTGCCCAACACTGCTGGCACCAAATCACCAGCCCTTTGAGGTCCCCCAGAGAAAACTTCGATCAGCTCACAACTCTTAACAGAAATTGGGAAAAAGGTTATCCCTACGCAAGAAAAGGCAAAGCCATAATTACTCGAATCTGGAGATGCATTCCTTCTGCTCTTTGTTGGCAAATTTGGCTCTCCAGGAACAGCTGCATCTTCAAAAACCAAAAGCCAAATCCAGCTCTTACTTTGGCCAAAACTCTGGGCCTAGTTGCAGAAATGATAAGTGCCAACACTATAACAAAAACCGACCACACCAACTGGCAGAAAGAAGAGGAAGAATGGTATAATAAATTCCTGTTGGTCTACTCAAAGAATAAACAATCTCCAGCAAAGTCAGGTAAGGGGAAGAAAAAATGGAAACTTAGGGGAACTCAAAATGAAATAGAACAGTGGATTCAAGAACAAAAGACTTTCACTCTTCAGTTCGATGGCGCTTCCAAAAACAACCCCGGACAAGCAGGAGCAGGGGGAATAATCACAGATCAAAATGGACAAGTCATCATCACTTATGAATGGGGATTGGGAAATATGACAAACAACATGGCAGAGGCCTATAGCCTTTTTCTAGGTACCTGCATCCTGAAAAATCTTCAAGCCAAAAATCCAGTCATAATTGGCGACTCGGCAATTATGATAGCAGCTATGGAATCAGGGGGCGACTTCAAAAACCAGGCCCTCAACAGAATCAAGCACAGGATTGTGGTAAACTCTAAACAGATGGGGATCATTCAATTCAAACATGTCATGAGGAATCATAATACCAAGGCAGATTCTCTAGCCAACAGTGCAGTCACCAGACCCGTAGGGCAGGTCCGTGAGAACAACACATATGATAAATCAATCCCATAAGACGCCCCTCCCCACAGACGGGCTCGTGATCCAAGGCTCCAATAGTCATCTCAACAAAAAGTCTGCATCTCTCTTCAGTCCATGCAGCTGGACGTCCGATTCCCTCTTCACTGACAGTATCCATTCCCACATCCCAAGCACTGTCAAGGAAATCCTCAGGCTAATGGAAAATCTGTACCGGACAATGGATCGGGAAGAGTCTTGTGAAAAGATCACTCAGAAGTTAGGCAACAGTCATTTCACAATCCTCAGAGGCTGCTCAAGAAATATTCGAATTGACATCCGGGACAGGAACATCTCAGAGCAGTCTGATCCGCATTCAAAGGCTCTGAAGTTTGAGTGGGCTTATAAACAGCCCGTGGTGCATTGGTTCAGACAGTCCAGTGTTGCGGTTGGTTTCTGCTCTCTCGGCAAAGGCTCATGCTCCCGTCGTCCCTCCTCCAGATCGCCCCCGGTGCTATTCAGTCGAAGAAGCTCCTCAAAGTCAGCTCTGCGAGGTATAGTTTCCGTCTGTCGGGATTGTATTTTCGTTCTTTTCTCTAACATCCGTGCTGTTTTTGTGATCCAGCCTCATTCAACTTCGCTGGCCTCTGTTTCGCTGATCTCTGTTCCTCATTATCTCTACTTCCATCCTCACACTCTCTCAACTCCACCGGCCTCTGTTTCGCAGACCTCTGTCCCTCATCATCTCCATTTTCATCCCCTCGCTCTCTTCCCTGTTCCTTATTCCCCCTGCAGAAGCTGCTTCCTCCCTCTCTTTTCGATCCTCTGCTTCCCGCCCCCTCTTATCTCTGGAGCTCCGCGTATTATCCTCTCTCCTCTGAACTGCCCCTCCGCCATCAACTCCCTGATCTGCCTGTCTTCTTCCTCCAGAATCTCTGTTAACCTTCACTCTCCTCTCTGTAGCAAGCTAATCAAGCTCTGTCTCAAGATATCCAAGATTACTCAAGACCTGTCAACAATGTCAGAAGATCCTTTGGACCGTGTCGTCACCAATAGCAGTTGCACCCTCTGCAAGGCGCACTGCTTCATGATTGCCCGCTTCATCAAGCATTTTAACGAACTCAAAGAAGAAGTTCAGATAGAGAACAAATCAAAGAAGAAAAAGCTCGAAAAACAGAAGGCGGAAATCGAAGGCCTCAAAGAGAAATGCACCCACTTGGAAGAAGCCATCAGCCACATTAGATCTATGAACCAAAGCATGCAAGGGGAGGCCTCAACAAAGAACAGCGATAAAAAAGAGCAGCCACCTGATGATTCAGTTAATCAGTTCTGGTGAAAATGTCTTATGCATTGTAAATATTGTTTGCTCCTAGGTCAGTTCATACGGCAATATAGCCGGTTTTCCTTCCAAGTCTTAAAAAACAAGCCTAGTGAATTGGATCAAGGGACTGCGCACCCATTTTGGATCAATTCCACTTTGCTTCCTCTAGTATCTGTAATGGGACTTGTCCCTCTGCTGCAGCTTTTTATAATATAATAGTATTCGAACGTGTTAAAAAAAAACAATGAACTCTTTTTCCATTTCTTTCCTCTATGGTAAAGGAACTTGTGTACAAGCTCCAACTCCACAACCTGGTAAAGCCAACAAATGGCCTTTCACACGAAAATATGTACTTGTGAAAGTATTGTGGCAAAAGTTGCATCTCCAATTCACATAGCCTCCTCCCTTCCCCTTGTTGCTTGGCCCATCCTCTCTTCTGACATATTTCCACAAGGGATATTTCTCAATGTTACCTTTAGAAGGAAGTCTTCCCTCACCATTACTTGCAATAGACTCTGACAAAATTAGGGGAGGAGGGGCATCTCCAATGGGGACATTCTTCCCCTTCCTTTGCCCCCTACCTGCTTCCCTTGATTGAGCCATAAATACTGTAAAAAAAATAAACAAATCATGCACAAATTTGTAAAAGAAATGCATATACAAATTGTTGTAATACAAATGCAAAAAAATAGAGAGGAAACGCACTTACCTGTTGCTTGAATCTCCTTGAAAACGCTCCAAACCCTTGGCTCCTTGCTCCAAACTCCTAACAACAAACCCACAGCTCACCTATTGCAAAAGAAATGACACAAAATGATACAAATTAGAGGCATTTCCGCCCTTTTATGGTCGCGCGGGTCCCGGTTTGCCAGATTCTTGTCCGGATTTCGTGACACGATGTGTCCAAACAGGACCAATCCAAATTCGATCGTGTCCCATTCGAACACGACGTGTCACGGAATCCGGACACGAATTAGGTTGAATCGAATCCGATTCAACGGATTCGGACACACGTCCCTCAAACAACGAATCTGGTTTCAAAGTTGTAAAGCATATTTATAAATGCTTGAGTCAAAGGAAAATTTATCTTGAGTCAATGGCCCATTGGGTTGAATCCAAAAGTGACAAGTCAGCTTCCCTCCAAGTGAAGTCGACCCTAGCCAAGGGACACTTCTATTCACCCAAGACAAACTACTATATAAGGCAGCTCGACCTCCTTCATTGACACATTTGCATTCCCTCACACAAGACAGTTTTTTGGCCAGTGAGCGAAGGACAAGAAGGACGAAAAAGAAGGTCGAGTTTTCTCTCTTCTCTCTCTCTCTAGCAACTCGCACGTGTTGAGTAATCTCTCTCTCTGTGGTTAGCATTTTTCTAGAGCAACTGTTGCAGGGGGGCAAAATTTTTGGGTTACTAGGGCAATTGTTGCAGGGCCGAAATTCTAGGGCAACTGGCTACTGCAAGAGGGAAAAAAATTGGAAGTGCATGATCAAGAGTGAAGTGCAGGATCAAATTAGGTGACTTGACTTGGAGGAGAGGATCAAGTTTGACCATAGGTCTAGGTGTGTCTCTTATTGAATAAGAAGAATTTCTCTATTGAAAAGGTTGATGTGTTTTTCCCAGTAGTGGGTTTTCCCAGGGTAAATCTTGTGTGCTGTGATCTCTACTGTTCTATTGTTCTTTATGGTTGAATTTCTGAAGTATAATTGTTGAATGATATATTGGAATAAGCTAAAAGAAGATCTACATCAAAAGTAATTATCAAAATTTCATAAATATTGTGCTAATCTTAATTGCACTGAGAAAATCAAAAAAGGACCCGTATTGGGGGTTAAGGGTATTGGTGTTGCGAAAGCGAGAGGGAGTAAGAGATCAAAGGAATTCATAGATAGGAAAGAGAAGGGAAGTTTGTAAGGGAGAGAGGGAATGGATAGGAGTGACAAGTCAAGGAAGAGGGAGATAAGGCCATGGCATGAGGGAGTAGTAAGGTGCAGAGGAGAAAATTTGCACAAGTTTGAAGATAAGGAATTTTCTAGAGAGACTCTAGGATGAGAAAGGGACGAACAAGGAAGAGAAAGGATAAGTGAGAGAGGAACAAGTCAAGCAAAAGGTGGACACGAGACCCCCATGCGTGGGTAGTGAGCAGAGGAAGGTCATAAGTAGGGAGCATGCAGGAGGTCCCAAATTGAGCAAGCAAGAGGTCATAAGCTAAGCACACAAGGCTAAACTAAAACAAATTATGTAAAAATAATATAAATCAAGTTTCAAAAGAGAGCCTTATAACCAGTCTCTTGATCCCACTCAAGGCCTTCTCAAATAATTATAAGATTATCAAGAATAAATATGCCCTAATAAACCAAGTTTCCTCCATATAAACTATCCAAGCAACCAACAACCTAATCCTCATGGAAAATGCTTTTGCTAGGATTGTCAAGGAAAGAATAAGGAGAGTGATTAGACACCAATCGCCTACCAAATCCTTTTGAAGACCCTTATGGATAAGAATGATAAGACCTACATTAACAAGTTCCCCATGCTACCTTTGCTCGTCAATTCTTGACACATCTCCACATGCATAGGACTAAACACATCCCACACATTCTTGTAAAATTCCACGAAGAGGCCATCAAGGCCCAAATATTTTCATTCTTGAGCTCTTTCAAAACTGCACATAATCTGTCCAACACTAGCTCCCTAAAAAAATAGACCCTCTCATGAGTTTTTATCATATGTGGAACAACTTGTTTAACCAACTCCACAGAAGCATCACACAAAGGATTTGAGCCTACTGAAGTGGAGATCCTTTGGAAATGTTCTTGAAATATCTTAGAATTTCCCATTTCTCATCCTATGTAAGCATACCATAGGGATATCTTTATGTTTTCTCTTTAGGTATTGGAAATAGAATTTAGATGATGCATCTTCATCCATCATTCATTGCATACACCCTAATCCTATCCTCGCTCGCATTATAATCTTCAAATACTCAAAGCAACAATTCCAACTCATGAGCTACCTCTTGATGTTATTAAAGGGTCCACTTCTAGTAATTGTCAAGCTTATTGAAGTAAATTTCAAATTTGGTTTTCTTTTCCTTTCTTAGTCCTACCAACCTTCTATCCCTAGCCCTGAAGAAACTTGGTTGTTGTGAAAAATTTTGAATCTGTACAAACATAAATCCTACTGTAGTTTAGCATATCCTACTTGTTATTTCATTCAACAAGTTATTTAATTTATAAAAAGTGATGAAAAACACTACTACAGACTACACTGACATACAGATCATAAATTGAAACAATAGATGAGACAAACACACAAGGGACAGTGTTATTTTTTGGACAACACGTCCCCAGAAAAACCCAATGCAAGAAAACCAGTGCAGCAGATAGAGGGTTTGTTTTATTAAGCAAGCAGAATCTGAATACAACAGGTTGCCTCTCACACTGGCTAACCTTTCAGAGAAATCATGGCAACAAGAAATACATTCGAGGGTTTACCTCACTCCCCAAGTCACCGTTGATCAAATGTGTGATCACCCTCCTGGCAAACACTGCGAAGTCCCTATGCAATCACTGCATGGCCCAGCATCTTGCCTCTAGAGAACTACATCTCCTCTTCTGCTAGATAGATTTGCTGGATGAAGACTGCTGCTCAACCCTCCCAGCTCATAACCTTGCTTCTCCAGCAAAATCTCGGACTACTGACGAGTACTCTGTATTGCCACTACAAGAGCCCCTCTAGACTGCGTCAGCTCTGCGTGAGCCCCTCCTGAGTTGCGTAGGCCTCTGCGCTGCCTCACTGATGCTCAAGCTGCCTCTCTGCTACGAACTCTTTGGCTCGGAACTTCCTCTCTGATCCAAATCTCTGCTTCTGCCCCTCTCACTGCAACTCAGTTTACTTGTTCGATTTTCTTAGTAAACCACGCCTCAGAAAAATCAAACTAACTAATCAACTTGGTGTATCTCCAACTGACCCTCAAGCCTCCTCTTATATTTTTCCTGTTGATGAATCAACGATCGAGATTAAGTCTCTAATCAATGGCTAAGATTAAAATAGACTTGATCCTCATCTCTTAGAAGCTTCTCGCCCATATTTTTATCAATACCCATTAATATTTTTATTTTCCTAAGTTTAGACTTAGGAACCCCATTAAAAATATTAATTATTTTAATAAAACACAAACTTGGTGGAATTTCACCAAACAATTTCTGGGTCTTGGAGATCTCATATATTCTAGCCCCTCCACAATAGCCCCTCCACAAAATTTCGGAGCTAAAGCATATCCGATGCTACCCAAAATCAACAGTTGTGAGTTGTAGGCTTGCCTCCCAACATAAAATCCGATCATTATCCCCTATTGGAAAAGGCATTAGATGTCAAATCCTTGCAACACCTTGCGAACATTCTTCAATTTCAAGAAGGGAGATATTTAATTTAAAGAAATAAGAACCTCATATTGGCAATTAGGGCCAATAAGCATAAAAGTGGATAAGGGACAAAAATTTGAGCCAACCCCATCCCAATCAACCATCTTGAAGTCCCCTTTAAGGACCCACTCTACAATAGGTAGGAATGGGGACATCCATCGCCAAACTTGTGTTCTACCAAGTTGGTCATTGGGGGAATACATCAAACAAATACCCCACAGCTTTCTAGTTAGCATGATTGCTACCCATTGGATCCTCCCCCTAGTGTAGAAAATGAAAAGAGGCAATTGCACAAATAACCCCCCATTTGTCTTCCTCATTAGAAGCAGCAACATATTTAACATTCCATTTATACATCCACAAGCGCAACACAAAACCAAGGACTTTTACCTCTTGAAGGAAGAGTACATTAGTACAGTGTTGCGAAAATCGTGATAATATCGAAAAATCACAGTTTTTTTAAAATGCCGATATTATCGCCCGATTAATACGTAAAAAAAAATCACGAGATAATCACGCTAACTACAAATTATCATGATTATTACAAATTAATCGCGATTCGATCTGCAATAATCGTAGGGGTGGCGGACAACGGGTTTTATAAGGCAAAAAATGAATTGTTTTTTTTTTCATTTTGAACAGACAGCGGCAGCGGCATGGATTGGGAGCTAAGGAGGAGAAAAACCCTGGTGGATTGAGCGCTGAGGAGGAGAGGAACCCTAGAAAGCGTCTACTAGCGCAAAGGAGGAGGAAGCTTGAAGATTTTAGCATCCTAAGCAAGAGAACTTCGTCTTTGGATCAAATTTCTCTGGCAAACCGTGGTTTCCAGGTATGGGCACCAAATTTGGCCATTTTGTTTTGGTTTTTTTCGTGTTTTTGTTTGGGTTTATATAGCCCATTGTTTATCAAATATTTTTTAGTGGATTTGATGGTGTTTTTTTTTCATTTTTGTTGCATAGAGTGGAGAGAGTTCATTTTGGATTGAGTTGAAGTTTTTTTGTTTATTAAATTGTCAAAAATTCAATGTGTTGTGTTATGTATGTAATTTTATTTTTTTTTGTAACTTGCAATTCTTATTGTGCCATAGGTTCAACTTCAAAGTTCAAACTTCATCTTACATTAAAACTCAAGAGTTCAACCAAGTTACAAGCATGCCAAGGAAATTGGACTCTCTGTGGAACTTTGGTGAACCTGATGGAGGGTTTGATAAAATGAACTTGACTTGCAAGTTGTGTGGGCATCATATGTCAGGGGAGTTTATAAATTGAAGTATCACCTTGCACAAATCCCTGGATTTGATGTAGGGCCTTGCACAAATACAAATGCAGAAATCATCCGAAGAGCCATGAGATCATTGGAAGAATTAGAGCACGAGAGAATGGCCAAAGCAGAAATGAAGAAGCAACTAGCAAAGAGGGTGTTAGGCTCAGGTGAACATGGAAGTGGCACTGGTTCTACTTTAACATCAATATCTACAACCAACTCGGCAGTTGCCTCATCTTTTTTTGTTCCTAGAACCACGTCTGGTTCACAACCATCTATCACTTCAATGCTTAAAAAAACTGAGAAAGAACAAGCTAACAAGTTGTTGGGCAAATTTCTCCTTTGGAGTGATATTCCTTTCAGCATTGAAAGGAATAATCCATTTTTCCAGCCTGCTGTTGATGCTATTGCAACTGTTGGCCCAGAGTACAAAATCCCTTCTTATGATGACTTTAGAGGCAAGATTCTTCAAGATGAAAAGGTTGACTGCACCAAAAGATTGGAGGAGTTTAGGGCATCATGGGCACAAACAAGATGCACTGTGATGTCAGATGGTTGGACCGACCAAAATGGGAGAACCCTTATAAACTTCTTGGTTAGTTGTCCTAAGGGGACAATGTTTATGAAATCTGTTGATGCATCTTCACATATCAAAAATGCAAAAACTTTATGTGATTTGCTGCATGTGTTTATTTTGGAGGTGGGTGCAAAACATGTTGCCTAAGTCATAACGGACAATGCTGCAAATTATGTTGCTGCTAGTAGGATGCTTATGAAGAGGCATCCTACTTTATTTTGGACACCTTGTGCTGCACATTGTATTGATTTGATGTTGGAGGACATAGGAAAAATTTCCTTTGTCAAAGATATTGTTGACTCATCAAAAAGCATTACAAAATTTATATATAATCATACATTTGTGCTTAGCTTGATGAGAAAATTCACCAACAACAAGGATTTGGTGCGCCCCGCCATTACACCGTTTGCCACCAGTTTCATATCTCTTCAATCCCTCTTGAATTCTATGTGGGATGTGAAGAGAATGTTTCTTTCAAAGGAGTGGCATGCTTTGACAATGAGTTGCAAACTAGAGGGAGAGGCCATATGCAGATTAGTTTCATACCAGGAAGACTTCTGGGCGGGAGTGCAGCAGGTGTGCACCGTTACTGAACCTTTGGTAAAGATTCTTCGATTAGTTGATGGTGAGAAGCCCGCAATGGGCTATTTGTATGAGGCCATGGATAGGGCCAAAGAATCCGTTCGAGCCTACTATGATGATAAGGGAGATGAGGGGTTTCAAAAACAACTCCTCCTTTGGGAAGTGATTAATGAACGATGGAACAACACACTCCATTGTCTCATTCATGCTGCAGGGATCTACCTGAACCCCGCATTTTCTTACCCATGTGGGTTCGTATTTGATGCTGAGATCATGGATGGATTCTTAACTTGTGTTCAGAGGATGGTGCAATCTCCAGCAGAACGTGCAGAAATCTCCAAAGAAATTGAGACATAAAGGATGGCAGGTGGCATATTTGGCTTTGAGATGGTTGTGATTGATAGGACAACTAAAATGCCAGGTATTTTTTAGTTTGTTTCAAATTTCATTGTCTCTTCAAGTTCATAACTTCATACTTTGCTTCAACTTTCAAATTTCATTTTTTTTCTTATGTTTATTTAAAATTTTATTTGTAATTTTGTTGTACATGCATGGTGGAGAATATATGGTGTCAGGGTACCTCATCTACAAAAGCTTGCCATTTGAATCCTCAGCGAAACATGTAGCTCCTCAAGGTGCGAACGCAACTGGAGTGTATTTGAAAAAATACACAACAAAAAGCGCAACAGATTAAACTTAAAACTTAAAATATTGCAAATTTCCAATTAATTTTTTGAATTCATTAAACAATAATTTTTTCTAATTATTATTTTATGATCTTTGTACAGGTTGGAGTCCCAACGACTTAATGACATGGTCTACGTCTACTACAATCTTCGATTGTGGGTGAGGCAACTTGAGAGAATACCTGATATGGAGGCCATCTCATTGGATGCGATTGACACCACTGCTACATGGAGGGTTGAGGCCGAGAGGCCTCTCATGGAGTTTGCCAATGATTGGTTAAAGCAAGAGGTAGTGGAAGGCATAGAGGAGGAGGAGGAGGAGGAGGTGACACCACCTACCCAGGCTACCCCTGCCACCAGTAGAGGACGTGGTCTACCTCTTGTAGCTCCTAGTTCTTCAACTTCTAGAGCACAGCAGAGTCCACTGCCAACTCCACCGGCATCTACATCTAGAGGGAAAGGGAAAGCTATTGCATTTTCTTGCAAGAGGGGCAAAGGAAATCAGTAGTATTAGTTATTTGGTTCATTTCATTGTATATGACATTATGACTCATGATATGAGATACATTATTATATTTTTTGTTGATATTTTGAGGCTGAGTTGGGACTCAGGAGTCAAGACTTACTATTCAGGACATGATTCATTGTTATGTGTGATGTAGCACTAGAAATGATATTACACATCTTATATATTAGTTCTTTTATCATATTTATGTGTCAATGTATTTATTTTATGTTGTAGGTGCTTTAGATATTAAAAAATTTGAAAAAAAATGAATATTTTTGTATTTTACGATTTTTTCCCGATTTTTACAATTTTTTTTTATTTTTTCCCCTCACCGAATTAATCCCGATAACAATTTTCACAACATTGCATTAGTATGTCAATTGGTCATGACAATTCAACAATGGCTTGTCTATCATCAGTAGAGGCAACCCTAACATTTTAGGATCTTTAGCTTGATGGGTAACTTTCATCAACTCCATGCTCAAGGATTGCAAATGAGTTTTTAAGAGTAACATCCTCAGAGGGACAGTTGTTCAAAGAGGCATGCAAAATTTCCCAATGAGTAGGTGGGACACTTCTATAGATATGCTTCACATTGAATTCTTATGACACTCTACCAGCACCAGTTATGATTGGACCTCTATTTTAAACCCGACACTAAGCACAAGACCAATTGTAACTTGGGGTGACAAACTAAACTAACCACTCCTACTTGGCACCCATTTTTTCCCATTAAAAGGCACAAGGGATTCATGTTGCTTCTTCCTCTTTTGTTTTGCACAATGACAGTCATTAGGGGACTTTGGGGTTTATTTGGTCATTTTTTGTTTTTCAGTAAAGAGGTTATGTGAAGGTGTGAAGTTTCTTGAATGTGTAAGGGATGATCTTTAATAAAATGAGAAGGTGATAAACAAGCAAAACAACAATTAGGGAAGTTGAGATATGGGACCTTTTGAACATGCATGAAGTTATTGTGTAGAGGACATATTTCATAAAATAGGTGCCTTGAACCATCCACTTTCACATAAACTCTAGAATTAGATACTATTACAAGAAGGATCTTTTGATGCTCTTAGATTAAGAATGCCCTAGAATGCACGAGTATAAGAAACCCTTGACATGGTCAATATCCACTTTATTAGCATAATCAATGCACAAAAGAGACATTAAATGAGTTTTTGTGGGAGTGCCTATAATTTGAAAGGTAAAAACCATATTAGGCATTGTAATTAATGGTGGTCGGCCCCAGGCTAGTTTTTATTATCAATCACAACTTTAATTATGTGTAGGTCGTCCTTGGTGGAAAAGGCCCCAAAAGTTGTCATAAAAATGATTTTAAGTCATTATGAGGTTAGCCCTGACCTAGGAAAGAAAATTTATTACAAGTTAAAACATTCAAGGGGAAAAAATCATTAACGGGGTATCCAAGTGGATGATAAGAGGTGCTCTAGGTCTAAATTCTCTCTCCTGGGATGTGCACCCTAGTGGATAAGGCTACCAAGTACCATTTAAAGATGGATCAAGCAAGAGGAGGGGCTAATCAAGGAGATGCCCAAATTGAGGGTTGAATGCTATAAATGCTAGACTAAGAAGGTGCAAAAGTTGTGAAAGAAGTGTGAAGTAATTCCAAGGACTTGATCGAGTATCTAGCTAGAGCAATGCAAGTTAAAAGTTTGTTCTATGTGAGGTTCATCATCTTCCTTCATCTCTCAATGGATGGATTATATTGTTGAAGTTGCCTTCATAAATTTGTTGTAAAGACCTTTTGTATAAGAGCATTCTTGCTCCATTAAGAAGGCTCAATGTTGACGTTAAAGTTTAAACCCTCCTTATCTCTTGTTGTTAGTTATTGATCAATGTATTGTCTTGTTGTTGTCATTTCTACTCTCTAAAAATATGCTTCTACCTTTATTTGTTCATCATCACAAATCTCCATTGTTGATTGGTAAAGGTTTGTGTATGTGCACCTTTAGAAGGGCCTTTTCTTTATTTATGCATATTGATGAAGGATATTTGGTTAATTAGTCCATGTTGTTTATATAGTTACACCTCCATTCACTTTAAAACAAACCCTTTTGAATTTTATTCTAACTCCATTACCCAACTAGGTTGACACTAGTGTACTCCTTTACCCATTTATATCAAAGAATACCATAATCTCTCTTAGAGTTTCCCCCCTTGTTTTAGACGAGAGCTAGCCCAAAGTGGGAGGAAGTGTTACTAAGGTGACAGTGGGTAACCTTCTTGAATACTCCTAGAGTTGCACTTGTTGTTAGGGCTTTGTTGCCCACCAAAAGTGGGTGATAGGAGAAATTTTCTCCCACCATCTGTTCCAGCCAAGTAGCCAATAACCCCTAACAGCCACTGCTAGCCGATGAAGATGTCCCATTCATATCCCTGCCACCTACACCAGTGATATGTTTCCTTGCCCATTTGGCAAGAGCACATGTTGGAAGGTGGGCTTCCAATCAAAAGGTACTTTATTTATTTTGTAATCGGGTGCTTATGCTTGTTTGTATTTGGGTATTTGACATGGATTATGGGGTAACCTGGAAGAAAAAGGGGTTTTGACCATGATCTTGTTCCCTCACCTTAAATGGGGGGTTAATCTTTCATCCTATTCCAGTGGAACCCCCCATAATAGCCCAATGGGGGGCACTAATTGGGAAACCCCAATTGAGATAACGTAGTCCCATCTCTCCCTATTCCATACTTACCACTTTCCATCTTACATTATAAGCCCTATATTCCACCTCCCTTCTTCAAGTTCAACTGACCATTGGTTCTCTAGGATTTGGCACCATACATCCTCATACCTGGGTAGGGCCCGGAACTTTGCCCTGGGAGGTTGATGCAACTAAAAGAACAAGAAAAAGCATATGATGGCCACAAGCAAAAACAAAAGAAGATCAAAATGCAAAAGATGGTCGGGACATACACATTAGCATGTGGGCAAAAGCCTAGCATGAGCTCTACCTCACTCATTATGGCCATCACCCGATTCCTGAGCACATGTTGCTCTTCATATTATGAGAAGGAACCCTTGCATGTCCCAACCCCTGATGGGCAATGAGCTGCCTCATCATTAAGGGGTAATAACTGCTATACGTCATACAATGCAAGCGCTAACCCTTGAGCTCTAAGCAGTAATACAAAGAAAAATCAAGAAAAAATAAAAGGCACACAAGAGGGGTGGAAAAATAAAGGTCAAGTTGGTAACTTATGCATCCACAATTGCTCCCTCCCCACATCAATACACTCAGGATGAGGAGCCCATCATTGTCGATCCTTTCAACCATGGCACTCGGCCATGAAGTCTTCTCCCCTTCGTTCCATCATTATTCACATGACACCTATCAATTGAAGGGTGAGCCAAGGACGTGCCACTTCCCCTTGAGGGTTGGAAACACCTAATAGGGTGGTCTATTAACCACTCCTACCTACGGAGGTAACACCATTGTGAGTTCAAAGCCTTCATTTTGGAAGGAGAGCCTTATTTGAAATGTCAATTTGCCATCACTTTCAAGCTTGGTCCACTTAAATGCAAAAATGATTAAATGTACCTAATGATCTAGTTGCTAAGCATTGAATATTGTGTGTAATTGTCAGGGAGTTCCATAGCCATGGCTTGGGCAACTTAAATGGGGCCCAGATCTTCCAAAGGAGCATATTGACACCCATAGGTGAGGTGTTGAGAGCCATGGGACTCCAAGCAGCAATAGAGCATCATACATACCCATGGACACCTCCAACACCCCTAGCGTTCCAGCACTTTGCCCTACATTGATGAATTTTATGGGATGATGGACTTGGACACAGCATTCCCTTAACTGGCTTAGCACTATTAGAGGGATAGCAGTTGATCCAGGGCCCGCAAGAGGAAGGTCTCACACTTTGAGAGATGGGAGGGCTACCACCACCTTGAAAGCCCCCAACGTTGGAGCAAAGACAGGCATTTTGGCCACCTAGAGACCCATGAGATCACATTATGACCCCCAAGCTACAATTTGGGGCCCACAACGGGAGATGGATAAAAGCCTAAGGGCCAACCCTTAGGAGATGATTTTTGGAGGCCTCTACACTCATCTTGGCACCAAGAGACCTCAACGCATGCCTTAGAACAATGCACACATGGATGGCGTCATCAAAAATAGCCCTATGGCTCACACATGTGGGCAATATTTCATATTTTGTCTTGGCAACTAGGTTGCCTTGTGACCTAGCTTGTGGTTGTAGCATTATTTTATTGTTTTGAAGGGCATAAGGCTAAAATAACAAGTTGAATTCCTCATATAAGTAGAGGAAACATTCATTATAACTAATCATCATCAAAACTTGGAGATTTTGGCCTCTCTTTAGAGAATTTCGGCCCTCTTTTCTTGTGGTAGAGATGTGACCTATGAATGCACTTTGATATTTGGAGCAAATCGTTTGTCTTTGGAGCTATTGTCTTGGATCAATGGATGGATTATCTTGCATATTATCTTTGTAAGTGAGCTTATTGTTGAATATCTATTTTCTTTATGTCTAATGTATGGAATATATTGAATCTAGGGTTTTGCTATTGTGCCCTAATTTGTTGAATATATATTGAATGGTATCTAGATGTCATTATTGCATGCATTACTCATAAATAACATGTGAATGAATATCCTAGTGGTGAACTTTAACTAGCTCTCCCATCAAACTCCTTGATCCATTGCATAGGTAATTGTTAGGGTTTTTGATGCTAGGGCATCAACTATCCTTCCTCCTTAGAAACCTTTCGCTCATTTAATCAACTCATAGACTCCATGAACCCAAGGATAAGGCACTGGCACTCCTTTTTTGGTGATCACTTTAACTTTTATCCATAGAATTTTCATTTTCTTCCTTTCTTACCTAATTCAACCCCTTTAAGGCCAAGCAGCCAAGCTAGGGCTTGGTGCGAATTCCCAAGGGAAGGGAATTTTGTGGAGTTGGAGAATCTAAGTGCGAAGAAGATAGTGGTTGCCACAAAATCCTTCCTTTTGGTAGGCATTCACTTCAATTTTGTCCATAAATTTCTTTGCCCTAGTTACTAGCCCTAAGTTAACCCTAGTTTGGATTTAGCTTCAACTTGGGGGCTTTTTTAGGGTTTCATGTGCCTTGTTCTCATTGAAAATCATTATTGTAAACCCTTTCTCCTTGCCTTGACCTTTGGTCATCCCAACACTCAACCTACTAATCAAGCCCTTGGTCTTGTGCCTCATTTAATAAGCCTCTATCAAGAATGAAAATTGCCTTCTATTGGAGCCTTGAGCCTAAATTGTGACTTTCTTGTAGAAGGCCTCATTGTGTCACCTTGTACCCTAACCTTAGAATACCTATTAGGTGACCTTCTCACATACCGGGACTCCTCCCATCAGTGAAAATCCGTAAAGAGCAGGGGGTTTTGGTTGTGGTGACAGTGGGTCATCACCCCATTGTTGTCACTTGGTCTAGTGTTAGCCTTGTAGGGTGCCCCTCTCCAAGGTCTGCTAGATTTTGAAGCAACGGGATTTATAACTTAAAGCGCAAGATTACGATGTAAAGATAGTAAAGTGTGTGATCCATGCTTATCTCCAACAAGTAGTGCTGCTAACGACAACACTATCTTAAATTCAAGATTGGAAGTGTTCAAGTATGTGAGAAAACTCCATCCAAAGAGGATATTTGTGTTCAGACACAAATGCTAGATTAAAAGTCAAAGCACCAACAATCATCCAAACTCCATTTAGGAACACAACTTGAGTTATATTAGAGAAATTTTGAGGTCAAAAATGGGCCTCAAAACAAAAATGTACAACCAAAATCAACTTTATAAGAACCATGGGGGATGATTCACCATTTTTGGAGTGAAAAAGTAAAAAGATTAAAAAAAAACTACTTTTTCAACTTGTATTTTCAACATCTCTCCCTATGATTTTACTCAAATTTCGAGCGGGAGCACTCGTTGGATGTGGAATTTAATTCCTCATCCAGGGAGTGCCCATGTTGCATATTTCGATGGACCCTGCTACAAGAAAAATGAGAAATACGTTTTTTTCATGTATTTCTCATTTTTTGTGTAGCAGGGTCCATCGAAAGTACGCAACATGGGCACTCCCTAGATGAGGAATTAAATTCCACATCCAACGAGTGCTCCCGCTCAAAACATGAGTAAAACCATAGGGAGATACGTTGAAAATACGAGTTGAAAAAGTAGTTTTTCATTTTTCCCTCTAAAATTTGATGATGTAATCTAATCTTATTTTATTATTTCCACTATTAGTTTATAATATTCTTTAAGAGGCCCATTTTAGACCTCAAAATTTCTCTAATGCCTCCCGCCTGTAAGCTATTACACAACTATATCCCTTACCCAATCCCTAGGATGATTACACCTTGTAGCCCCTAGGCCCCCAATTATCAGCATACCATTTGTAGAGATCCTTTTTACGAGGCAACCTTCTTAAAAATGAAAAATGGCAGCTCTCTTATTTAGCAAATAAACAATATATTTAACTTTCTCATCATCAAAGAAATCAATATAGAATTCAGCCAAATGAGCATGAGATTTTATGCTCAACAAATAAGGATCTCCTTGGCAGTGAATAGAAAACTATGCTTCAAATAAGAACTCCAATGGTCATGACCATCCATCTAAACCCTGATCCCATTTGCTTCTATAGGTGATATTATCCTATTTCACCTCCTCATGCACAAGCTCACAAGGAGGGAGTTTGAAAAGGTTACCTTTATGTTCAATAGGCAATTGTTCCAAATCAAAAAGACTTTTTTTGACATGCCACTTCTTCTTATTGTTACCACTATAGAATCAAAACTTTAAGTTTTTACTTAGAACACCATTGAAGGAATGGCATGAAAAACTTTTATTGCAAAATCTCAAATCAACACCTAACAAAGGGTTATTGGTGCAAAACTAGAGATTCCAGGTTGAAATTGTTATCGCAAGATCTAACAAGACCAGTGCAAGGCCTCACTGGGCAAGGGGCCAAACCTTACAGCAACAATGAGGAAGGGTTGCACTGTCACCTCTGCAACCTTCCTCTTACCCTTCAATGGGATTTCAACCACAAGGTAGGTTTCCCTAAATCACCTATAAGGCGTTTTAGTACTAGGGCTCAAGATGATTTTTGTTTGAAGGTCTAAAGATGGAAAGAGGGATTGGCAAGGCCAAATATGACCAAGGTATCCAATGCTAGAGTTCAAGTTCTCTAAAGTTAGACCAATGAATGGGTTGCTATAAGTTAGGGTTTGAATGATCTTCAATATTAGGACATGCAATGGCATATAGCAGCCTAAGAAACACTCCAATTGATCTTCAACAAGAAAGGAGCAAGGGTTCCAAATAGGCTCACTAAGGAAAATAGATTTAGGGTTGTTAGATATACAGAAAATAGATTTAGGGTTGTTAGATACGCATAAACAGTAAAAAAGAGGATGGTGTTAGCCTTTTTAGGGCTTCTACGGCTACTTGCTATGCTAGAATTTTCTTTTAGAGTGTTTATAGTGTAATGTCCCTAACTGAAACCAAGAAAACTAACAACAAATTGATTGCGCTTTCCTTGGCTTACCCAAGAGGAAAAGGATGCACAGCCACATTGGGTTTGGGCACATGCACAAGGATTAATGCACATGGACAAGACTAAGCATGATTAGGAGTTATTTGGAGCACACGAAATCACCCCTTAAAACACATCGGTATCATAACCCAGTTGCTTAAAGAAGTAAACTTAAGAGCTCATTGATATTGATATATATCACTTTTGACACAAGAGCTTTAGTGAATGGTGATTTCATTGCTCTCATTCTTATTTATTGCTTATATATCTTGTTGAGTGATAACCTTACATTGGCATCTTAAAGGATTTGTAAGTCTTCTTGTTTCAATTGAGCATATCTTAAATTGAGCAGTCATAAGCATTTTCTGATTTAAATAAGAAGCATTGGTTACATTGTCTAATAATCTTTGGCTAGGAAATTGTTCCTGTTGGTTTATATCGTTGTTATCTTGAGCATCTTGACAAAACATTTATCTTATTGGGCATATCTTGATTAAGTTAGCACTTGTTTTATGGTTAAGATCATCTTTTGATATCACCATCAAGTACTTGTTTCTTTAAATCAAGATTATAATCTAAATACTAAATCATTAAGAGAATCTTAGCCTAAAGCTCACTCTCCATCATTGCATATCATCTTAAGCTAGTCTTGCATCTTAAAACGTACCTCCAAGCATAAGCTTGGTTGATAGAGAGATAGGAACACATTTTCATCTTTGTTTGAGAAGTCTACCCTTTCTAGCAAAACGGTGACCTTGCAGTCGTCGGAGCCACAGTCTCTGTAGCGCCAGAAGCACCAGGTACATTAGATTTCAAGGAGAGGGATCGTTAATCACACCTTTGTGTGCTTCACCTTGACTTCTCTCTACCACTTACTACAGAGTTTAGACTCAATATAGATAAAGATCAAAGGTCATATTTAGATTAGGCATTTAATTAAAATTAACCAAGATCTTTGCATTTCACATAGGTCTTAGGAATTGCATTTCATATAGGATAGTAGCGCATTAAAGCAACAGTTGTCCATCCGGTACTTGGTCTCGATTTTATAAAGCAAGAGTGTTGACTCCATAAGGCACTGGTCTCAAATATATAAATTCAATCTAATCCTTAAAATCTTGCTAGATTTAACCAAGTGCTAGGCCACTCAACTGTCTCCCGAACTAGTTGGTTCCCAACTTGTCCTTCTTCATTTCATTTCCATAGAGTCTACCCCCCATAACCTATAGTTGGGAGACAACTAGAACAAAGAGGTTGGGGATCACGGTGACAGCCCCCGACCTAAGTCGTTGTCGCAATGCCTGTACAATTTGAGCAACAACAGGTCATATGAAAGAAGAGAAGATAGAAGAAGGAATGAAAGAAGAAGAAACTCCCCTGATGATCGTGAAGATAGCTATCATCCTCCAAAGAGGTCAAGGATCTCCAGGTATGAAGGCAATGCTACTAATCAATCTGAATATATTCTTATTTCTGCCTTATCTAGTTCATCTCCTCCGAATTCTTGGGATATTTGGTTGGTTGATAGTTGAGCCTCTCATCACTTCTTTGGACATAAGGAGGTTCTCTCTAATTTGGTAGAGAGGGAGACCAATTTGAACATTATTCTTGGTGACAATACCACTCATTCCATAAAGGGATTTGGGTCTGTTAAATTCATTTGAATTCTGGGGAATATGTCTTGCCTCAAAATGTATTATATGTGTCGGGATTAAGGAAGAATTTGGTTTCAATATTTGCTTTGGAAGATAAAGGAATGAGGGTTGCATTCATTAAAGGAAAAGTACTTACTTGGCCTGTTGAATCCTACATGAGAAATGCCTTCACATTGGGAACTAGGTTTGAAGGACTCTATAGAGTCACTAGAAGACCCCTTCTAGCTATGGTCCATAATACAAATCTTCAAAGCGAGTTGTGGCACCGAAGGTTGGCCCATCTACATTATGATGCTCTTCCAAAATTGAAGAAGTTGGTCTCTGGGATCCCCGATGTTCAAGCTCAACATGATGGAGTATGCCTTGGGTGTGCTAGTGGAAAGAAGACAAGGGGACCATTCCCCTCTAGCAAAAACAAGACGAAAGACATCCTTCATCTCATTCATTATGATATATGTGGTCCAATGCCCGTGCATTCACTTGGGGGTCATCTTTATTACATCACCTTCATCGACGATTTCTCAAGGAAGACATGGATATATTACTTGAAGCACAAGGACGAGGCATTCGAAATATTCAAGGAATTCAAGGCTTTGGTTGAAAATCATACAAGGAAGAAAATAAAGATCTTTAGGTTCGACAACGGTGGGGAATACATCTCAAATGAATTCATAGACTTTTGCAAGAAGGAAGGAATTAAGAAGGAGACCATTGTGCCCTACACTCCAGAACAAAATGGAGTAGTTGAGATAAAGAACAGTCCATTGTAGAAGTTGTCCAAGCCATGCTCCATGATCAAAAACTACCAAAGTTCCTTTGGGTTGAAGCAACAAACACAGTGATATATGTTCAAAACAGGTTGCCTCATCAAGCTTTGGACAACAAGACTCTCGAGGAAGTATTCACAGGTGTCAAGCCCGATATTGGTCATCTCCGAATTTTTGGCTACCCTGTGTATTTCCATGTGCCGAAGGACAAAAGAAACAAGCTAAAAGCTACAAGAAGAAAAGGTACATTTGTTGGATATAATGAAGATTCTAAAGCATTTAGAATATATATTTCTAGTCAAAGAAAAGTTGAAGTTAGAAGGGATATAACATTCGATGAAGATGTTGCCCTTAGAAAAGCAAGGGATCTCCCTCTGCCTCCTCCTCCTTAAGACAAGAGTGATGATATGGATATTCTAGAAGATCTTTTTGTGCCTGACTTTGAGAAGGACATTGTTGATGATCCCATGGAGCCTATGGACCCTTTGGATCCTCCTCCATGCGATACCCCTAAAAGGAAAAGAGCACGTTGGCTCAAAGACACTCTACAAGATGTCGAGAAACATATTGTTGCTTGTGGAACTTTCAAAGAAAGCAAGAATCCATGCAGGTACCAAGCATATGTTGTGGCTATGAGCAATATGATTCAAGTTGAACCTAGTACCTTTGAAGAAGTCGTGAAGGAACAAGTCTGGAAGGATGCAATGGTCAAAGAATATGAGTCTATTATGAAAAATGGCATATGGGATATTGTGTCGAGACCGAAGGGAAGATTTGTGGTAACCTCCCAGTGACTCTATAAGATCAAGCATGGGGTTGATGGAAGCATCGAAAAATACAAGGCAAGGTTCATAGCCCTCTCATTTTGGCATTATATGTTGATGACTTATTCATGATAGGTGGAAACCCTCTCATTCTAGAATGTAAGAGGAATTTGGCTTCTGCATTTGAGATGAAAGACCTTGGGTTAATGCACTATTTCCTGGGACTAGAAGTATGGCAAAAGTCGGGTGAAATTTTCCTTTCACAAGGAAAATATGTTGTGAAACTTCTGGAGAGATCTAGCATGGTTGAGTGCAAGTCCTTACCTACACCTATGGAGATGAATTTCAAGAAGTTGTGTGAAGAGGCTATTGGAACAGACCTAGCAAATCCTTCTTAGTATAGAAAATTGGTTGGTGCTTTGATGTTCCTCATGAACACTCGTCCCGATATATGCTTTGCAGCTAATACTTTGAGCCAGTTTATGACCAAGCCTCACCATGTACATTGGGTCGTTGCCAAACATGTATTGAGATATCTATATGGGACTATTAACCTTGGACTGAGATATATCGCTAGAAACGTTAGACTACATGTATATACAAACGCAGATTGGGCTGGCAATGTTGTCAACGGGAAGAGTACTTTCGGATGTTGTTTTAGTCTAGGATCTACCATGATATCTTGGATGAGCAGGAAGCAGAAATCCGTAGCCCTTAGCACTGATGAGGCCGAGTATATTGCAGTCGGCCTGGTGAGGTGTGAAGCGGTTAGGTTAAGGAAGCTCTTTGGAGAGCTAATTGAGCAGGTTTTGGATATGACTATCATCTATTGCAACAACAAGAGTGGGATTCGTTTGTTAGAGAATCCTCTTTTCCACGACAAGTCCAAGCATATAGAGATCAGATATCATTTTATCCAAGACATGGTGCAGAGAGGAGCTGTGAGACTCCTCCACATTTCGACAGATGAGTAGATAGTTGATATCCTCACCAAGGCTTTGCCAAAAGGGAAGTTCTTGGTCTTCAAAGAGCAGCTTGGACTAGTTGAGATGACCCTTTCAAATAAGGGTATGGGCTGATCAAGAACACTGAGCAGTGCTCTTTCCCCTGGTTGAGCTCCCAAAGTGTGGAATGGAGCTATAGGGCTACTAGGGATGAGAGGACTTTAACCGATACGATGTTGAGACCTGGGATCTCCCCTAGTCAGAGTATGCCCCAATTAGCGTCTTGCCCACTCTGTGGGACAATCTCTCCCATCTGGCCAATAGGTTGAGGCACTTGGGATAGAGTGTGATCCCTACCCCTTGCAGTAGGTGGATCTCACCCAAGTTGGTGGATGCATGTGTTCTACCATCTGACTCTTTAGGGTTAATATGGATGATCAGGGACAATAGGGTAGAGTGTGATCCTTACCTCTAGTAAGTTGATCTCACCTATTGTCAGGGACTTTGGGATAGAGTGTGATCCCTACGCTTGGGGTAGGTTGGTCTCACCCATTGTCTTTGGTTCCGAGTGGTAGCTATGGCTCCCTGATGATGATGATGATGATTCTGGGTGGTAGCAAAGTCTCCCCGATGGTGATAGAGGTAGGGTGGTAGTTGGAGCTCCCCTGCAGCATTTCTTCTTCTTTAGATTCGAGAATGTTCAACATGAGATGAGCAGAGACAAGCAGAGATGGTACATGATGACAAGATGACATGATGATCGATGGACAAATATTGACAGGTGGAATTCTCCCTAGTTGAGAGGGAGTGTTAAATTATGCAACTAGGGTCAAATTCCACTTTGGACAGCTCATTTGATGGAGATAATTATTGCATTGAATTCCTCTTTTCAAGAGGACCAAAATCGACCTAAAGATCACTCAAATCGGACAAGGAGAAGTGTGTTTTTGAATTAAAACCCACTCATATGTAAATTATCAAGGTCGACTTCAACATCATGTAGGCTCATGAAGCCCAAACGACATGTCTTTTCACCCTCATCGATTCATATAAATACAAGAGACATTCATCCTCAAGTGGCACTTCATCACCTCATATCACATCTTCTCACTTCTATTCCTATTGATTCATACAGCTCAGATTGGAAGAATTTCTCTCTCATGCAAAGGGCAGGTGGTTGTTTTTTATTGGGCCGAGTTGCAGGAAAATTGCAGGTCTGTTGCAAGGCGTTGACTAGTGTTGACCAGGGTGAAATTGACGACTTCGGTTTTGGGTGGAAAAAATCAATTTTTGCAGGCCGCATTGAAGGACACACAAATCAAGGAATTCTAAGCAGTTTCATTGATGTTGACTTTCTGGTTTGACCAGAAAATTGCAGATTGTGACAACAGATTTTCTATCTCCATTGACGAAGTTTGACCGAAGATTAGGGAGCTATTTGACTGATCCTTGACCAGCAAAAGAGGTCGCATTGACTGGCCATTGACCGAATTAAATTGGAACAGATTTGACCTTGATTTGACTGTTGTTGACTTGACTGGTTAGGGCAGTCAATTGCTGTTGACTTTTTGCAGATTTGACAATTGGCTAGATTTGACTCTTCCTCATCATCTTTGACATTGGTATATTGATTTGATTGTTTGGATATTGGATATTGACATTGGATATTGGCTAGTCAAAGTTTGACTTTGACTCTTGGATGATGTACTCTCTCTACTGAACATTTGAAGACAATCTAATAGAAGAAGATTTGCAAGGGTTTTCCCCCTAGTGGGGTTTTTCCCTGGTCATTGACCAAATATTGTGTCTCTTGTCTCTTGGTTGTCTTTCATTGTGCATTTGTCTAATTGTTCTATCTACTATTGCTCTATTGTCATTGGATAATTGAAGAAGTGAAATTGTTAAATTGGATGCTATTGGATATTGTTGAAGTAATAGTTGCAGCATAGAACAAATTGATGAAAAATTAATAGGAAGAACTCAAACAACTTATTCTATTCCATCATGGTTTGGACTTGTGCTCCAAGAGTCCCCCTTCCCTTGGAATGGAGATGGCAGTCCTTTTTATACATAGACTTGCTTGAAACTAAAAACCCACTTGAGGATAAGAGATTCTCAAGTGGTTACAACAATTTGCTAAATATAGATCCACTAGAGAATATCCTCAAATGGTTACAACAAATATCTAAATATAGATCCACTTGAGGATAAAATATTCTCAAATAGTTACAACAACTAGAATAGTTCCAAGATTCTTGCTAACTTCCCACATATTTTGGGATGCCACTAGTCAAATTCGAAATAAGTCATGTGGGCTATAACAACATGCTCAAAATATGTTCAAAAATAATTATTAATGGTGTTGGGCTCCCTAGATCCATGGTATATATATGGGGGATCTTTAAATTCATAATAAAAGTGGATATGCACACTTGAGCACATAAAATCCGCCCTTCAATAATTAAATTTATGAAATATATATTTCGTTATCTTCCCCAAGTAGTTGTACTATTGATGATTCATCTTGCTGTGGCACATTGTTTATGATGCATTTGAACCTCCACAGAAATGCCTTCAAGTGTTGCAATTATTATCCATATGCAAAGGTGAAAATCAGATTATGCAATAGGTTGCTACAGGTCTGATTTGACAGTAGGATGCTACAGGTTTGATTCCGCAACAAGCTGCTACAGGTCTAATTTCACAGCAAGCTGCTACAAGTCTGATTCCGCAACAACTGTTTTAAACATACGAGAACCCTATAGTTGTAGTAGCCAACAAAATGACTTAAATCTATGGCAAGGGATGTGCAACAACCGTGATTTATGGTGAACATGATTTCGTAGCATGTGAAACAAAACCCTATAACAACTTGTCCACACATGAGTTGTCACTTCAAAAGTAAATACATAATATACTAATTATTTCTAATGTTAATCAGAAATCAAATGAAATACTAAGAAATGTATTGAAAAACACCTTGAGCCTAAATCCCGCATGTTAAGCATTAAAAGGGATAAACATGGTTATGGGTAAATTAAAAATGGATGAAAGGAAGGAAAGGAAGGTACCAAATGATGGTAATTTGTGACTCACCACAAGCCAACCTCATAGCTCAAAAACATAACATAAGTGCCATAAAATCTCACACATGTGGGAATAAATGCTCCTAAAGCGTGACATCATCCTCCAAATGAGCTCAATAAGCCACCAGAAGGTGTGACAAGGGCTAATGAGTGCTCCATACTCCAAGATGCATCTTAGGGGTCATGTAAAAGCCATCCAAAGTCACTCCATGCCAACATGTCATGTCCAAGGTGCCCTACATCACCCTCAAAGGAGGAAAAGGGGTGATGTGGCACTAAATAGCTCAAGCATTAGGGCTCCAAGGTGATGTACAAGCCCTCGTCATCTCAAGGATGACCATCATAATCTAGGCTCTGGAACAAGTGATGCGCATCAAACAGTGTCAAGGCTAGCTCGGGGGCATCCTAGGTCCATTGAGCACATCATCAAAATCTCCAACACCAAACTTCATGGGTTGATCATTTCAGCATCTAAGGGTCCCTCGAGGTGTCAAGCATCACATGAAGTCATCAAATAGCCCAATGCTCTACTTTGGGTAGGCAACGTTGCATCATCAAAGTCAATCTCTCTCTTTGCAATGGATAGTACGGCCTTTGTTGCTCTGCTGAGGAGGTGGGACAATCACCTCAAGAAGCCATCTGCTAATGTGGTGCGAACCACCTAGCAAAACACTCTCAAGATCAAGTGTAAATCAACAATCACTAAGTAACAAAAACCATAGATGCATCATAGTGGACAATACTTAATGTTTCGGGCCCAACCAATACTTCACACAAAGATCACATTCAAATATCTAACTAGACCAAGTCCCATATAAGTGTTCCCTCTCTTATGTTAGGGATGGCTAGATGGATAACCCTATTAGGTGTTTCCAACCCCCAAGGGGAAGTGACAAGTCTCAGGTTAACCCATCAATCCATAGGTGCAAGTGAAGATGGTGGCAATGGAGTGGGCATGACTTCAGGGCTAGGTGCCATAGCCAAGTGACCAACTAATGGTGGTCCAACATCCTAAGTGTATAAATGTAAGGAGGGAGCAATCATGGAGGCATGAGTTACCCCTTTCCTCGGCCTACTTTTTCCACCCCTCTGGTGTGCCTTTTACTTATTTATGATAATGTTTTGATTTGGGTGCATAGCTCAGGAGCCCAAGCTTGCATTTGAGAGATTTAGCATTTATTACCCCTTAATGATGAGGCAGTTTATCGCTCATCAAGGTTGGGACAATACAAGGGTTCATTTTTATGGATGGAGCATCAAGTGCTCTAGGAATCAGGTGATGGATAATGAGGGGGTAGAGCTCAAGCTAGGCTTTTTGCCATGCGCTGATTTTTGTCCCAGCCATATTTTGCATTTTATCTTTTTCTTTCATTGTGGCTTTTTTTGGCTTTTACCTTTATTTTAGCTGCACCAACCTCCACGGCAAAAGTACCATGTAAAACTTCATATCGATTGTACTTGGTTGACAACTATTGGATATGTGGTACATGATGATAGGTTCAAAATATATGTTTAAAGGATAAAGTTATGTCCAATCTTCATAGTTGCTCCACTTGACATTCAATATCCCATTAAGTGCATGTGCAAGGAAGCAATTGAAAAGATTAACTACCTTTTTTGTTGTTCCCCTTTTTTACTTAATCATAAGGTGAAATTGTTGCAGCTAGGATTCCCATTTCATATGGCAATGTTCTTGGGTTTTTTACTGGAAGTTGAGGAACTGCAAAGGTTGGTGATTTGTATGGAGGCCAACTTCCTTATCAAGAAGGAAGTGTCATTAGTGTCTGAGTACTTAAACCAGTGTGTACACTTCATAATCATAGTTGTTGTGATTTAACTTGGTGTGTGACAAAGTCTCTGAGCGATATGTGACTAGAGGATCTTACTGCATAGAAGACTGCTTATGAAAATTGAGAAGTGTTTGTATCTAATTCAAAAAGCAGTTGCATATCAGGGAGGGCAAAGCCGTGCTGAGAGTGGATAGCATCTTTGAAATGTCCAAATCATTCTTTTGCTTTAATCACCCGTTAGAATGCTCTATTGACTTGTCTAAGCTAATTAAGAAGGGGAGGAAACATATCTTGCTCCAATCCATTATTTTTAAGAGTCAACAAGCTAAAAATCCAATCACAAGAAAATAATCAAACAATCATGGCTTTTGAAATATTTGACTCCAGTCACAAGATGATAAAAAATGTTTAGAAGGGTTAAAGCTTACACAAGCAGGAAATTGGGAGTGAACCTCAAGTATGGACTCAGGAGTCAGTACAATGTTGCCCAGAATACCAGCTCAAACAGATAGTACAGTGTCTTTCTTTGTAAGTGAATTTTAGCTCGATTTGTAGGTTAATTGTTTATGTTCGTGTACTTAACACTGAACAGCAATCCTTTTAGATTGCGGGATCTCTTGGTTGTCTTGGCCTTACTATACAATCTATGTGGACTCTTTGTGGACAGATTTGTTCCACGACAACAATCCCAAATACGCTATGCCTCTCTAAGAAGTTAGAACTAACGACTATAATTTTATGGTATAGAAGTTAAAACATTTGGATGGCAACAATCTCATTAAAGACTTCCTTTTCGTCTTCGATGTTAGAAAAAATGATGTTTGACCCCTTTGCTGGTTATAGGCTTCTTCCTTGTTGCCCTTCGAACCCTCGTCCAGTTTTTTTTGTGGGGCTCTCTAGGGTTCAACAGTCTCCATTTCGGCACTCTCCTAGTACTTTTATATATCTTTTACAATTCTCACAGAGATGCTTTAGCCTTTAGCACTCCTGATGCTTACTCATCTTTGTAATTTGACCATTTATAGCCGCTAAACTTTAATATTTAAGTTAAATTGAATTAAAAATATAAATTATTGAATGTAGGTGTAATAAAAAGTCAACCACAGGTCGATTTTGTCATCCAGGGATTAAACAGTTAAAGACAGAAAGAAGAGTGAAATTCTAGTGGTATCTAGTGCTGATACTACAAAAGTCCTACCCTAATTATTGAGTGTTCAAACAAATAAAGTGCCTTTTTAATCTTCCAATCTGATCAAATTGATCAACTATGCATCTCAGTTTCATCTACTAGCAAATGTGGATACGTTCTATCTCTATGTTGTTCGTGACCAGTACAGATTTCTTAGATGCACAACTAGCATTAGCTACATCGACGGATATTACTTAATACTCTGGTTAAATGCAAGTTGTGTTTTGTGTTAGAACATCAGGAGAAAAAAATCAAGGTCTGGAAATGTTACAATCGTTGCTCTCTTTCTGTAAGAAATTCATTATCCTCCTAGCACTCAGCTTCGGGGCATACATGCCGTTTTTTACACAACATCTTCAAATTTAAGCTTCTGAACGACATGAATGCTACTCAAAGCTAAGCTTTGTCGTATTAATTTCCTACCCCTACGTTGGAAACAATGCACAAAGGTATCCTGCACCTCCCAACATTGGCCATTCCAGCACCCAAAAACGCACATTCATTTCCCTTTTGAGCAGTGGGGAAAAGACTATTACAATAACAAGGGATCTACGCTTTCGAACACTACTCTTTCCTAATAGAAGCATAAAACATCACTTTCACTGCATCGAATTCTGGTTAATGGTATTTTTTTTTGTTGATTTAATTCTGTAACATTTGAGATACGTTACCTAACCAATTAAACATGGAAACGCAAGAAAAGGTTCTGAAGACTGAACAAGGAGAGAATTATAGAGTTTATGTAAATAGCTAAGCTTGATATTATGGAGAAAGAGAACACTAAATACCTTGCCATATTTCTTGGAGAGATCAGTGACATCTTGGGCGATCTCGTTGTGAATAGACTGGGCAATTGCTTTCCCATCGATGATCTTCGCCATTTCTATTTCTCCTTCCGCTTCTACGCTACAAACACATTTAGAGTCTGTCCTAGCCAAAAGCTAATTGGCATCGAATTGTGCCCCCAATAACGTGCTTTTATAGACTCGTTATTCAACTTGATTATTTCCATCGTGAATGGATGTTCCCAGATTTTTTTTAAAATATTATTCTTATATTTTTAAGAACCTTATATTGATTATTTCCATCTGCCTGATGTTTATCAGATTCGATTTTGTATCAAGTTATTTCAAAATAGTTTTTCCTCATAAGAATTTACAAAAATAGGTAATACAATTTCAAATTCACTAAAATTTCGCAATACAATTTTAAGATTTTTTATTATTTAAAATACATTTTTGAATACATAAATAAATTTAACATTTTTAAAAATCTCAAAAGCATTTGAATTATGCAAATTAAATTATTTAAATTTAAAATTCATTAAAATCTGACAATACAATTTCACAATTTTTTATTATTTAAAATACATTTTTGAATACATAAATAAATTCAACACCTTTAAAAACCCCAAAAGCATTTGAATTATGCAAATTAAATTATTTAAACTTAAAAATTCATTCAGATCTAGCAATACAATTTCAAGATCTTTCATTATTTAAAATACATTTTTGAATACATAAATAAATTCAACACCTTTAAAAACCCTAAAAACATTTGAATTATGTAAATTAAATTATTTAAACTTAAAATTTTAAAAATCTATAAATTTTGAGTAAATTAACTGAAAAATAATAATAATAATATAATAAATCATTTTCTCTATAAATTAAACTACATTAAAAAA